>CAMQGK010000299.1:19585000-19670000 GCA_947000775.1 Pterois miles | reverse complement strand
GTTTGTCCACTCCCATGTTGATAAGAGGATTAAATACTTGATAAATTTCCCTTTAAGGTTCATATTGAACAGATAAAAAATGTGTGATTAATATGCGATTAAATATTTGAATCGACTGACAGCCCTAGTTTTAATACGAGCTGTGAATTGCGTCACCGAGCGCCCGCACCGCCGTAGATGCGTGTGCAGCGCTCTGCTTCGGAGGACGCCATCAGGATTGGGATCTCACGGGAGCAGGCAGTTATCACTTTGCTGCTGGTGGAAGCAAACTGCAGCAATAACGAGAAGGATGGAGTCAACAAGTTTTGAAAAGCAGATTAAAGCAGGTCATGAATCTTTCATGGCTGCACGTCACAAAATCAAGGAAACGTTGGCAGGACGACAGCGAGTTAACGCTAGCAGTTAGCTCCGTGCAGGCTTGCTGGCCGCTAACAGCTAATGTTAAGGAGCTCCCATCCTGCCGATTTCCACAGATTCAGTGACATTATGATGCATTCAGGCTCCATTCAGTAGAAATGAATGAATGAATTAAAATTAGGCAAAGGTTAATTTATCTTGATATGTTAAAATTTTATCTTGCAAAATGTAGATTTTGATGAGAAACTGATGAGAAAAATAACAAACCACATTTCTAAAATTCCATATAAGCTCAAATGTCCAGGTCAGCTTTAGTGGGTTTGGTAAATGCATGGGAGAGTAGTACAGTGATTGGATGTGTCCCCAGGATGATCCCAGCCAAAGCATTAAATGGCGTCAGTGGACGGGAGGAGGTAATAAAGCTGTTTATTGTCACAGGTGGGGCAGAGTGTGTGATGCTGTTGAGGTTGGAGGCCCAGCTGGAGGAACCAGCAGTGTTCAGAATGAAGCCCCATCCGGGCCATGCCTCAGGGCCCGCTCCATGATCGACTGGACATGTTTACATGTGACTACAGCACAGCGACTCCTTAAAGACATCAAAAGTAAGGTCCTAACTGTTATTCATTTTAAAAGGAATTATTGATCGACCTCATTACTGATACATATCAGATATATATTGATAAATATCAATTCCCCCCGGGCGCTGTGAGTTGGGGGATTTCATCAGGAACGGCATCCAGCATAAAACCTATGCCAAATCCGTGGATTCTGCGACTCACCGCCTCTGGAAACTCCCTAGAAACTTCTGAGATAAACGTGGGCAGCAGCCCACGAAGAAAACCATTCATCCAATCAGGTGCCTCGTGCCTGTGTCTAGTGGCAATCCTTCGCGATAAAAACGCCCCTGTGGACGTGTATAAGAGTACAGCCATCCTACAGCACAGTAGCGCAGCAAACTGATAATATCGACATGCTCACAGGCTCACAATGCTCACATGTTGATGTTTAGCAGGTAAAATGTTAACCATCTTAGCTTAGCATGTTAGCATGATAATGCCCCGTTCTCTTTATCCATCCATGGTCAGCTTGAATGCATCTAACATAAATGTCAGTATATGGGTGCTCTACAGTTGAGAGCAACGGCTGACTGAACAGCACGTTACCGCCGTACGATGACGTTTCCCGTCCGTGACAGAGTTAGCGTTCAGCTTTAGCCGTGATGTCTAGCTCTGCCTTTTCCTGCAGTGTGTGAAACCGAATGTGTTTCCATCCTTTACTGGATGTGTAGTGTTTCCCACGCTGGATTTAACATGGGAGGGTGGAGGTCGGATCCACGCCCACCCTCGGCCAGCGTTTTCTACTTTCTCGTTGCGGCTGGCTGTGGTTCGTTTTGGTTGACGGATACAGAATGGATATGATGTCACGTCACTCAGACTACCGCAATAACAGCGGTAACTTCCTTCTACCTCCACATAGACTCAGATGAAGAAAGTACAGTATTGTATATTGATTCTAACATTTGTCAAAAAAAAAAAAAAAAAAACACACAATACATAGGTGAATTGATATTTTTTCTCACAGCTATACTGTTATCTTCATACTCACCATCAGTCTGCTACACACTCCCTCGCTCTCTCTCTCTCTTTCTGACCGACACTCACTAACATTAAGCACACAGAGTTATTCCTTGAAGGACTTTGATACTTATATAACACATTTTAGTTTGAAAAGTATCTTAGAAATACATAATTCTCTGATGCTTCGGCCCAGCGGGTCGGCAGGCTTGCAATACGCTGGCGGAAAGCCTGGAAAGTAGTGGACTGACCGACACCAGACCAACACTGCCATGGAGCCATCTCACTGCATGGCCAAAAATCACATCAGTAGATTCACTGATACTGAAAATAATCATTATTTGTAACCAACGAGAGAAAACTAGACTCACCACTTACCTCTTAATCACCTCCAGAAGCCATGTAGGTCAAAGGGCTGCGGTTTTATAAAATGTCCTTATAAACTTTCCAGATTAAAAGGTGCCTCGCCTCATAACACTCATAGTTACCTCTTGCTGTGATTTGGTGCAGCAGAGTGCAGCTTTATAACAGAAAGGGAAAGGAGATCATGACAAACTGCCAAGAACCACAGTTCAAGAGTGACATAAGGAGGAAGCGACTGTAAAACAGCTTGTCTTTGCTGTGCTGTGCTGTGCTGTGCTGGCTTGACTGCCTCTCACATTGGTGGTTTGACCTGGGTCAAGCCCCGCGACTCCTGCCAGACCACCGCACACTGGCGAGGGACTCAGTGACAGCGCTGCAGTGGTTTTATCCACTGGGACAGCAGCTGCAACAAACTGGTTTCCACTTTCCTAGAGCTGAGCATCTCAGAGCAGATCATTCTCCACAAATCAGGCCTTTCAGCAACATCTTTAATCCTGTTGCCTCAAGGGATTCACACAGGCACAGCTTCTCCACATTTCCTCATCCTCTTTTCTGTCCAATGACTCAACACCCACTTCCAGAATGGGAAGAAATATTCCCTTTAATGCTGTTTTTAACTTGACTCAAGTGTCCGGGTTCACAGAGTTCCTCTTGCTTGCGATCCAGCTGCCTAACGCTTCGAGTCCCACAGCTCCGCTCATCTTACGGTGCTTCTGGTCCTCCAATCTCAATCCGGCTTTAGACGTTGTGCTGCTCACTGTCCAGAGCAAATAACCATTATCTGTGTCACTGGTTCCTGATTTGTCATCACCGTGGCTCTCTGACAGAGGCAGCAATTAGTTACAGTTTATAATCTAACAATGAGAGGCCTGCATGAGCACAGTAGTCAACAACCAAAAAAGGTATATGTCCTAAAGATGCTGACTAGACTAAAAAGTGAGTGGAAACCGTGGAAAAACCCAAATGGCTGGAAACACTTACAAGCATTTCTCCTCCACTGTTTGAATCTACAAATAAACTCCAGAGAAGTTTCCAAAGAAGAGAAAACAGAAAGAGATTGGGTGGGAAAAGAAATCTGACCTTTAATTTGTTTTTCTCATGCTATGCACATTTACATCCACTTGATGTGGATCCCCCCCCCCACACCAAAGGCCGCGGCCGTCACTGCAGAGGTGCACGACAAGTTCGACAGCATGTGGGGACAGAAATCATTTATAATGTCATCTCCATTAGGAAACATTTTCTTCAAGCCTCTGGCCAAACTGTTGCGTAATATTAAAGAAAGTAGCTGAAAATAGCGCAGGATGAAGTGGGTCATCCAGCGTTTTCTTCTTCTGCAATCACTTAGTCTAAAAGGCACTGTACCACTTCTGAGAAGTGATGCCGAGGCGAATGTTAACGGGAGCTTCACTGGGAGTCCTCAGATTTATAATTATTAACACAAGTGGGCAACTACGTGGCTGTTATCAATAAATATAACACCACTATTGAATGTTATTATATTTGAATCAGGGCTGTCAAAGTTAAGGCATTAATGCAAATTTGTTTTAACGCCACTGATTTCTTTAACACATTAATGCAACTTGTGATTTTTAGGTTGTAGCAGCTCAGTTTTAAAGCCAGTGAAGATACTGGCTTGTTGGGAAGGAAGCTAAATAACATTCCAAAGTTCTGCTAAATTTTGGCAAAGAAAAACTGTCCGTTGACCTCCGACCTCCAGATATGTGAATGTAAATGGGTTCTCTGGGTCCCCACCAGTCCCCCCTTTACAGACATGCCCACTTTATGATAGTCCCAGTCAGTCTGGATCAAGTCATAGTCAAGTCAGCACTCTGACACACTGACAGCTGTTGTTGCCTGTTGGGCTGCAGTTTCCCATGTTCTGATTGGAGCAGATTTTTATGCTCAAGTCAGTGATTCATGCAGTATAAATGTGTTATTGTGTCCTATTTTAAAATGATTCATCTGAATATTTCTGCATACTGGGGTCCCTAAACAGTCTTGGATTAAATTGTGTATCACTGTAAATCTGAGACTCTGGTGGATCCAATGAGTTTTTTTGAAACTTGACCTCACTGTATAAATATATACATACATATACACCTGTGGTGACCTCTCGGATAATCACAGCCTCATGAAACTTTACAGCCACAAACTAGAGACCTGGAGCATTCAGAGGATGGATGGCTTTCCTACCTACACTGAAAATAAGGGGGTTTCTGAGCGGTTTAACACAAACCAAATGCTCAACATCCAATGGCTGAAAAATGCAATTAATGCAGAAATCTCCAAATGTCAAAAGCTTTTGCTACCAAATCACAGCATGACTTTTTCTGTGGTGTTCCTCAAGGTCTTGGTGTCTTAATGTGGCATTTTGAAAGGGATTATGGATCATTTTTATCAATCAGTCATTTTAGCACCAAAAATAACAAAAACTGCTGCAACAACTTATGAAACATAATAGAGCATGTGAACGGTCATCATATATTTCTATCATAATGTTCTACACCCTTATACACTTTTGTTCTGATTCTTGATTAGAACATCTTGCCCCTCAGAGCTGAGCAGCATCTCACATTAATCTCCAGGTTCTCAGCTTTCAGATGATGTTCACCACTTCTATGTGACATCTACTGTTGACCTGCTGTCTCCCCCTAAAGACCCCCTGGACCCCCTAAAGAAGACTAAAATTGATCTATTCTGTGTCTCAGAGGGTTACTGTAACAGTTGACAACTAATCGATTAATGTTTGTGTCTCCAAATTGCAATATTGGTCAGAAAAATTGCAATTACAGTAGACATGTTTGTGAAATCATTCAGCTGTATCACCTGCTGTGTGTCACAGTGACGTTATGATGAGATCTTTGAGCCTCACTCACAGCAGTTTAAAAAAAACCCAAATGATTACAAAAAGCTGTTCATTCAGCGCTCTGTGGTCGGATGGGACTTTGTCCCCACATGCCATCAGGTCAGTCATTTCTGGAGCGGTGTTTAATGTACAATGAGGCTCATATTGTATGAGTTTAGAAGCAATGTAACACTCACTGCCGTGATGGACTCCGAGCAAAGAGCAGAGCTTTATTTGGTAGGATTTAACTTTTGGCATTAGCGTTTAGCTGAAAAATTTTAGGACAAACTTTGAAAAAAAGCATCAGAAGCATTTGCCTCAGTGCCTGTTTTCACAGTTTTGGGAGTTGAACACCTCGCAAAAGTAAGTGATTGTCTCACACTCTCCATCTCAGAAAGATAAAAATGTGAACAGCAGCATGTGATCTGGCTTCAGGTCTCATTAGGCTCTCCAAACGATGCAGTCGTCCTGACTGTAAACTCTTTGGCTGCGTTGAAGACTATTTATATCTCAGCACTAAGTAAAATGAAGCCAAGACTTTTCTTGATGGAGACTGTGGATGAATTTGGAGCTAAGTGAGCAAACTGCAGTCAGATCATTGAATTTCGACCTCATGCTAAGACGTGAACACGCCCTGCAGAACGCTGTCGATCTGATTGGAAACTTTGTCGTTGATGTTCGAACCAAACTGGTGTAGACCACGAGATAAAGCTTGAAGCGCATGATATTTTTAGTGCAGCTGGAATGAGATCGTTTAAACAAAACTATTTCCAAGAGATTCTCAGAGGTTGAATCATTTTGTCCGGCAGAGTCAAAGTCTGGCCGATCGAACGCTGGATGTGAGGACACCGATCATGTTGCTTCAGCTTAAACAGAAATGACATAATTGTGTGAGAGAGAGAGCAGATACAAAAGAACAAAGTCAGCCGTGAAGACATAATAGGATGTAGCTCCTGCTTCCAAACGCTTTGACAATATAGTATGAGCCGAGTAAACACAGGCCTGGTTTTATTGAGGTACCTAAGAGGCTGTTTACGCTGCCTGTATAATAGCCAGTAAACCACACAGAGACGAAGGAAATTGTTAGTGTGTCGGTAAGATTCAGACACCTTGATTTTATAGATCCAAACTCTGAGCATGGCATCATAAACAGGGTTAATAAACCATTTAATCTGTGATTAAAACCAAATAGGTTAATAGAGATTTTAATCTTTTATGAGCCTGTCTGATCAAATTAATGTCTTAAAGCAATAATAGCTGCATCTTGAGGGATAGACTGCTCATTCTGTGATGATTACAGTGTTTGAAACAGGATTGCTATCAGCTCTTTATTATAAAGGGGTCACGGAGGTGACAGTGAAGGGACATTTTAGGTTCTTCTGGGGTTCACTGTTGTGCTGATGCCACTATGGCCCTGTCCCACTTTCTTTTCAAGGTTGTGAATCACTGTATGTCTGTAAAAGCTCCTTTAATGCAACACGGTAAAAAAGTCATTCCCGTTCCACCCAGTGTGCGTGAAAACTGGAGGGTGTCATAAGCATAGACATATACTGTAGACATAGATGAATCATTGGATCATACGTCAACATGGGTGTCATATTGGACCTGGCAAGACTGGCTTGTAACCCTAATTTAGTGAGCGGGAGAGCTGTCATTTCTGGATGAAAACCTAACATAACATAACATCTACATTTCTCAACTGATTTCAACAAGTTACTGTATATTCAAAAGTTTATGATCTACAAGGAATAATGTTAAGTTAACGAAAAACTACCCAAATACGGTGGTAGTATTGAATCAGGAAACAGCCTCATTATAAATAGCATTATAATAGTAATAGTAATAGTAATAATAGTATTATGGCGCTCAGTGAAAGTGTGATACATGTAACGTATGGAACATGAAGTCAGCAGTGAACCTGCCTCCTGTGACAAACATCAGACAGAAAAAGGACTGAAATTAAGAAAAACTGGTCAGAACTGAGGTGGCTTGCAGACAAAGTGGCCTAAGAACTTGGTAAAATGGCCTCCATAGCCAACGTCATCCAAAGCTTCCACTTCAAAACTCATCCGATGCTGCTGCAGTAGTGCCTCCAACGCTGCAATGATCTTGGTCTTTTATGTCTTCTTTTGTATAAGAAAGCAATATTGAAAACGAGAGAAATTACAGATACACGAGGGCAGATGAAAAGCAGCAGGAGAGGGAACAACAAGTGAAGTAGAAACCTGAAGAGATCGCCACGCGGTCCGGTGTGGTTGGGCGCCAGAATAAAGTAGCTGCTTCCCTCGGCGGTGCTCGGCCGGATTAGCGTCACATCGCAGCATCATGAGCCGTGACACAAGAATGTGTCTGAAACTCAGGGAGCGCAACGCTGAGCAGCTTCTTCTGAATGAAACAAGAGACGCTGAGAAATTACTGGAACCCCACAGATCCCAAAATTACCTCCTGACTGATTTATCGCTTTTTCTGTCTGTGCATGAGTGCATGTGTGTGTGTGTGTGTGTGTGTGTGTGTGTGTGTGTGTGTGTGTGTGGAGATCACAAACTTGAGAGCACTGAGAATTAGGCAGCATTTTGAAATTTCAGCCGTTTCCCATACAATCCAGCAACAAAGGCTAACCTAAATCTAAAACCTAAATCTCCTGGAGTCCAGCGAAGGCCTGAAGACTCAGGAGCCTACGTGGTGAATGAAGAGAACAAAGATGAGCACGGTGACAAGTATAGGACGTTATTATTAAATAATAAACGACTCAATAAGTAAATAAATATGTCAGTTAGTTTAGCAGAAATTATATTAAAAATAAATGCAGCCATTAATTAATTGATAATATGACAGAGATTTTTATTTGCTTCTTTATTTATCTTTGTATTAAATCCCTTATTCTTTTACTCTTCTGTTAAATGTCCCTTTTATTTTTTATGTATTTATTTTAAGTCATTTTTAAATTCTTTTTTTGTATTTTCCTTGTTTATTTTTTTATATATTTACTTTTGCACATATATTTTTTTTAATGTATGGATTTAGTTGACAACCACTACCATTTGCATAATGAGGTAAAACTGCAAAAAGAAATGCGTAAGTAAATGTAGGCAGAAAAGAATACAGAAATAATTAAGTTTGGGGAAATAAATAAGGGGTGAAATGCAAAGAGAAAATCATGCATAAATAAATAAATAGGTACATTTAAAAAAGAAGATTAAGAAAATAAAATATAAATGCAAAAACAAATGAATAAATGAAATTTATATGCCAAAATAAAGAAATTTTAAAAATAAAAAAAAAAATAAATCCATAAATAAACCTAAAAAAAAAAAAAAAAGCAAATTAAACAGAAATGTAAATTTATGTCACATTTTAATGGCTACATTTATTTGTGATATTTTTGCCACAATTAATGACATTTTTTTAGACATATTTATTTATCAACTGAGTCATGTATTTATTTATTCATCTATTTTTAATTTTGGCAGGTTCTGCCCACCATACGCCAGAGGTGGAAGAACTACAAGAACTAAAGAAATGAAAGACACCGTGCTCCAGTAAATGTGCGTCCGACTCTACTGTCTATTACGCATTAAAGACAAAACGCCAGCTGTCCGTCAGTTGTGTCTGCATCCTGTGGATGTGTGATGAACAGGAAGGCAGGTCGGCGTGTCTCAGGTGAAAGCAGAGGCAGCGCAGCGTCCAGTACAGCGTGATCCCGGCTCTGCTGAGCTGCACTGAACCGAACCCCAGCAGCTGTTCAACAGCCGACACGCTTCCTACTGCAGCGCTGTTTGTTTGCTTGTTCTGCCTTTTAGGAACCATTTCATGTCGACCACACAAACCTCCTAATGCAGGAATACACACTACATGCACGCAATCACACACACACACACACACACACACACACACACACACACACACACACACACACACACACACACACACACACACACACACACACACACACACACACACACACACACACACACACACACACACACACACACACACCCACCAGATGGCCAAGAGATACACTAACACAAACATGCTCACGCACACACAGGAAACAAATGTGGGCCGATCGGCCAGATTGACCACCAGGGCTTCCTGAGCGGACACCCAGGAGCCTCCACGGTCTAAAAATATGCTAAGAAAGTGTTGCTGCTGACAGGTGTGATAATAATTCAGCTGCACAGAACAACCTTATAATGACAGTTTAGTCCATCACTACACCAAACATTAAAAGAACAATGACTAATTTATTAATATGGCTGCTGTTTATACAGCACATACATTTGGGTTTTTATAGACTGTGAGGGAAGGACACTGAGTAAAGTACGTCACCTGGAATCACTGTAGGCTACAAGTAATCATTATTTTCTAGGTTATTTTCTTTATTATTGGGAATCATAATTATCGAGTTAACATTGACAGACCATGAATAAATTGTTCACAAGAGCACAAAATTGTTTATCTAGCGTCTTAATTTTGCTCTCAAAGAGCACCAGATTGATGCTTTTAACTTTAAAATGTACATTTGGGGTGAATATTTCTTTATTTTTTACATTTGTCAATGTGCAGTATAGCCTCCTCCATGACAAACTAGTCTGACCTGGTTGGTGCCGATAGATTCATCAAGTTTTCTGGTTTTATAGGATAGCAGTATCTTCATTCTAGCTTTAAAATTGAGCCTAAACGTCCTAAAATTCGTAAATTGCATTGATTTGTTAAAGAAATTAGTGGCAGCTAAGCAAATTTGCATTAGCTTTGACGGCCCTATTATTTTCATTATATATTATTTCTATTTTCAGAGTGAAAGAAGTCTCCATTCCGCCTACTTCACCAGCTAACTATTAAATTAATCACCAAATATTTTCTTGACTATTTTATTCAGAAAAAAATGTAAATGATATTGAATATTTTTTGTTTTTTTTTTAACTCCTCTATGACAGTAAACTGAATATCTTTGAGTTGTGGACAAAAAACAAGACATTAGAGGACTATTTTCAGACATTTTATAAACCAAACAACCAACTGATTAATGAAGAAAATAATCAACAATGAAAATAATCATTGGTTGCAGCCCCAGTGTGATGACCATTCAGCAGCACAGAGCTCCCATATGACGGACATTTTAGCTCCTTATAATGCCAAAATATAAAAGACCTCTAACTGATGTATTAATATGGGTGCTATACAAAAAGCAAGTGTTTTAATTAGGAGTGTCAAAGTTAACGTGATAATAACACGTTAATGCAATGTCATTTTAACGCCACTCATTTCTTTAATGCATTAATGCAATCAATCTTATCGATCGTAGCAGGCTCAATTTTTTATGCATAATGCAGTCAGTACCTGTTGGGGTTTCTGGACAATTACAGTCACTGTTTTGTGTTGTGTTGTGTATTTGAAAAAAGCAGCATATTTGTCCACTCCCATATCGAAAAGAGTATAAAATACTTGACAAAACTCCCTTAAATGTACATTTTCAACAGATAAATGAGGGATTAATTTGCAATTAATCAAGATTAACTGTTTTAATCGATTGATATCCCTAGTACATATATTTGGGTGTTTATAGCTGTGACTGAGTAAAATACATAATCTGTAATCACTGTAGGGCTGCACATTACAGATTATTCTATATTATTTTTTAAAGAGATTTTGCCAGGATGCATGCATGAATTGTCTCTGTGCCACTTTCTGGTGAGACTGGGTTCATACTTCTGTGTTTTAGCATGTTAAATGTATTTTTTTAAGACGGTGCTTCACTTGGAAACAGGTTTTAACTTAAAAACATGATTATTGCCCTGCTTCACCTTATCTGTGATGCAACTGCTCCCGATCTCACTTAAAAGCGTCTTCCTATTTTCCGTCTCTGTGCTCAGAAAGCGTCCTGTGTCTGCGTTTCACACCCTGAAGTCTTTCTGGCCTCTTTAATTTTGTGCCTTGGCTTTGTGTTGGAACGTTTGATCACAGCTCTGTGCTCAACATTGTGCTCGTGTATTTTTGTGGATCATTTTTATTGGGAACAATTTATTTTTCCTGGAAACGAGGTAATTCGTTATGGGTCCGCTTTTTGCTGAGACCCCGTTAACCCACCAACTGTGAGCACACGGAGCACTTGCATGCACACAGACACAAACGGACGCACATTTGTTCACTTTTAAAAAATGCAGTCAGGTTCATAAACATAAAAAAACTGGCGTTCTTTCACAGACATGCTCTTAGACACCCAGAGGAATTTACTGCGAGGACCCCCCACTGTGCTCCAACTAGAAAAATAAAACCATTGAGTCATTTCATATGCCTTGCCCTCTTAGTCTGCAGATTTTACAAAGGTGTCAAATGGCTTGCATTACTTTGTTTTCCTGCTGCAGGAGCCAGTGAGTTTACTTAGTGCAGTCACAGCAGAACAGTGGAAGGAAACGTCTCAGGACTGAGTGACTCTCACACATTCCTGGTGGTTCAAGCTGGTTGAATATGTGGCTGTTTTAATTACACTGGGACGACAGGAGGTTGTGATTCTGTGACTGTGATACAACCACAGTTATCAAATTTATGTTCCCAAGAGGTTAAACCTTATCGACTGCTGAAGTAACTACATCAACACCCAACATAAAGTCATCTGGTCATAAATACAGCAGCGACGTTGTTGTTAACCGATCAAAAGGACGCCGACATAACGACATGATAATGCCGATTTGTAAAAAGTCTGAATTCATGCATTGCCAGGTCATAACCTCATCTAGGCATAAATGACTGCGACGTTGTGGTTTCTGCTGGTCTCTGTACCGATACGACGTACTATCGTGGCTCTGGGTGACCACAGACACACGACGACAGATGACAGGAGGAGAATCTCAGCGCTAACAGGCTTTTGCGACACAGCATCATGTGAATTTCTCGCTCAAGTTGAAATATTTTGAATTGTGCAAATGCACAAATAAGGCAAATTCCATGTATTTGCATCACCCGATCTACTGCCGTCTATTTGCATCTTTATATGTAATCGCGCTGCACGAAAAAAATAAATAAAAAAAGAGTACACCATTAGATGTACTCCCATAAAATGTGGCTCGGACATTCATGGTCCTCGGAGGATGTAATGTAAGAACTTACAACTTTTCATCTAGCGCCATCATCAGGTAAACACCAAGTCAATATGTCCACTACTGGTTGGTTTATGACCAGATACCTGCAAAACAAATTAAATTCCCATGAGCCTTCGCTGTTTGGTGTCAAACAGCAAATGATGAATCAATATACGACTTTTACTTCAGTCGACATGGAGGTAGAAGGAAGTTCCTACTTTTATTGTGGTAGTCTGAGTAACGTGACGTCATATCCGTTCGGTATACGTCAACCAAAAGAAACCTCAGAAAGTATGAAAGGTTGGAGGGTCGGCGTGGATCTGACCTCCACCCTCCATGTTAAATCCAGCCTGGTAAACACTACACATCCAGAAAAGGGTGGTAACGTGCGGTCCGGCCGGCCGTCGCTCTCGTCTCCGTGGTCCGACGGGCCGACGCTACGACTGTAGAGCGCCACATACTGACATTTATGTTAAATACATTCAGACGGCCCCGATGGAGCTGACCATGGATGGATAAAGAGAACGGAGCTGACGGAGAGCTAGAGACCACCTTGGAGGAGTTAGAGGAAGTAGACACCTGAGACTACATCTGCTTTTCAAAATAAGGTGTTGACAAAGGGAACTGGATCTACAGAATCCATCTATGGAGATCAGACTGATAGATTATATTCAGCAGAAGTATAAAACATTACATGTCCCTTATACATTAATAGGAAAATACCACTAATCTGTGAGGGAAATGTCTTTATTCTTTGATTTTTAGGTTGCTGGAAAAAAAATATAATAAATAATTCCTGACAATGATCCTGATATATTTGACTTCAGGACATCTCTGACTACAGACATGCTGAAAATACATCATTTAAATGTATTAATTCAGATATTTTCCAAAGTAAAAGTCCCTAGAGGTGTATGGTTGAACTTTTTCCCATGGTCTAGTGTTAAAAAAAGTTAACAAAAATCTTTAAAATCTAAAAATATATCAGATATTTGACTTCAGAACATCTCTGATTACACACAAAAATCAAACAATTAGATGTATTCATGTAGATATTTTTTCAAATTAAAAGTCCCTAGAAGTGTATGATCCGACTTCTGCTAGTGTTAAAAAAAGTTAAAAAAAAATCACAATAAATCGTAATATCGAGCTGCAATGCTTAAAAATTGCAATCTATATGGACATTATTACATTTGTGAATGTGTAACTGTCTCATCCTCTTACCTATAGATCTGACACAGTCAGTCCAGCTCAAATGATGGTACATTTAAAGGCACAGGACACCTTCACAACACTGCTCAGTAGCTCCGTCATCTACACACTATTCATACAATAAACATCAGCGCCAGCAGGATGGAAAAGTCCCGTTGACCTGACAGCAGTCTCTCATTTCCACCGTCCCAGATCTGTTTGTGGGTACATAAGAAAGGCAGCCCGTGTTATCACAATATGTAAGAGCTGCACAGGCTGACGGCCAATATATTTCCATGTTTGAAACCTGAGTTGGGCTTTTTGCTCGGGACAATGAATGGAGTTCGGTTGCAAAGCAGTTATTAAGTGAGAAAGGTGTTTGAGTGAAGCTCTCTAAGGAGTTTCATGCTGGGAATAAGGGATTTTTGGTCAAGTCTTTCAAAAAGAGGCACAAAGGAGCGAGAGCGTTCATCAATTTGTAATTTGTTGTTGTGAATGAAGGTGTGTGAGCTGAACCTGGAAAGAAGAGATCAAATTTGTATACCAACAAGTATTTGTACATTGTGTGTGTGTAATGTGCAGGTGAAGCAAAGGTTCCTGTTGGAGTAACTGATGCTACGCTAAACATAGAAAGCAGAAACAAGAGCTTCAAAACGTGCCAGTAACCAGCATGTTGATATCTCACCTCAGGATATCAAGAATCACTTCTAAGAATCTGCCCATTTTAAATGATCTATAGAGCATGGTCTGAAGTGCATTCAGGACGTGTCCAGCGCCACTCTTGCTGGTTAAGCAGCATATAATCTGGGTGCAAGTTAAGACAGAAGGGGCAAAGGGGTTGTTTTTAGTCACTCAAGGTGTGTTTTGGGCATAAGAGGAATCAAACCAATCAGTGTCGTGTCCCATTCTGTACCGGGCGCATCGCTATTTAAAAAGCAGATTGGAGAAGTGAGTTTTCTGCTGAGGAAACCGGCCGGCGGCCCTCTGCCTTGCTGCCTCCTCCGTCTCCTAATCCTCTGTCCCATCAACAAGTCCATCTGACTGCATCTGATCGACCACTGCAGGTTAAATTCTTATTATGATAATAAGCACTAAATACAATGAACGTGTTGATAAAGAATGAAAAGTGTATTGCTTTCCGATGCATCCTACGGGGGGCTCGGACCGGCTGAGCATGATTTTCCAGAGATGCCTGAAATCGCCGCCGTTCGGGGGAAAGGGCCCTCAGACTTTGAGGTAGCCTATGTCTACACTCGTACACAGAGGGATGATGAGTAGACACCACGGGGGCGTGGCCATCGTGACCACAGAGATCACGGCGGTCACATCAGTGACGGTGAAGGAGGCTAAATAACACTCTGAACTTACACTAAATTTTGGCGAGGAAAAGCTGGCATGGCCTTTTTCAAAAGGGGTCCGTTGACCTCTGACCTCCAGATGTGTGGATGTAAATGGGTTCTCTGGGTCCCCACCAGTCTCCCCTTTACAGACATGCCCACTTTCTGATAGTCCCAGTCAGTCTGGATCAAGTCATAGTCAAGTCAGCACTCTGACACACTGACAGCTGTTGTTGCCTGTTGGGCTGCAGTTTGCCATGTTCTGATTGGAGCAGATTGTTGATGCTGAAGTCAGAACCTGGGAGGGTTTCTGGACAATATCTGTCATTGATTAGTGTTGTTAATTAATTTACAATAATAAATATATACATACATTTACATAAATCAGCATATTTGTCCACTCTTATGTTGATAAGAGGATTAAATACTTGACAAATCTCCCTTTAAGGTACATTTTGAACAGATAAAAAATGTGTGATTAATTTGCGATATTGAATCGAAGTTGGTATGAAAACTGTACAAATGAAGGGTGGAAACTAAAGTTTGCTATCACAAAGCCCAATAAACACCTGCATGGATGCACACTTACCCACAACACACAGTCATTTTCAAAACGAGCTGCACAGACACACAGTGAGAAACAAACACTCACCTGTCTGTATGACACCATGTGATACTGAAGGGAGGTGTTAATCTTTAGTTTTTGCAGTGACGAGTGGGCTGGCTCATTACAGCAGGTGACTGTCGGCTGTTCCACCGTACGGCCCCTCGGACAGCTTCTCAGCTCAGGTGCAGACATTCCTGCGACTGGTTCAGCATCTGTTTTAACAAAAAAAAAAAGGTAGGAGTCAATCTGTGAAATCTAGTGTTTCTGTTGCACTTTGATTGTTTAATTCATTGTCAAATCAGGGGAAGAACAAATAGGGATTTAGATACTAAAACCTGCTAATTTGACTTTTTACTCAGAATAAATGCTCTAGATAATAACTGCATGTTCTTAAATGAAAATTAAACCTCCTTGGCCTCATCACTAAATGATTACTTTATATTCCTTTATTAAATTACATGTTTCTGGTTGTTTGAAGGTGTCACACTGAGCTGAAACAAATCTGAAGCGACGAGTAAGTAAAGGTTGCAGACAGCGAAACAATCGGTAATCTGAGCCACAGCATTAAGAGCAGTAATCCAACGCCCGAATGGTTAAAAAACAAAACAAGATGTGGTCAAGGTGATAAGTAATGTTTGCGATCATGTTTCACAATGAAATCTGATCAAATTCAGAGTCGTGCGAGAGAAAAAGGTTAATAATGCTTGTACAGAAAACGAGAATAATGCGTATGAATAGATTAGATATACTTGGATGATAAAGACAAGAGGAGTGTTGTATACAGAAGATGTGAACGTGTGAGGCGGCATCGCTGCTGACACAACAGGACTGACTCTGTTTCATAAATATGAGACTATTGATCTTTTAAACAGTGAATCATGAAAGCCTGGTAACCCTGAAAGGTCATGTTGGTCTTAAAGAAAAATCAGACAGTGCTAGTAAAACCAGAAACCGACTGCTGACTGGAAACAGCTTTAGACCAACAAATGGCTCAAGTACGTTCAGTGTTAAAGGTGGAGGGCCAAACAAGTACTGTCAGCCGTAACCTCTATTTTATCACTATAGGAAACATTAAAAAATATTCTTATTGTTCAGCATTTATTCTACTGAAAATCCCTCCAAACAGCAGATTATTAAGAAAACGGCATTATATCCAGGAACCGTATTGTACTGTACAGGACTGACTGGTTAGGATAGGAATGTTTCCATTAACAACACTTAACATTACACTTACATTTAACATTTAACTCAACATTAACACATTTAGATTGTGTGGTTTGCCTGAGAGTTCCCGGGCCGGACAGAACCATCACGAGGGCCCGATTGGCAGGTCTGCTCTAACAAACTAAAACCTGGTGCTCTGGTCCACTTGGCACTTTGAAGCTCGGATAAACCATTAACCTTCAAAGATCTGACTCGATCACGTAGAAACGTGACCTTTAAATGCATTTTAAACAAACCTCTGGACATTAAGAGCACGTCAAGTACAGATCAATGTCAACAGATTTGACACTTGTTTCTAGAAATATTCCTGAAAGTGTCGTCTCACCGCCGCCACCAAACAGGTCATTTGACAGTCGAGTGAGAGGTCAAGTGACTCGTTAAGATGGAAATATTTTGCAGTGTTGAGGGTTCTGAAGGTCAACAGAGGTGGCAGAAAGCCTCGGGCCGAGCTGAGACTAGCCACCCGTGTACGCAGTTCTGTTCCAGTCAACCACAGATGGGTGGCCCGCTGTCATTTGCAGTAAGTGAGCATGTAATGGAGTTGTAAGTGCCCCGAGCAGGAGAGGAAACGAGCCAGTTGCCAAAGTTGTTTCCAGAGTTCATCCCTCCACTGTCAACTGTAGATGATGGACCTTTAGTCAAACTTTAGCATACAAAAGGACCCTCTTTTTATTGTGAAATATCAAGTATCATAGCTTTGTTCACAGAGAGAGCAGTGGAAACTTTATGCCAAAGGTCAGGATGTGTCGCGGTTGTAAGAGGCTGCTTTATGAAATGTCTTGTTTTGTACACAGAGCTGCTAGTTTCAGGTCATAAGCTCTACAAATGGGCAGAGCGAGTGTTGGAGAAAACAGCTCAACCTAGTGGGTCAACACAACACAGAAAACCATCAGGGCCGATGTGCTGCTGTAAAACCACAACACAGTAAACAAGGAATAACTTCATTAGCACAGCTTTTTAATGCTCAGCATGATGACTGTCCAGCATTTCCACGAAAAATAAAAGTATCCCACGTTTTACAGTAGTATACAGTCTATTAAGTAGACTGCAAGTGGTGGAAAATGCTCCTCAGAATCTTGAACCATTTAAAAAAACATTCAGTGTTGATTAAAAAGTCTTTTCATGGCCCGATACTCCAGATGCTCTTATGGTCAAAATCACTCCGACAACAGTTACATCACGCTAAAAAATGTAGAATTAATAGTGGATTGTGTCTTGAGTTTATTAGCTGACCACATGCAACAAGATGGGAGTATCCGAATTTCACTTTTATACTTCACTTTTATATTTGAAGAGCTCAGACTTTATTCAATTTTTTTTGCTAGAGCGACAAAGTGTACAAAGAGCATTCCTCTTCATTAGGTCCTGTTAGTCCCAACTCTCCCAACTGGACAACACTAACGCACTAAACACTAAAGAAGCCGCAGTTCTTTCACCTAAACCTTAAGAAGTTGTAGCTTTGTCTCCTAAACCTAAAGAAGTTGTAGCTTTGTCTCTTAAACCTAAAGAAGTTGTAGCTCTGTCTCCTAAACTTAAATAAGTTGTAGCTCTGTCTCCTAAACTTAAAGAAGTTGTAGCTCTGTCTCCTAAACTTAAAGAAGCTGTAGCTTTGTCTCTTAAACCTAAAGAAGTTGTAGCTCTGTCTCCTAAACTTAAATAAGTTGTAGCTCTGTCTCCTAAACTTAAAGAAGCTGTAGCTTTGTCTCTTAAACCTAAATAAGTTGTAGCTTTGTCTCTTAAACCTAAAGAAGTTATAGCTCTGTCTCCTAAACCTAATACCTTCACAAACTTCTGTAACACACTAATGCAACTACACGTCTGTACACATTTTATACTTGTACAACATGATATCTGCAAGTCAGCTGGAGGTTTGATAACCTCTGAATGCTACAGTCACTCAGCGTCTCTTGGTTTTCCAGCAGGATGCTGCGTTTTTCTCCGGTTGTCCATATCAGGGTAGTTAAGAAGGGATTATGGGAAGCTAATAGGACGTTATTTCTATGACCTCATGGAGTGAGCTCCATAGTCTGGCAGTGTGGACGTTGGCTGTAGCCAAGAGAAAGTGGAGTCTGTGACTGGAGCCCAGTTCACTCAGTCAGATAGCGGTGATTCAAACCCCATTTTTTTTTTTTTTTTTTTGGGCGTAGAGGATGCTCTCAGTGGTTTGGCTGTGATTGATCCTTCCTCTGCCCGTGATCGCACCATGACACTATTCCAGTTTCCACATTCATTTTCCCCTGCTAACTTAGACCAGTTCAGGCCTGTGGTGCTTCTTTTATTTGCCCTCTGACAGTTCGTTGACCTCCACCCAGAAAAAAAAAAGATCTTGGGCCATTGCTTTGAACAACAGCAAACCTTTGCATGGAAACATGTTGTATGTTAACAGAGAGTGTAATGTTACTGGGCAAAAGACATCCTACTGTGACACAGCAATAGCCCTGTCGTCACTAAACAGATTAACATTAAAGTGTGACAAGTAATCTGTTCCTGCAATCACAGAATTTTAGCTGTTTTAATCAACTGATGCTGAATTTGACTTTTTAATGTGCTTATTCCATTATGGCCTTATACATGTTGTAAAATCCATTAGCAGAATTACATTAATGTGGAGTGGAGCAGCCTGTTCTTATGCAGGAAGTAATGCACTGTAATTTGTATATATCCCATGAAATCATTACTTACCGTATATAATCCATGTAACTATGAACCAGGAAGTAAGTAAAGAACGACAAACACTGCACAGTGAGGAGGTCGGGGTGCAGACTGTGTGAAACTAGAAGTCAAAGTTGATTTATTTGTTACAAAACTTGCGTACTTAAGCAACACTACTTCTGTAGTTATTTTTACCAAAACCACAACATGTTCCTAAATTTAACTAAGTTAAATTGGCTTGACCTTAACGCTTGCCTGAGTCCAGTAAAATCTGTGTTCGGGCAAGTGGATTTCCTCGCACAGTTGTCAGACTGGGCAAATGAAGAGTGAAGTGCTCTGAATAACTGAACGGTAATGGTGCATTTCAACAGTGCTCCGACAAGTAAGTTTTGCTTTCGGCAAGTAAAACATCTCATCTACTTACTAAAAAGGGCAACTGTCTGAAAGAGCTTAATGTTGAACTCTGCATGTCACGACATTCAACGTGATGTTGGACATTCATAGGAAAAGGCACAAAAAATAAGGAATACATTTTTGTCGGAAATTATGAGGATATGTTTCATGGAGATATTTCTAAAACTACCAACAATCTGTGTAGAAGAAGAAATAACAGTAACAGTGTCATAAGGTGGTACATTAGCAGCAGAAAGAAAGTAGAAGTCCAAACAAGGACTGATGCAGTGGGTTCTGTATCTCCAGGCAACTGCCCCATTGTGATTAAATGTACTGACACAGTACAAAGAAGCAGGAAAAAGAAAAGCATACATGGTAAATGTTCCCAGATTGCCATCTTAAAAATAGACCTCCAGAGCAATCAAAGCACACCCGAAAAAACTAAGTGGGAGACAAATACCAAAGAAAACAAGGGAATGAAATTATAAAGAATAACTCATAACGGGAAAAAAGGGCAACACAACAGTTTTTTTTTTCCTCATGTCAATGATTAATTTTTGTCTTACTGCTGCTCATTATATATTTATATTAGATGCTACAGGAAGGAAAGCAAGAGTTTGGAGAGTCCCAGCAATCAGCCAATCAGTCTGGATTCATGGAGGACGCTGCTGTTAATAGTTTACTCCATCAGTCACGTACAAAAAAAGTCACTAAACGGACATTATGGGGTTAGGTGAACGGCTGTTTGAAACAGGCGAACGGCTGTTTGAAACAGGCGAACGGCTATTTGAAACAGGTGAACGGCTGTTTGAAACAGGCGAACGGCTGTTTGAAACAGGCGAACGGCTGTTTGAAACATGTGAACGGCTGTTTGAAACATGTGAACGGCTGTTTGAAACAGGTGAACGGCTGTTTTAAACA
Organism: Pterois miles; assembly: GCA_947000775.1. NCBI lineage: Eukaryota > Metazoa > Chordata > Actinopteri > Perciformes > Scorpaenidae > Pterois > Pterois miles. The sequence continues at coordinate 19,649,454 of CAMQGK010000299.1, read as the reverse complement.
TGTGAACGGCTGTTTGAAACAGGTGAACGGCTGTTTGAAACAGGCGAACGGCTGTTTGAAACAGGCGAACGGCTATTTGAAACAGGAGAACGGCTATTTGAAACAGGTGAACGGCTGTTTGAAACAGGTGAACAGCTGTTTGAAACAGGTGAACAGCTGTTTGAAACAGGCGAACGGCTGTTTGAAACAGGCGAACGGCTGTTTGAAACAGGCGAACAGCTGTTTGAAACAGGCGAACGGCTGTTTGAAACAGGCGAACGGCTGTTTGAAACAGGTGAACGGCTGTTTGAAACAGGCGAACGGCTGTTTGAAACAGGCGAACGGCTGTTTGAAACATGCGAATGGCTGTTTGAAACAGGCGAATGGCTGTTTGAAACATGTGAACGGCTGTTTGAAACAGGCGAACGGCTGTTTGAAACAGGTGAACGGCTGTTTGAAACAGGCGAACGGCTGTTTGAAACGTGAACGGCTGTTTGAAACAGGTGAACGGCTGTTTGAAACAGGTGAACAGCTGTTTGAAACAGGCGAACGGCTGTTTGAAACAGGCGAACAGCTGTTTGAAACAGGCGAACGGCTGTTTGAAACAGGCGAACGGCTGTTTGAAACAGGCGAACGGCTATTTGAAACAGGTGAACGGCTGTTTGAAACAGGCGAACGGCTGTTTGAAACAGGCGAACAGCTGTTTGAAACAGGCGAACAGCTGTTTGAAACAGGTGAACGGCTGTTTTAAACATGTGAACGGCTGTTTGAAACATGTGAACGGCTGTTTGAAACATGTGAACGGCTGTTTGAAACATGTGAACGGCTGTTTGAAACAGGTGAACGGCTGTTTGAAACATGTGAACGGCTGTTTGAAACATGTGAACGGCTGTTTGAAACATGTGAACGGCTGTTTGAAACAGGCGAACGGCTGTTTGAAACAGGTGAATGGCTGTTTGAAACATGCGAACGGCTGTTTGAAACAGGTGAATGGCTGTTTGAAACATGCGAACGGCTGTTTGAAACAGGTGAATGGCTGTTTGAAACATGCGAACGGCTGTTTGAAACAGGTGAATGGCTGTTTGAAACATGCGAACGGCTGTTTGAAACAGGCGAACGGCTGTTTGAAACAGGTGAACAGCTGTTTGAAACAGGTGAACAGCTGTTTGAAACAGGTGAACGGCTGTTCGAAACAGGTGAACGGCTGTTCGAAACAGGTGAACGGCTGTTTGAAACAGGTGAACGGCTGTTCGAAACAGGTGAACGGCTGTTTGAAACAGGTGAACGGCTGTTCGAAACAGGTGAATGGCTGTTTGAAACATGTGAACGGCTGTTTGAAACAGACGAATGGCTGTTTGAAACATGTGAACGGCTGTTCGAAACAGGTGAATGGCTGTTTGAAACATGTGAACGGTTGTTTGAAACAGGTGAACGGCTGTTTGAAACAGGTGAACGACTGTTTGAAACAGGCGAACGGCTGTTTGAAACATGTGAACGGTTGTTTGAAACAGGTGAACGGCTGTTTGAAACATGTGAACGGCTGTTTGAAACATGTGAACGGCTGTTTGAAACAGGTGAACGGTTGTTTGAAACAGGTGAATGGCTGTTTGAAACAGGCGAACGGCTGTTTGAAACATGTGAACGGTTGTTTGAAACAGGTGAACGGCTGTTTGAAACATGTGAACGGCTGTTCGAAACATGTGAACGGCTGTTCGAAACAGGTGAACGGCTGTTTGAAACAGGTGAACGACTGTTTGAAACAGGTGAACGACTGTTTGAAACAGGGAGTATGAAAGACCTTTGGCAGTTCTCTGAATGATCAATGTAGATGTTTCGGCATCAAAACATTACATAATTCACTGTATTTATAGTTTCACATATATCAAGATTTATACGTTTTACTGCTAGTTTTAAACACATTAGGGCTGCCATTCAATTAAATATTTAATTAGGAATTATTGCATATTTTTTATCTGTTCAAAATCAACCTTAAAGGGAGATTTAGATAGATAGATAGATAGATAGATAGATAGATAGATAGATAGATAGATAGATAGATACTTTATTGATCCCAAGTTGGGAAATTGTGGTGTTACAGCAGCAGGTTATCAGCACAATATACATGAGAGAATATACACATCTATGTACACATAAAATAGAGAATATTTGTCAAGTATTTAATCCTCTTATCAACATGGAGTGGACAAATATGCTGCTTTATGCAAATGTATGAATATATACATTATTAGAAATCAGTTAACAACACTAATCAATACCAGATATTGTCCAGAAACCCTCCCAGGTTCTGACTTTATCATCAACAATCTGCTCCAATCAGAACATGACAAACTGCAGCCCAACAGGCAACAACAGCTGTCAGTGTGTCAGAGTGCTGACTTGACTAGGACTTGATCCAGACTGACTGGGACTATCATAAAGTGGGCGTGTCTGTAAAGGGGAGACTGGTGGGGACCCAGAGAACCCATTTACATCCACACATCTGGAGGTCAGAGGTCAACGGACCCCTTTGAAATGGACTTGACAGTTTTTCCTCACCACAATATAGTGCTAGTTTGGAGCGTTATTTAACCTCCTTCGTGACAAGCTAGTCTGACCTGGTTGGTACCGATGGATTCATCAGGTTTTCTAGTTTTCACTCTACCTTTAAAAGTGAGCAGCTACTACCTAAAATTCACAAGTTGCATTAATGTGTTACAGAAGTTTGTGGCGTTAAAATTCATTTGCGTTAATGCATTATTATTTTGTTGACTTTGACAGCCCTAAAAATACATTTGCCAGTGATTATATTAACTGCATATTACTCCAGTGATGAAATAAGTCCATGTCATAACCACGTTAACTTTTAAATCAAGTACTTGAATAAAAATGCTGATTCTCCAGTTCAGGGAAAGGGTTGCTGTTACATAACAGCAGTTAAATTCATCTATGGGTCCTTCTGAAGTTAAGGTCCAGTTTTCTATGGTCATCTTACAAACAGGATCTATTATCTGTTTGTTTTAAAGAGAAGATGAATGGATAAAATATTAATTATCAGACACATTTTCATATTTATTTTGGGAAAATGAATGACTATATCAATCAGGAATTTTAAAAAGTAATTAAGTTAAACAGTTGTTATGTTAGATGTAATCTTAGGCTTCACTTTGTGGGACAGATGTTTTAAAAGATGTATGATGTATGAAATGTTTCTATGATGCTCATCTACATTGATGCAGAAGTTTAATTTCTGTGTCAGATCTGTGAGTCTGTGGACTCGTCCATCCTGATGTGGGTCAGAGGTCAGGCGGATTCAGCATCGGTCTGCAGTCATGACCTGCATCTCTAATGATCTTCCCTCAGTGTTTTGGGTCAGCTGAACACCAAAACAACAAACTGAAAAAGCTCTTAGTCCAAATTGACAAAATGTGGGTCTGGTTTGCACATGGGCTGCAAGGTAACTGCTGTTAATTGCTGTTGATTACACAGACGGTTAGACACCAACCTAGAAATATGAGACCTAAGACAAGTCTCAACAAATCTCAATATCTGAAATAAATGTTACTAAACAAAACAATGTGAGTGTTAATTGAGTATTTTCTGGATATAATGTGTCCTCATTAGCCTATTGATCAGGTTAGTGAAAAAACATCAGAGTTTAGCTTTAAATGACGACGTTTGTTATTTAAAATAAGTGAACAGTGACGTTCAGTTTAACACGGGACACAAATTACAGAGAATGAAACCTCCATAAATAATTACGTCATGAAATGTAGAAAAATATGAAAAATAAATATATCCATTAATTAATTGATAAAATGTGACACATTAATTTGCTTCTTTATTTATTCATCTTTAATTCCCTCAGTTATTTACTTTGTTAAATATTCCCTTTTATGTATTTCTGTTTTTTAATAAATTAATTAATTTTTAATTTTTTAAGATTTATTTTCTGCATTTTTTAAATGTACATATTTATATGTATTTATATCTGCATGAATTTCCCTTTGCTCACCCTTTATTTACCCAAACTAATTTATTTCTATATTTTCTTCATGCATTTCTGCCTCATTAAGCAAATGAAGGGGCTGTCAATAAATGCATGAATACACACATAAATATATACATTTAAAATATAAAATATAAAAATAAGTTCATAAATAATACATTTTAAAATGTATATAAAATAAATAGATAAATAGATCTAGAAAAGGGAAAATTTAAGAAGAGAACGTAAATAAGGGAATTAATACAAAGATAAGTAAAAAAAGAAGAAAATTAAATCAAATTTATGTCACATTTTATCAATTAATTAATGGCTACATTTATTTTCAGTATTTTTTGTTAAATTTAATGCCTTTTACTTATCGAATCATTTATCTATTTATTTTGACAGGTTCCGTCCTCCATAGCGAACAAGCTTTCTACGTCCCACTACACCACGTCACCTCGCCTGATATTCGCAGTGCAGTTTAGTTTTATGGGAATGTGATTTTTGGATGACACAGCTTTGTGCTGATAATGCCAGATATTTCCCAAGTCAGGATGATGAATATAACTGTGAAACGTTCTTTGCTATCTTCCCTACAGACATTGGAAGATGCATAAACAATACACATCAGTGAGCCCCACCGATGAGATCGCGGTGAAGACTGAGAATGGACCTCAACCAAAGAAATACCGCTATGTACGCAAAGAGGGCAGCTGCAACGTGGTGTTTCGCCACATTCCTGAGGAGTGGCTGCTCTTTGTGACGGACATCTTCACCACCCTGGTGGAGATCAGATGGAGGGTGATGTTCCTGATCTTCGCCCTGTCTTACATCCTGTCTTGGCTTTTCTTCGGCATCCTCTACTGGGTCATCGCTCTCGCTCATGGCGACACCAGAAACACCACGAGTGAAAGCGAACCCTGCATGGACAATGTGCACACCTTCACAGCTGCTTTCCTCTTCTCGCTCGAAACTCAAACCACCATTGGCTACGGTTACAGAGGGATGTCCGAGAACTGCATGATTGCCATCATCATCGTCACCATACAAGATGTCATCAGCTGCTTCATAGACACGTTTGTCATCGGAATTGTTGTCGCCAAAATGGCCTCGGCCAGGAAGAGGGCGCAGACGGTGGGCTTCAGCAACAGCGCCGTCATCAATCTTCGCGATGGCTTCTTGTGTCTTTCCTGGAGGGTCGGGGACTTCCGCAGGCACCACCTGGTGGAGGGGACGGCTCGCGCTCAGATTGTCCGCTCCACGGTGCACGCCACAGGGAAAATGGATGTGACCTATGAAGATCTGGTCATCATGCAGAGGGACATCATCCTGGTCACACCCACCACCATCTTCCACAGGATCGAACCCGGCAGCCCTCTGTACACAATGAGTTTGGTAGATCTGCGGAAAGCAGACTTTGAACTGGTGGTGTCTTTTACCTACACGGACGACTCCACAGGTATGCTGCATCAGACCCGAACCTCGTACACGCCGGCTGAGATCCTGTGGGGTCAGCTGTTCCAGGAGATGATCCGGGTCAGCAGGAGACACTACAGGGTGGATTACACCTTGTTCAATCACACCGCTAAGGTGCTGGTGCCCGAGGTCAGCGCTGAGGAGTACGAACACAAGAAGCAGCTGCGGCCCTCCCCCCGACATTCCCCCCGACATTCCCCCCGACATTCCCCTCGATCTTCCCCGCGCCATTCTCCGAGGTTCCAGCAGCGAAATCATCATGACAAGCTCATGAAACCCCCAACGGTGACTGTTGAGCTTGTGAATGATGGACACCCCGAACCAACGGTTTCAACGTCTCAAGCAGACAATCAACATCAAGACACACTGACTCTGCCACATGACCTCACAAATACAGGAATATAAAAGCAGAGCCCTGATGTTTGAGACGGCCATTCGTTAAGACATTATGTCCAGAAGTGACTGCTCAAGTTGAGGATGCTACTGAATCTTGAGATCAGTCTTTATTATTGCTGGTTATTGTGATATTCAGATTACAGTTATTGTGAACATGACAGCGAAGGATGAAAGAGAAGTTGTATATTTAAGTGGGAGGAATATACTTTATATGGACCTCTATAGTGCACGGTCTAACGTGCATGGTGCAAGTGCATTTAGGGCGTGTTCAACTCCACTTTGGTTCTCTAAGTGGTGCATAATCTGGGCCCAAAGTAAGGCGCAAGGAGAAAAGGGGTTGTACATAGTCTTAATTAATCATAGGTGTATTATGGTCGTAACAGGAATAAAAAGTCGTGTCGTGTCCTGTTCCCTATAGAAGCCAGGTGTGCCTGCACCAATCACATTTCTATTTACAATGGAGGATTTGGCAAATTGGAGCTGTTTTCTGCTGAGGAAACGGATCTGCTCGTGCACAAAATGAAAGTGCACAAGCAAATGTTCTGTGCCAGACTTTAGATAAGGTTTCTTTCAGTCAATGGCTCGAGACAGCAATGCACCAAAGCGCCTGACCACACCTCATTTTAAAACGCCCATGGGTGCACAGATGGGCCCCAATGCAACGGCTAGAACAGCTACTAAACGGACCTCGTGGGTGGGATTTTTTTTTTTAACTGTTTATACTCTTTTTAAAGTGCATAAAGACCCAAAGTTTAAAAGAAGGTCTCTACATTTTGTCCTTCATGTTACATGACTTTGACTGTGGAGCTTCGAGTCTGGTCACTACGGATGGTAAATAAACAGAAGTTATAGGGGCGACTACAGTAATGTCCCTTATTATGAGCAAAATCATGAGTTTATGTGAAAAACATGTAAGTTTTCTTTATGTTTGTGGTGGTGGAGTCCTGTTTGTTTAGTAATTAGGAAGTCAAGCAATTCAAAATCGCTCCATCAAACCATCTCACATTAAAATAAGTTATTAATTAATTAATAATAATTAATAGTTAATTAATTATTTTATTACTTATTTGTGATGAAGCCTGTTTATTGTCTTAGACTTGTGTAAATATGTATATCCTTGAATATCTTATGAATTTGAGGATCTGTTGTATCTATTGTATTTCTAATGTTGTTAATGTAGCATCACCAAGCAGATTTTATAAAACACTTCACAACTATATAAGACAATACAGCGTCAACGATTTGAATAAAGTGACATTTAGATGTCTGGTCGGCGTCTTCACTTCCTGTAATAATCATGATCATGCTTCTTGTCAGAGCACGAACGCTCTGACTGATGTCAGGTAACCAGATGTTGCTTTATAACGTACTGTCTTTTTATCATCCATCCAAAACACATCAGTCCGAAGCTCATGATGTTATTCAGACATGAGACCATGACAGTGTTGATTTACTGTGATGTCCCAATTATTACTTCCATCTGTCCACTCACCGACTGCGACCAGCCTCTGACCCGTTACAGAGACTACAGCCCGTCAGCCAGCACTCAGACCTCATTATGCTTTGTTCAATAGTCGGCCCAGACTGAACCGCAACCTCGGTTTCCCACAGTTCAGAGAGGTGAAGTCCTGCCCCTTCTGGTGGACCCCATGGGACCTTATTTTAGAAAAAAATATGAACGGTAGTCAACATATCGGGACAAGTATTTTTTTCTTCCTGTTTGAATTGAACTGTGAATCACACATACCATACACATAGGGAAGCTGTTTTTTCTTTCATACTCCCTGCAGTATTATACAGGAATACTTTAAGTGTAAAAGTCAACAGCATCTTGGAGTTAAGCATGTATCAATATGAAGGCGGTGCAACTAGAAGTGCCAGTACGAGACATGACAGAGGCACCTCTATTAACTTCTCATTCATGTAAGACGATATTTTCACAGACCTGGCCAATAACACTGCCAGCATAAAAACAAATATAAAGTGCGTAAAAATACAGCTCACCATTACGCTGAATTAGTGGGAGCCCTGAGCTTGTTTCTCTGCAACGAGACGGTCCAATCTAGGGGTAATGGGAGACAATAACACCCGAAGTGTGTTCCTTATGTCGTCTACTACGCAATTTTGTTTTGGTCGCTGTCACTGCAGAAAACCCAGCTTCACAGAGATAGGATGCTGGAAATGGAAGCAGGGTTTTCAATCCACAGCCGTAGAGTTGTTGTCTGAAACATAATTTTAAGATCTTTTAAGGTCTCCATGTGCAAAAGCACTTTTTTTTTGAAGGCTTCATTGCCTCATTGTCTAGCCTGTCGCCACATTACAGAGCGTGAGAATCACCTGTAGCAATAAACCTGTATTTTAAGCAGGTTGTCTTTTAAATGCAGCCTCCTCCTTCTTGGAAGTTGTAGGCTCTTCTTCTTCTGTCTCCTCATTGAATCCAAAGAAGCTCTCCAAAGACATTTGTTTTCAACTCATTTTTCTAGCTTGTGGGCTTCATTTTTTGGGGTAACGTATCACGTGACCGAGACGAGCGTCTTGACATGTCAAGAGGCAGAGAGCCACAGACGGATGTATCCAGGCATTTTTCAAAATAAAACATCTTTCAGGCTCTCATAATCAATACATTTTTTAAAATCCATTCTTTCTGTGAGACCCGGAACAAACTGACCCACCGACCAGTACCAGTCCACGGCCTGGTGGTTGGGGACCCCTGATCTAGACTGACCATACAGTGCCAAATATGTCCTTATTTTGTTGTGCAGAACAGTTTATATAAGCTAAGATGAGGTTTTATTGATCCCCAGGGAGAATTCACATGTTACAGCAGCTCAGAGACAAGCTGAGAGGTAAGAAAACAGATTTGAATGCAATAAATAAAAATAAGCAACAGTGTGTACTCGGGCTGACCCGAATGCTTCGAAGCCTCAACCGTTGCCATGGTAATCGACCCTCAAATCATGCTTTGTTTGTGTTTTTTCACATGCAGGTACGTAATAACAATAATATATAAATGCGTTTTGCATCCTTGCTTTTAAACACTATAAGTTAAAAGATATGGTATTTAACCAAGTTTCACGTCATCTGGGACAAATGTGTGAATTTCTCCACTGTGAGACTAATAAAGGAATATCTTATCTTATCTTATCTTAAATGCTGCTTCACAAGAAAAGCCTCAATCCTGCAGAGCAACCAGCATGTTCAGTTTATAACACAGCTCCGCTCAATAAAGCAGCATATTTGTACACTCCCATGTTGATAAGAGTATTAAGTACTTGTCAAATCTCCCTTCAAAATACATTTTTTACGGATGAAAAATGTTATTAATTTGCAATTAATGGCAATTAATTATTGGAATCGATTGACAGACCTATTCATTAGTCTAACAACCTAATAATAGGCTCCTTTGCGCTAAAATGTTGAAACATCTCTTAATGTCTGCATCTTAAATAATATCTCTACCACAGTTACATAACAGTTACATATTTCCTCTTCATCCTCTAAATGCTGCAGTGACTTAAGCTGCATGAAAGTTCAGATTCGGTGGGAGACAATCACTGGTTAATTCCAGTCTCCAGCTCTCCACCTTGTGGTCCACATGCAGCACTGGCTGCTGCATGCATCGCTCTCTTTATTGCTGGAAATTGGGCATGGAAAGCAAACACACACATACACACACACACGCATGCACACACAACGTGCACAATTCACTGACACAGGTGGTTTGGGCTAAATATATGTGCTGCTATAAATAACCACAACTAAAAATAAGACTTCAAAAAATGAGCAGTTCAAAAGCTGTTTGAGAAACATGCAGTTGTGGGTTAATGTTGATGATGAATTAGCAAGCAGGAATGGTTCAGTCGATGGCTTTAGGACAACGCGGCTACGGGCCTGACCTAAAATTATAGGGCAACAGATGCATAGTCTAAACATCCGAGGCAACTCGATAGCTTGGTGGAGAAAGACAGTCATATCATAATACAGGCATGTAGGCCTTTATTGAGTGACTCATTCTTTCCAACAGAACACATTTTCCATGCCCACATTAAAAAATAAGATCTATAAAAACCACGGATATCACAAAAATGAGGGTGATGGGCTGCAAACTGTCAGCAGCAGGTGGTCACGAGGACACAAGTCACATTCATGGGAGGGTTTTCATACATGAGAGCAGAGAAAAGTTGTTTTTTTCTAAATATATTTTATCTTCCATCTTATAGCATACATGTTTTCTTATTGTAAAACTGTCTGGTCATTTTTTTGCAGAGCTGAACCACCTGAATCTGTAACCTGCATGTTTGGTATGAATCTGTTAAGTAGTAGTGACATAAACCAGATTTAAGCCTTTCCTCATCTTATTTGTGTTTATATTTGTTTGTTTTAACTCCTTGGCCTCCCTCGTCTCGTTTCTATTTAACCCCTGATTGAAATTAAACTGGCATCGCTTATTTATAGACAAATTGCTCTCCATGTACTGTTCTGTCCACTCCAGTCAAACACATGAAACGACACAAAACAGTATAATTGCGGCTGTCTGACAGTGTGCGCTCCCCGCCCCTCTCCATTGGCCGGGGCGCGGAGCTGGGGGCGGGCCGTGCCGGTGCGTGCTGTTTAAAACGCTTTGGTGGAACTCATCGCGAAGCACATTATCGAGACCGGTCCTCCAGAGATATGAGGCGAGTTTCACACTTGATCTTGTTCGGCCAAAACAAATAACAAGCGCGCGGAAACGACGCGGAGGATAGCGGAGGCCCGAAGCGTCTGGATTATATTTCCCCGAGCTGAAGCCAACCGGTCCACAAATGAGCAACAGGTAGAGGAAACGCGAGACATTTCTATTACACAGCTGCTCCTCTTGTGCTTTAATATGAGATGTGATGATTTACGCATGTCTGAACTGTTCAACTTTGGTAAACAGCCGCTCATATTGAGGTCGTGATGGTTGACTTTGTTCTCCATGACGCGCAGACTTCCTGGCTTTTACGCACAACTTCTGCCGCCAAAAGTTTGACTTAGTCCGGTCATATTTCTTCTCAGTTCTGTCTTATTTTCGCGTTTTAAGACAAGTCCTTCTGTCTGATGGTGTTGGACATGAAACGGGCATGTCTCTCAGTCTGAGGGGTGTGTGTGGATGATTGCATCAGAAGCCAGTTCCCTTTCCCCCGCACCTGTTAACATTTGTCGCTGGCATTTGGCGCATTCTGAGAGCAGCTCTGCCTGCCTCCCAACAGTCACATACTGTCTAGTAACACTGGTACTATAGTACTATAATAATAATAATCATAATAATAATAATAATAATAATAACGACAATTTAAAGTTTGTTTTTTAAAGTTTTTCTTTCATTTTCAAACAAAAGTACAGTTTTGGTTTATTTAAATGTTTACATCTTAGAAAAAAAAAAAGATTTGACATTGCTTAGCAACAGCATCCTCATTAGTTAGGCTCATCTGTGAATGCACACGACATGCTATTTGAATATAGTTGTTGTTGAACTGTGCACTTTTATGTGGTAGTGTTTTGGCCTTGCAGTATTTATTGCATAAACCAGTTTGAAGTTGTGAATCAGCAGTGTGACTCAGTGACCTGCAGCTGCTCTATGCATACATGCAGTATGTGATTCTGGCCCTCCAGGCCTGAACAACTTTATAGTTTTCACCACAAGTGTCTCATATTTAACCTTTGTGCCTCAGACAGAAATCCATCCTCACAAAAAAATAAAAAAGATAACAGTGAGACCGTCGCAGGCTGATTTAGACTTTGTTGCCAGGACAGCAAAAACTAATGAGTGGTGTTTTAGTGGTGCCAGGAGAATCCTCACAGGACGGCCATTATTGCAGCATAGAGAAGAAATCCCTGAGGGCTCTCTGAGAGTCAACAAGCTGTGCATCACTTCTGCACAAGCTCACACTTTCCCCTAAAGCTTTTGCTTCTTGTGCTGCAGATCACTAATACAACTGCTTCATAATCATATTACAATCATCTGGAAATTTAAAGTTTAGAGAGTGGAGCTTCAAAATTAAGCTGTACATTCAAAACATCGTCCAACTGTCTCAATTTTGAAAAGCATCACATGAAAATGTGCTTTAATAATGCACCGCTGAGCTATACATCAGATGTTTGTGTGATGTGATAAATAATCCAGACTGGATGTTGCTTTGGTTCAATTTCTATAACGTGGTGCATTTTACTTGCAGCATATTATCCAAGAGATGACAAATAAGAAGAATTATCTGCATATCTTAAAATTTCTCAGTTTAACTTTTTCACTTCATCCATCAGTTCATGGGATCCTGTAGGAACGCTGTAACCCACAATCCAGCAATAAATGGTTGAGTGAGCGCAGGGCAGCCAAGAACAACAAGCGGACTTTGTAAATGACCAATAACGGGACCTGAGTGCAATTACAGGGTGGCCTCTTTCAGTGAGAGCTGAAATGTCAGATGAGGGTTAAATATCAATGTTGTTGTTTGTCATAACTGGATGAAGTATAGTTGGCACAGAGAGACCCGCTGTATAAAGCTTTGGATGGTTTTTCTCAGGCTGCACACTCGTCACTGACGAATTTATCAGTTCTGACATGTCCTGTTCAACAAGTAATTGCTCAAAAGTTAAAGTATTTTTTGACAGTGTTGTCAATCAATGACCTGAACAAGTTTATGTGATCTATCTGGACTTGGTTTGAGTAACAGACGTCTTCTGTCTCGGTTTTCTTGCAGCAGATGAGGTCCAGTTAACTGACGAAAGAGGAGTGACCACTTCATCCTCCTCTTGTTGCACTCCATCTCGGGGCCAGTGAGGCTGAAGAGGTGTCCCTTCAGCCCGCCTCATCTTGTCACCATTTCCTCTCTGAGTTGGTCCCCCGAAAGTGTTTCAAAACTGTTTCTCCAACGCTTTTTCCAGAAACTCAGACTGTTTTCCAAAGCAGAAGCAGCACAGCCCTCCCAGACTGAGGTGATGGGAAGCGTGCGAGCCAGCCGCTACAGCATTGTGTCATCAGAGGAGGACGGCATGAAGCTTGCCACTATGGCGGTGCCCAACGGCTACGGGAACAGCAAGAGCAAGGTGCACACGAGGCACCAGCCGCAAAGCAGATTTGTAAAGAAAGACGGTCACTGCAACGTGCAGTTCATTAACGTGAGCGAGAAGGGTCAGCGCTACTTGGCTGACATCTTCACGACGTGCGTGGACATCCGCTGGAGGTGGATGTTCATCATCTTCTGCCTCGCCTTTCTGCTGTCGTGGCTGTTCTTCGGCTGCGTCTTCTGGCTGGTGGCCATCTTCCACGGGGACTTAGAAAATAACGCCCAGAAGTGCGTCTCCAATGTGAGCAGCTTCACCGCTGCCTTCCTGTTCTCCATTGAGACTCAAACGACTATTGGCTACGGCTACAGATACGTGACAGACGAGTGCCCCGTCGCGGTCTTCATGGTGGTTTTCCAAAGCATTGTGGGCTGCATTATTGATGCCTTCATCATTGGCGCCGTCATGGCAAAGATGGCAAAACCCAAGAAGAGGAATGAAACTTTGGTTTTCAGCCATAATGCCACAGTGGCCATGAGAGACAACAAGCTCTGCCTGATGTGGCGTGTGGGGAACTTAAGGAAGAGCCACCTAGTCGAGGCACATGTTCGGGCGCAACTTCTAAAATCCCGGACGACAGCGGAGGGGGAATACATCCCCCTCGACCAGATGGACATAGATGTGGGCTTCGACAGCGGAGTGGACCGCATCTTCCTGGTCTCCCCCATTACCATCGTCCACGAGATTGACGAGGACAGCCCCTTCTACGACATGAGCAAACAGGACCTGGAGAACTCTGAGTTTGAAATTGTGGTCATTCTGGAGGGAATGGTCGAGGCGACCGCCATGACCACGCAGTGCCGCAGCTCCTACGTTGCCGGCGAGATCCTCTGGGGCCACCGGTTCGAGCCTGTGCTCTTTGAGGAGAAGAACTACTACAAGGTGGACTATTCCTGCTTCCATAAGACATACGAGGTGCCGAGCACCCCCCTGTGCAGCGCCAGAGACCTTGCAGAGAAAAAATACATCCTCTCAAACTCCAACTCCTTCTGCTACGAGAACGAGATGGCGCTGGAGAACAAAGAGGACATGGACGAGGGGAACGGGGGCAGCGTTGGGCCCGACGGCACCCAGACAGACAACATCTCAGAGACCGAACACAGCCAAGCCACGGTGCCGCTGGAGCCCCGGCCTCTGAGACGAGAGTCAGAAATATGACTGTTCAGACGTCACACCTCATGTGAGGGATTTGGTAAAATCACCTCTCTGCTCCAAAAGGCACAACGAGCCGAGCCGGGCCTTGGGTAGAGGACAAGCTGAACGGTACTGCTGTGGGAAGCGGCAAGGTTTAGGACTTTGTATGTAAGAGTCTGCTTGAACTTTGACGACATACAGTATAACAAAACAGCACTATGAACCATGTGCATATTGCAGGAAGAATTCTCCATGAAGTCCCCATGAATGTGTGTCTGGTGACTGCAAGAGGAAGGAGGCTGTTGTTGGGAGGCATGTCTCAGTTTCTCTGTCCGGCATGAACAAAAGGTGGTTTTTATAGTTAGAATATGTTCTCAAGTGCTGCTAGAAAATAGTGAAAGTTGTGCCTTCTCATAGAACCAAAGAGTACACAAACGGTAGATGTCTGGAACAAAGAAGGTACAAGTCGAGTATTTGTTCACGAGCTGGTCTCATCGCAGACATCGAGTCTACAGAAACTGCACCAAAAATTTTCTGTATGCAAAACTTTGATTTCCTCTGACTTGACAGCACTGATTTTCTGCTTTCTCCTTTGCAGTTATTGATCTGAGAGACTGTTCATAGCTGGTCAGACCGATAGAAACATGCCTGCTCACGTCCAGAGATGGAGCAGGGGAGTATTAAATCAAACTGACAGAAATAAATCATTAATTTAACAAGAGACCGGGGTAATATGAGAATCTGAATGTTCTTAAAAGTGCTGCTATGATGTTGCTTCTTTTTTTTTATTTTTTACAGTTGATAAAAAAATACCAAAGAGTATTATTATCATAGTTATGTGTTTCTTAAAAACAACACCTGCTTAGTTTTGGTACAGAGAACGTTTAGGAAAATTTACAAAGGTTTGTTTTTCAAGAATGTGTGTACAGTTTTTTTTTTTTTTTGTTGTTGTTTTTTTTACTTTTACGTCGATCATTTTTATCTTGAGCCACCTCATCAAGCCTTAATCTGGAAAGTCAAAAAGGGGAAGATATATAAATCAACGTGTCAAAGGCTTCACTGCTGAGGACAGCAAACTAAAACAATAACTCAGTGATGTTTGGGGGATTTTTAGGCGTCAGCTTGAACCAAAAAGTTGATTTTTAAAGCCAAACTTGCTTTTAAAAAGGTTATAAAATACGAAGTGGAATGTGATAAAAGAAGTACATCTCCTTTCTAATGTCTGAATCTGATACAGTGTTATGATTGGAGATGGTCAAAAAACGTTTTCTTGCAAAAATACAACAAATCCAAGTAAAACATTTTCAATGCCACGTTTCCCATTTTGCAGAGCAGACTGTTTCATTATCAACGCCGCTCCAGTTTTCATTCTCTGCTGTAATGCTTTTGTTTTACTTGAGAATGTAAGATTTGAAGAAGCCACATGTACTGTAACCCGGCATATGAAGGTGTACTGCACAAGAGTTTGCATCAATACAAATTTATATCCTGAAACTTTTTTGTTTTTTAAAGAAAACCAGTGACTGAAGGCCACTTGGCCACCTACATGTGTAAATACCTCCCTCCCTGTTGCAGTTATTTTGTATCAGTCTTCCAAATGTACTGCAAAACCACGGAATGTACAGATTTTTGTATTAATATTATTATTATTATTATTATTGTTATTGTACATGATATTATATTGTTCCTTTTTCAATAAAATGTCAGTGGACAATCAGAATTATGCTGTGTGGCTTGTGACGACATTTTCACTCATTTTTGAGGATGTTTAAATATTTTAGCAAGTTTTACAATAACAGATTTTAGATTTTATCATTTTTAGGGCTATTAATCAATTAAAATATTTAATCATCTAATTGTAATCGTTAATTGTGATTAATTGCATAGTTTTTGGTCCGTGGTCATGACGGTTTTCCTCACCAACATGTTGCGTAAGTTTGGAGCATTATTTAACCTCCTTCCCAAAAACAGTCATGTCCATTTCCAAAGGGGTCCGTTGACCTCTGACCTCCAGATGTGTGGATGTAAATGGGTTCTCTGGGTCCTCACCAGTCTCCCCTTTACAGACATGCCCACTTTATGATAGTCCCAGTCAGTCTGGATCAAGTCCTAGTCAAGTCAGCACTCTGACACACTGACAGCTGTTGTTGCCTGTTGGGCTGCAGTTTGTCATGTTCTGATTGGAGCAGATTGTTGATGCTAAAGTCAGAACCTGGGAGGGTTTCTGGACAATATCTGTCATTGATTAGTGTTATTAACTGATTTACAATAATAAATATATACATTACACTTACATTATAAATGCATAGTATTTTTGTATTGCTGTTTTCACTTGGGAGTAACATATTTTTCTTTCACCACTATCACTAGATGAAGGATGATATAACAACCCTGTTAAAAACACTGTTGCAGGTTTACTTTCCATTACTAGAATCAGCAGCAAAATGTGTGTAATTTGCAGGTAAAATTTTTTTTTTTATCTGAGTTAAGGAAAGAATAAAAAAAATAGAGGAACAGAAAAAGTGACCGTAAATCCTCTCAATCGAGTTTCATATGATGCCACTATCTCCACTCTAGATTTAAAAACTAAGCTACAACGTAAAAATCACAGCATGCGTTAAAGAAATTAGTGGCGTTAAACTGAATTTACCTTATTATTGCTGATGAGAATGTAAACGGCCCGGCCGCCATGTTGAGATCAGTTGAGGAGATACCAAGCACCGCCCGCCCCGGAGAACATCTGAGGAGAGAAAGAACAGCCAATAGGAACTCTCTCTCTCTCTGAAATGACCTGTGATTGGTCATTGTGATTGATCTCCCTAGATCATTTAAGTCCTGAAAACAGAGGCCTGGGGGGGGAGTTTGGCCCTATGATGCCAAAAACACTGAGCCTACTGAAGCTTTAATTACATTTGTTGAAACCCAAACAGTTCATCCAAGATGCATTTTGTAATCAGTTTATTCAAAACAACTGATTGACTTTACGATTTTATTGTAATCTGCTCTCAATTGTGAGTTCTTAGAAAGCAGAGAAAGAGGTTTTTTCTCATGCTGCCAACATTTTGCGTCCCACAGCTTGACGTCTCTTCAACAGCACAGACAAAAAAAACATAAAATACTGGACGTCTACCCGGCTCAGTGGAAAATTCCTCGGTTTAGCATAAAGGAAGATTGACACTAATGTCAACTTCTGGAGCTTTGAACGTGATGCCTGTGTGTGTGTGTGTGTGTGTGTGTGTGTGTGTGTGTGTGTGTGTGTGTGTGTGTGTGACATAAAGCAGTTATGTGTCTGATTCATCTCGATCATTTTGAAACAGGAAGAGAGAAATGAGTCGGGGTTGTTTCAGTTGCTTATTATAATCAGGATCTGTGTTTCATCATATTTCCTTTATGAGCCGCAATTTAAAAACATGCTTTGAACCAAAACAGCACAGAAATAAGTAGAAAATATGACGCCTGTCAAAGCTGACGCAACACTATCATGTTAATACAAATATGTTTTAATGTCACTAATTTCTTTAACACAAAGACAAGTTGCAGTTTTTAATTAAGCTCGCAAAAATCCGACGAGGTTGTAGTTGGTTCAGTTTTAAAGCTTGAGTGAAGATACTGGTATCATATGAAGCAAGACAACCTGATGACTCCATCGGTACCAACCAGGTCAGCCTAGCTTGTCTTAAGGGAGAATAAATACAAACTTCTCCCCTTTACAGACATGCCCACTTCATGATAATCACATGCAGTTTTGGGGAAGTCATAGTCACGTCAGCACACTAACTGTATGTATCAATCCAGTCTGCGGCTTCAGTCACTGAGGAAACATTTTTAATAACCTGAACGCCACAGCGGAGCTAATCTGAAGAAGCCGATCACTGATTCCACAGGGAAGACAGAAATATTATACCAATAATTAGCTGACTCAAGACCGAGGTGGGATTAACCTTCTGAGGGAGAAGAGTGACAAGTTGGTTTCAACATATCTCAGTAACTTCAGATGTTTCTGGGGCTGTTAACACCACCAATATCTTCAACACATCAACGCAGCTTGTGATTTTTAGGTTGTAGCGGCT
Organism: Pterois miles; assembly: GCA_947000775.1. NCBI lineage: Eukaryota > Metazoa > Chordata > Actinopteri > Perciformes > Scorpaenidae > Pterois > Pterois miles. The sequence goes on along the minus strand of CAMQGK010000299.1, from coordinate 19,631,328 downwards.
CAGTTTTAAAGCTCTAGTGAAGATACTTGCGTCATATGAAACTAGAGAACCAAGTGAATGCATTGATACTGACCGTGTCATCTTGTCAGCGTGTAGTGAAGAAGCTTAAATAACGCTCCAAACTGTCACTTTCAAAAAATGTCATGTCCATTTTTAAAGGGGTCCCTTGACCTCTGACCTCCAGATGTGTGAATGTAAATGGGTTCTCTGGGTCCCCACCAGTCTACCCTTTACAGACATGTTCTATCAGTTCTAACATTGTTATTAATTGATTTACAATAATATATACATAAATTTGCATAAAGTGGCATATTTGTCTCCCATGTTGATAAGAGTATTAAATATTTGACAAATCTCCCTTTAAGATGCATTTTGAACAGATAAAAACTGTGATTAAATATTTTAATTGATTCACAGCCCTAGAAAATACATAACTCAAGCATCTAGAAAAATACAAATATAGTGGCGTCAAAGATATTCACCTCATTTACTTATTTTGCTGCAAAAAAAAACCAAACATTTTTTCACCAGTTTGTGAGGCAACAGTGCACGGTGGGAAAGTAAGGAGTTACTTTCCGGTCCCACCATTTAATATTGCATTTATTTATTGAATTATTAATTTAAAATTGTGACCAGGAAAGGCACATTGAAGTTACTTCCTGTCCAAAAGGAAGAATAGTGGCACATTGTTGCAGCGCTGCAGCTCTGTAGGTGAACAAGTGTGTTTCTATTGTGCAGCTCTGCTCACTCCCTGTTTATGAAAACAATAACCATGTGTATCAGCGGAGTAAACATCCAAAGCCAAATGTTAGGCCAGCTCTATTATTCCTGTGTAAACGCCTGAGATATCAAGTATCAAACAGTTTTTATCACTATTTATTTGTGTTTTAAACATCATGCTCCACAGCTGATGGAGCCCGGTTCAGACTATAATCTGGAAACAACAATGTCGAAGTAAAGAGAGTGTGGACCTGCAACACAAACACAATCTGCTCCTGAACTATAACCGGAATGCCTGGCTTTTATTGAAGCTTCTGGGAACCTGACGTTCAAACGGGCTCAGGTCTGGTCCAGACCTGTGATCCTGGCTGGGTCTTCCTGCTTCACACGGATCCCCGCTTAGCCAGACAAAACCATCGCCACAGAAGGTGGACGGCTCGATGCTGCTCAGAGGCTTCTGGACAGCAGTGAATACAGAATCACACTGATATACTGATATTATGATTATATCCTAAGGTGGGTCACACAGATACTGATATAATGATTATGTACTGAGGTGGGTCACACAGATACTGATATAATGATTATGTACTGAGGTGGGTCACACAGATACTGATATAATGATTATGTACTGAGGTGGGTCACACAGATACTGATATAATGATTTTATACTGAGGTGGGTCACACAGATACTGATATTATAATGATTTAATACTGAGGTGGGTCACACAGATACTGATATAATGATTATGTACTGAGGTGGGTCACACAGATACTGATATTATAATGATTTAATACTGAGGTGGGTCACACAGATACTGATATTATAATGATTTAATACTGAGGTGGGTCACACAGATACTGATATAATGATTTAATACTGAGGTGGGTCACACAGATACTGATATTATAATGATTTAATACTGAGGTGGGTCACACAGATACTGATATAATGATTATGTACTGAGGTGGGTCACACAGATGCTGATATTATGATTTAATACTGAGGTGGGTCACACAGATACTGATATTATGATTTTATACTGAGGTGGGTCACACAGATAGTGATACTGCAATGAGTATATGCAGATGCAGTTTTTTTATATTGTAGACTGTTGCAGTCTTATTTTCAAAATAAAAAGGGAGTTCAGTTCTCTTTTTTAACAAGAATATGAATGTGTAAATGACAGCTGTCACGACATAAAATCAATGATCTTTATGAATCAAGACTCCAAAGTCTTGACGATACATTTAAATATCGAATCGTGACCTTGATATCGAAAGTCTAATCGAATCATGGATTTGGAGCCTCATTAAGTTAATGTGAAAAGTCATTGTGTGTATAAATCTGGTGTTTACTATGGAAAAAAGCATAAAAAAATCAACTGACTAAAGAAATCTTAGTTGAGTAAGACCAAAATAACTGATTAGTCCACTAACCGACAAATAGAGGGGCAGCCCTACAAAACATTTTATGAATTTTCTGTCAGTTAACCAATAATTAATCAACGATAAGACAGGTTATCTCAGCAGTAGTATGTTGATACAGATTCAGATGTAGATCAAACATTTGTAAACATTTTCTTTTAGCAAAACATGTAATCGAGAGGTTTTTACTGCCTTGGCAGACTGAGTGCTTTATTATTGTTTTAAATATCTTAAAATGTTTAATAATCTCCAATAACTAATATTACAAATACCGCAAACATTGGATGTAGGACTGACAGTAATTCTCTGAGCCAGAAACACTTGAACTTCTTTCAATAATAATAATAATGATGATAATAAAGCAGCGTGTTATTTTATATCTCAGCCGCCCAGGCCTGCAGAGAGACAGTGGAATTTTCCGCAGGTCTGACCGTCCACTGGACCTCAAACGCTTCGCTGCCTCTCACTGAAGCTGCACTTTGAAGCTCTGCCAACGGCCGTTGACCAGTCTTTGATGGGACGCCAGACGCCGTCACCGACGGAGGCCAAACCCCGTCATCAGACGGCACAGAATCATCCTCCTGAACCGTAAACTCTTCTGCATTCATTGAAATGTCTTCTCATTACTGAAACTCTTGTTAGCAAAGAGGCTAGTCTTTTTCAGAACCTCCTGCATGGTTCTTGGGTAACAGCTATGCTGTGGAGGTCTGCTTGCATCTGTGGCATTAATTGGCAAAATCCAGAGCGGTGTGGTCGACAAATGGCTGCTTTGTTACATCTCTGGTTTGTGTTGTCAGCAAACAGGTCGCAGCTAATGTCAAAGGAAGCTCGTCAAGTGTTTACAGAGAATTTATCCTAAAATAATAAATATATACAGTATGTCATTAAATTTAGCAAAATATTTAAAATAAATGTGGCATTAATCAATTGATAAAATGTGACATAAATTGATATTTCAGTTTTAATGTGCTTCTTTTTTATTGTATTATTTATTTACTCTTCTGTTTTACTTCACATTAAATGTATTTATTTTTGCACTGATTTTAATTTTTACATTTATTTTTAAATGTATGTATGTATTTATTTATATATTTATGTATTTATTGACAACCCTCTTATTTGCATAAGGAGGCAGAAATTTAAAAAGAAATTTATACAGAGTAAGAAAAGAACAGAAATAAGTTTAAATGGGGTGAAATGCAAAGGGAACATTGTGTATAAATAAATAGGTACATTTCAAAATAAAATGAGTGCAAAAATAAATGCATAAAAATAAATGCAAAAATGTAATAGATTTTTAAAAAATAAAAAAATAAATGAGAAAAATAAACAGAAGAATAAATGAATAAGGGAATTAATACAAAGATAAATAAACAAATAAGCAAATTAATACAGAATCATCAATTTATGTCACATTTCATCAATTAATTAATAGCTACATTTATTTTTAATATTTTTTAATGACATTTATTTATTGATCAGTCATATATTTACTGATTTGCTTATTTTGATTTTGGTAGGTGTTGTCCTCATACCAACAGTATTTTCAAAATCATGTTTCCAACGTTTTTTTTAGTATCATTTGACCACTAACATTAAAGAGACTGGATTTCTCCCCTGGAAACAGAATAAAAGCTTCGCAGATTGATGGACTTCAATGGCAGATTGTAGCATGTGAGGTATGACGCAGCTTTCTACTGTTAAACAGGTAAAACAGAAGATAAGTGAACAATACGTTGCTATTATGTCACATCCTGAATAATTCATCAGCCCTTCTGTCGTCTGTTGTCCTCTTTGAATGCAGAATTACAGTAGACCTCAAGTGCTTTCGACCAGATGAATTATCATAAAAAGAGGTGTCTCCATTTACTGCATCTGCTCAGTGACCCCACATCCACCCAGATAGCAGAGTGTTTCACACCAAACCAAAACAGGTTCCACGATGTGAGGAAAAGGATTAGCTGATGGGATGTTTCCTTAAGAGCTGAGCTAAGATAACGAGAGGATTAAATCTATGTGAAGTCCCATTCACACCTGTAGTTTGTTGGTTTGGTCCAGACCAAGGAAGCAATGACGTACATAATGAACCTCATTTTGTGAGCAATGATGACCTGGTAGAAACAACTATTTACAACATTTAGTTGTGATTAATTGCATGACTTCCATCATTCATCACCATCAATCAAATTAATCGCACATTTTTATATCTGTTCAAAATGTACCTTAAAGGGAGATTTGTCAAGTATTTAATACTCAAATACTACAAATATGCTGCTTTATGCAAATATATAAATATATACACACACCACCACATGGGCACAGTTACAAAGGACAGAAATCCACCAAGTGCAACAGAAAAAAGTGTTTTCTGTGAAGACATCCATCAGAGTTGTGTGGCTCACTGGGGGCGGGACAAAATTTGACATGGGCAGCCGCCTCGTAATTCTCTGTGCAGGGAAAACCTGTCTGAGGAAGTCAGGTGACACGGTATAGAGAGCGACAAAGACAAAGTGCATAGTGATGGATGGACGGGTCCAACAAACACAAGACGTCTCTGTTTGTGTTCCGTCATCTCACTCATCGTCAACCTCTTATCTGGGTCGGGTCGTGGGGCCAAAAGCTCCAGCAGGAGACCCCAGGCTTCCCTTTCCTGGACCACATTACCCAGCTCTGACTGGGGGATCCCGAGGCATTCCCAAGCCAGTGTAGTCCACCTAGTCCTGGGTCTTCCCCAGGCCCTCCTCCCTGCTGGTTGTGCCTGGAACACCTCCTTAGGGAGGCGCCGGAAATCACCTCAACCGGCTTCTTTCATTGTAAAGGAGCAATGGCTCTACTCAGTACCTCACAGATGGCTGAGCTTCTCACCCTATCTCTAAGCAAGACGCCAGCCATCCTCCTGAGAAAACCCATTTTGGTCGCTTGTACCCGCAAGAAAACCAAGATTGACCAGTACACTGTCACAACTGTGCAGTAAAGCGAATGCAGTACCGCTCTGACCAATCTCACGTTCCACGACTCGTGAACACGACCTAGAGGTACATGAGATCCTTCACTTGGGGTAAAGACTAAATTCCCTACCCGGAGTACGCGATCCATCAGTTTCCTGCAGTTTGTGTTCCATGTGCAACAAAGAGTCAGCGTTCACTTATTTTATTATACTTGTTACGTAACTTGAGTACTTAACTAACACCACTTAAAATAAATTATGTAGCAAACATTTATTTCACATAAAACCAAATTTATTTTAATCCAAAACATGACTTTTATCTAAACCAAGTAGTTTTGAAGCCTAAACAGGTTCTGCACTTTCTATAAGATTTCATACGAACCGATGTATGACTGAACTTTTCAACAGAAACTATAATCAGTAACAGTACTAGAAGCGTCCTCAAAACCAAAAATATAACATTTAATTTTTCGTCTGGTTGTTTGAAAACATGAATCAGCATGATTATTTTCAGGATTATAAAAAAGTAACTGTGCTAATCCTTGAAAGAAACCCCTGTGGGATGAAACCCAAATACTTGTCAGTATTTTGAAGTAATGCCGAATGTCGCTCAGTGACTACTTTGGTCAGAGAATCCTGGAGGTTGTATCTGTTTGCATACCGTTACGAGATTAGCCCTACATTTGACCCGGCACATGCAGTCTAACCTTGACCTTCGTAGCGGAGGTGGCAACAGTCGGGGTTAACGGGACACGGGGGGGGGGGGGGGGGGGGGCCGGCAGGAGCCCGGCGGGAGGCCGTACTGCCTGGGTTGGGGTGGTCTTCATATTTAGCTCAGAGCGCTGTGCGGCAGAGATTAGCCTCCTGACAGACAAGGACAATTTCAGAAACAGGACAGTAAGTCGACTGGGATTTGTTATGAGCCCCATAAAACAACAAGCAGAGATATGGCACATGCGTCTAAACCAGATTCTACATCTGAATGGTTTGTAGGTCAAAACACATCACATTAAAAATCAAGATTAAAAATCTGGCTGAATTTGTATTAAGCATTGTCAACACTGAAACACTGATCACATGTAATTATTTTAAAAGAGAAAAGGCCTGATATTAGCCCGACGTCAAGGCATCTTTTGATCTACAAACCAACAAATCAATGCTGACAAAAGGTCAGTCTTTATCAATAAAACCAAATTATGACTGTACAGTATCTAACCTCTACTCTCCTGTATTGAAAATACTCAAAATAAAATGATCACCACAGAATCGCTTCATGTCAGTGGGATCCATTGTTTTAGCGAAGACGCCAAATGTCACTACTTTGGATATTATAGGGCTGCACAATTAATCAAATATTAATCGTAATCACGGTTTTGGCTTCTCATAATTAAATGAGCATGTTGGACTGTGATATTTAAAATGTGTGCTCCGTCTTGGCTTCAGCCGTCATGCCCATAGACTGTATAGAAGAAGTGGACAGTCACTTCTTAGACTACCGTTGAAACCTCAAGTTTTGCATTTTTGCTGTCACATCTTCATTTTTGGCTGTCAGCACCTTGGTCTTAAGCTGTCGCCATCCTAGTTTTGCTTTTAAGCTGTTGCCACTTTGGTTTTAAGCCCTCGCCACCTTGCTTCAGTGCTGTCACCACCTTGCTTCAATGCTGTCGTCATCCTAGTATTTAAGCCATCTCCATGTTGGTTTTTGGCCATCGTCCCCTTGGTTTTTGGTCATGGCCATCTAGGTTGTTGGCCGTTGCGGCCATCTTGGTTTTTGTGCATCTTTGACTCAATGCAACCTCTGCAGAGCAGCTGTTAGCTTTGCTATTTAGCCAAGCAGAACTGTGCTGCTAACAGCAGCTAGCATTAACTAACATTAACTCTTGCAGATTTCAACACAGATTTTCTGTTCAAGCAATTGTAGCATTATCAGGGAAACTTTTTAAGGTCCCTGTGACGGTAGGACACCGTTAATCTTGAACCCTGATCCCTGGTACCTTCGTCACTGTAGAAAAATGACTACCTTCACGTTTTCAGAATTTTGGCATTAGGTCTCGTGAATCCCTACACACCGGTGACAACAGCTTAATGAAGCAAACTATCTCTAACGTCTTGTATGAATATATTTTGTTTTACTTGGCCAATGTGAATTTTACACACAACATGAAATAACAAAATAAAAGCAGTTGTACATATAGTGAGTTAGTGAATGGTGTCAGAAACATATTTCTAATCATGTGTGAAGGGCCTTAGATTATTTTTCTCAGAGATTTTCTCTTTATTTTCTTTTTCCTTTAATGATTTTGCTCCACATCCAATGAGTAACAAAGTGTTAAACCCCATTATCCATTTGCTTCACCTGGGTAAAGAATGCAGCATTAGGGACTCTGTGGACCCACAATAAAGGTTTCCGAGTCAAAGCACCACAGTTTGTTCAACAAATTCCAGATCTGATCCTCCTATTATCCGCCCATCAAACGCCCACCAGAATGTCAGGTTGGCAAAAAAGCCAAAGAATGTGAGTGATGTGAGCGGCGCTGTGATGTAGCTGCATGACAGCGGGGTCATTTGGTCTTTTGTGGTGGACCACAACAGGGTGACAATGCTCCAGAGGGCGACCAGCACACATTATGGGTTAACACACCTTGTGGTAGAGATCTCTGCTGCCTCATCCCGCTGATAACCACACACACACACTGTACTGGCCAATTAGGAAGCGTTCCCATCACCATCATCATTACATGGCCGAATCATTTTGTTAATTCAATCCGGCCTCACTTGGTCTTTTTATAGAGCAAGACACGTTGGACAAATCAAATCAGAGAGCAGACTTTCCCTCACAGGTCTGCTGTGGAGAGCAGACCACATCAACCACGTGGTACCAACATACAGTACACAGTGACATCCACGTCATGCAGCCTCACACTGGATGATCTGATTCTACTACAGATTTAAAATCTGATTTAAAAGCCTGGTAACTGGCCCACAATGTGTTAGCAGCTGGCGGAACCTCGACATACGGTAATGGATAAATTAGAGTAACAAATATGTAGTAATAGTCTGTGTGTGTGAGATGGACCTTTGACCTGGAGAAACCTTGTGTACAGTTGTTCCTCCTTTTTAGTTACTATTCTAGTAAGCTTCTAACAAAATTAAACCCTGTTTTTATACTATTTATTAAGGGTTGAGGAGGTGACACAGCGTAGTATTGTGATATTTAGTGTGGCAATAGTGTATCAACACATGTACATCAAGAATTGTATAATGTTCCATAATTAATCACAAATTAATCCCACATTATCTATTCAAAATGTACCTTAAAGGGAGATTTGTCACATATTAATATTTAACATTTATTATTCGTGATCAGTTAACACAAAACACTCAAAGTGCACCAAACTGATGAATGTAACTTTAAAATGTACAAAATTTTGAATGAAAATTCCTGAATTTTTCCATAATCACAAAATATATCACATAAAAAAATGATTGCAATGTATTTTTTTTTTCCAATATCAGTCAGGCTTCAAGGTTTGCTGTTCACTCTCCTAATGACAGAAAATGAATCCGTGAATAGTTTATTAATCGATTGTCAAGTGAGAATAATATAATGTTTATCGTTGATCATTTCTTTCACGCATTAACGCAATTTGTGAATTCTGTAGGTTGTAGTGGCTCAGTTTTAGCTTTAAGCTAGAATGATCTGCTGCATTCAGGGCCCAGCATGAAATATTGTACATCTAAATGCCCAAAATACAGGTGTAAATAAACCTGTCTAAATTAATTAAGTGATAACACGTTAACACAAATTTGTTTCAACACCACTAATTTCTTTAATGCAACCCCACTTGCAATATTGATCTTCCTGAGGTTGTAGTGGCTCAGAAGGTACAGAGAAAATACTGATATATGAAACTAGAAAACCCAATGAATCCATCGGTACCAACCAGGTCAGACAGCTTGTCTTGAGGGAGAATAAATAACTCTCCAAACTTGCGCCAAATTTTGGTGGAAAAACTGTCATGTCCATTTTCAAAGGGGTCCTTTGACCTCTGACCTCCAGATGTGTGGATGTAAATGGGTTCTCTGGGTCCCCCCCAGTCTCCCCTTTACAGACATGCCCACTTTATGATAATCGCATATCTGTCCACTCCCATGTTGATAAGACTATGAAATAATTGACAAATTTCCCTTTAAGGTACAATTAGAACAGATATAAAATGTGTCATTCATTTGCGATTAATCACGATTAACTATTTAAATCGACTGACAGCCCTAATTTATGTTTCCTGGATATAACATTTATTTTAGACCAAATGATTAACCAAGAAAAAGAAGAAAAAAAAGAAACAGAAAAACTACCACAGTAGGGCAACAAGTGTAGATGAGTCCTGTAAGTCGACTTACAGAAATAACATTCGACTGTTCACAGCAACCGCTGACGCAGCTTTTGACTAAAAATACGTCAGTCGCTGATGATTGGTCAGGATGATATAACCCCCCACTCCCAAACATAAACTGGCTAACATGAGCACAGTGTCGCACTGAATGAAGATGTGAAGCAAACTGGTAAACCAGTCTGATTATCAGGCTACATCCCAGCCCACCAGGAGGACAGAAATAAAACATCACAACTACATTTGTGAGGATTTGTCAAAGACAGACTCCTACATGAACCATATCTAAGGTCATCAGCTTGAATGTAAACGAGTGGTCATTGTCTTTGCTCCTCCTAAATTTGGACTGTCTGAATCCTGCATGGCAGCTGCTGGGCGGCTAAATCGTATTGTGTAATGTTTGATGGCTGCAGATCTACTGAAGTAGGGAGTTAGAAGAGAAGCTGGAACAGATGCAGCTCGTCAGCAGTGCACTGCTAGTGGCATCCACTGGACCCACGCTGCTGGACTGCTGATGTCAAACAGACAGCGCTGGGTCTCCCACAGAGGTCTAATTCATGGTTTTCTGCTGTCAATGGATATCGTCCCAATGCGGCAACATCGCTATAAATAGGTCTGAAGATGTCACAGGTCAGATAAACTTGTTTGGAAAAGAAAAGGAGGGCAAACAGTAAAATTATTACTGAAATGACCATAAACATCCATCACACTTTGCATTCTGGCAACAACTGAATCAAAGGCAACTGGACTTAGATTTGTCTCGGAAGACGTTTCGCCCCTTATCCAAGTGGCTTCATCAGTTCGTAGTGATGAAGCCACTTGGATAAATGCCTGGGTCTGTGGTCACCCAGAGCTACGATATTACATCGTATCTGTACAGAGACCGAAACCACAGACTGTCCACGGTAGAAACAACGTTGCTGCCGTATTTATGACCAGATGACTTTATGCTGAGTGTTGATGGAGCAGCTGCATCGCCTGGCACTGATCCATCCAAACTCCATTCAGTAAACAAGCATTTTAAAAGCTGTTTGCTTGTCGTCTTGCAAACAGACCTGACAAAGCATCAATTCACATTTTTTACAAATCAGCATTATTTGGATTTGATTATTGATATTAAATCACAGCACAATATCTTTATTTTGGGTACTATATCTTTATTTGGGCGTACTGCAGAAGTGAAGTGTGGCTGCTAGATAGTCTGTGTGAATACAGCTCACTGCCAGGTGACGTTATGAATATCTGGGACTTCCACAACATGTAAAAGCAGCAACATCGGTTATTTCTTCCATGGTTGATGGAGGAAAGAAGTTGTTTTGTCCATACATCCACACTCCCATCATCTGACTTTGACTATAGCTGGCTATATGCAGTCAGAAGACAACAGTCCCATGCCGGCCTGCAGGCTCGTGCACGGTTTGCCATATAGTTTGACCACGATCATCATGTTTCACGCTTTAACACCAGCTCCTTCTCCACACGGAGGAGTCAGTGGTTCCAGTTTCAGTAATGAGAGGGATTACTCTGATATCCTCACAGTATCTACTGACTGTTTGTTCAAGGTTTTACCAGCTGTGTTACAGCTCATGTGTGACTCTGCCGGGTGGGCGAGTGCTTTCACTTTGACCAGAGGATCTATCTATATTGAAAGGGCTTTGTGACATGAACATGTGCCTCTTGGTGTCTATAATGTCACAGCGTCTAACTTACTTCAATCCTTTGGCGAGCTAAAAATATGTTTTTCAAGATCTGGGTCGTGATGTCTGCACTACCACAGGACCTGCTGTGTACTGTACAAAAAAATCTGGTGATACGATACGTATCATGATACAGGGGCTACGATCCTGACTTGCAGTACAAACTGGTCCATCTTTTGCAGATACGGAATGCATTAATGGTTTTGTTGTGGCCGTGACTTAGTCAAATACTATATAATGGTGTTTTCATTCCAACTCAATATCACGCCCAAGCTTGTAACAGACCCGCCTGTCCATCAGAGGACTACGGGTCCGTGTCACTTTTTGTCTCTGAGACGTAAAAATTACACGGCTGTATTTACGTTCAATACCAGCAGGGTCACTCACTTAGGATTAGGCAACTTGGTAAGATTAAGGGAAAACATGTACGTCGGTACAGAAAACACATGACGCACGTCATCAACGTAACTTGCAAAACAACTCGGGCGTCCTGCTTGAAATGCCTGTGTTTGTTTGACCTGTCCACCTCCCACCCGCCCTCCTTAAGTGTTTCTTTCTCTTTTTATCTCTTGCTACATACATAGTGAAAAATCAACCATTTTTATTGTATTAAAATAAAATAAAGTCCCTAGACATGTATGATTCAACTTTTGCCCATGGTCAAGTGATCACAATAAACCGTCATATCGAATCGCAACACTTAAAATGATAGTATCATGATAGTTTTTAATCAGGATATATGTTCAATGATCACTACCTAACACTGCACCTTCATACAGGTGTGTAATATTCACGCCTCAGTGACTGAAAACGTGACACTCTTTGGGTGGACATGCGGGTCTATTATACACTTTGCTGGGCTGCTTCATTCAGTGGCAGGAAGTGAAGGCTTTCCCTTTTTCTTCATGGAATAAAAATAACCTCACCACAGTACTGCTGCAGGTCAATGTGCAAAACAGGAAGAAGAGCACAGAGAGATTGAATTGTCCTTATTGGATTAGTTGATCGACAGGATGATTTTGACCACTGATAACTAAAACATTGATAACTAACTAAAATGCAGAAAAATAGGTTTCATCTTCTCAAATACAAAGATTTGCTGCATTTCTCTGAATTACATCACTGATAAAACTGACAAAACAAGACACTTGAAGATGTCCTCTTGGGCTCTTGTGATTCCATTATTTTTGACATCTTATTGTGTCACTAATGACTCAAACAAATAACTGATATTAATCTGTTGTAAAAGCCATTAGCTGCTGCCCTAGATCTGCAGCGACTGACAGACCCCTGCAAGATTCATCAAAAGCAAGCTTTACTGTAACCAACACTTCATGTGTGACGTGTTCGGAGTACAATCTCCCCAACAGCGGGCACACAAAGTCAACAATTAGCATTGAAAACGGTAACTACAGAGCTCCATGTACAGTGCCATTCATTTTCATTTGGTCAGGAGGGCTCATGGCTTTGTTAGCATGGTGATTTTATCGCACAGGATGCAAGATATACAAAGACATTGTCAATGATTAAATGGACACCACAGAAGCTCGGGATAAGGCTGCATTGCTGTGTGTGCCAGATATCTACAGACAAACAGAGAGGGATTAACTATTCAGAGTGGATGGGGGGGGGGTATTCACTGGTCAGTGTGGTTGATCGGACTGGGCCAGAGACCAGAGAAAACAACAGCTGTGGGCAGGATGGGATTGTTTCAGAGAGTGAGCCTTACACTGGCAGAAGTCTGGCAACCACTTCACTTCTATCACCTTCTGTGAGAGCAGCCACATCCTGGATACGCCACTCCAACTGCTGCCTGACCTCCAGACATGACAGTTGGGACAAACTAGCCCATCAAGGAGCTGAAATACTGCGGCAGCTCTTTCAAATTACAAAAAGATATTTTATGCATCACCCAGGCGCTCTGCAACCCTGCAGATAGTCCTGGTTTTATGTGCTGAGGCTCTGGGATATCAGTCCCACACAGTGGAGGCGAATGAAATTTAATTTGTGGTTTAAATTAAATGTATTGACTCATGTACAGACACAAATTTCACATCATTTTCATGATGGTCAGTATGAAATCAGTTTGTATGTAATCCACGTAATTGTATAAGGTATAAGTATAAAGTACAGCAAACGCCACACAGGGAGGAGGTCCGGGTATGAAACTAGAAGTCAACGTTGATGAATTTATTTATTTGTTACGCCACTTACAGTGTTATTTTAACCCAAATTACCAACCTAACTACGCTGTTTTTGTCACGTAACTTCTATACATAAATTACATCATTTCTGGGGTGGCGTAACTTAACTATGATCTATAAAACTTAACTAGGGAGTTTTGTTGCCTAATTCTAATCAAGTCAATCTTTTCTTAAACATAAAATAGTTTTGTTACCTAACCCTAACCAAGGCTCTCTTTTCCTAAATCTAAGTGGTTTTCTTGCCTAAACCTAGGTAATTGATTACCTAAACCTAACCAAGTCTATGTTTTCCTTAACCTAACAAAGTAGTTTTCTTGCCTAATTCTAACCAAGTTGATCTCTTCTTAAACCTAACTAAGTAGTTTTGGTGCCTAATTCTAACCAAGTTGAACTTAAACCTAACTAAGTAGTTTTCTTGCCTAAATGTAACTAAGTAGTTTTATTGCCCAAATCTAAGTAGTTTTGTCGCCTAATTCTAACCGAGTTGATCTTAAACCTAAGTCGTCTTCTTGCCTAAATGTAACTACGTAGTTTTGTTGCCCAATCCTAAATAAGTATACCTTTTCCTAAATCTTAGTAGTTTTCTTACCTAAACCTAATTAAGTAGTTTTTTCACCTAATTCTAACCAAGTGGTTTTGTTAGCCTAACTCTAACAAAGTTGGTCTTGCCCGAGCCTATCAGAGTCGATCTTTTTCGATCTTTTCCTTAGCCAACTCAGAGATGACCTGAGTGGTTTTCTTACTTAAACCTAACATAGTTGTTTCCTGTGAAGATAGAAGTTTTATACTGAAAAGACTGGAGTAGAAATTAATGCTGGGTAGTCGTAGGAAAACGCAGGTAAAATGAGGAATAACTTTTCGTAAAAAGTCATACAAATATTACAACTCTGCATTAAACTGCGTCAAAGTCACATCAAATGCCGGCGCTGAATGCAGGAAGAGATTTTGCAGCAGGAGAACTCATTTTTCTGGGTCACTGTAGCAGCACTGAGGAATTAATTGCTTCAATCGTCTCCATTTACCATCAACACTGATTGGACATCCACATAAAAGGTTTAAGATTTTCCTTTATTAGTCCCGTTAGTGACCGAGTTTGCTAACAGGTAACAACACCCCTACTCTGGCGAGCTATTCTCTCCGGCCAGCACAAGCATGTTAGCGGTTAACTTGCAACCACAAAGGTGATTTAAATAGCCCCTCAAGTATTCACTACACCACAAAACTTCCAGAACCAATTATTTTGCATGGACCCATGACTCACTTTCCCTTTGTACCACTTTCTGGTGCGACCAGGCACCAACTGGGACATTGCTAATGGAAGGACATGTTGCTACGGAGTTTTTAAAACATTTAAAAGTTTAAAGTGATTTGAGAAAAAGAAATTCTTTTCACTTCCAGTATGACAGCAGTTTCAGAGGTAGACAGATGAAAATCTTGGCACATGAAACTGAAACTGTCTATCTAGATCCCGCTGGAGTTAAGACAGAAAAGGAGTCTTTTTGTAATTTGGATGACCCGACTCTTTCAGCCAGGACTTGTCCTCTTAAGGTCCATAAACTGAAAGAATAGTCACATTGTCTGAACATCCAAACAGGAAGTAAAAGCACAAAATGTGTCTGTCACATTCAGTGAAGTTCTCCTGAAGGGATCCCAGCAAGCAGCTGTATCTGCACAGCAGAACTTGATGCGTTGTCTTTATCTCTGCATTCACCAGAGATGTACACCCCCCACTGTGCCCAGTTGTTGCTATGGACACCCAGCCTGGAGTGGGAGGACACTAACAACCAACCACATCAGCTCTGGGTCCCCACTCCCCTGAGAGCACCACATGAACAAGGATGAACAAGTACTAGTACTAGTGTACTTGTATGATACCCGAATTTCCCTCCAGGGATTAATAAAGGTTCATCTTACCTTATCTTACTAAGATAAGATAAGGTAAGATAAGGTAAGATGAGAAAATTCGGGTATCATACAAGTACACTAGTTGAAAGGAAACATAATAAAAGAATTAATCTGCAATAAATACCTGGCTGGGTCGTGATCTAAGCAACCTGTAATTTGTTCCTGCAAAGTAAGGCTGCCTGCTGTGTCTGAGATTTAGTTCCCACAAGAGGGGTGAGATTCTTGTTCACATCACGGATCGTTTGGGAAAAAAAAATATATCTTATAAAGTACCAGAAACAGAGTCTGAAATTTTTTTTTCTTATTTTATCTGCCACATTTGAAAACCATGCACTAAATGAAGGAATAAAAGTTTTACACATGATGTTATGTTCACTGACTCCAGTTCACCTTCAGGAGTTGCCTTACAGTAGCAGCCGTAGTGCTGCGTTCACTGTCTCCAGTTCACCGTCCCCTAGCGTTAGCAGCCACGGTGCTGCGTTCACTGTCTCCAGTTCACCGTCCCCTAGCGTTAGCAGCCACGGTGCTGCGTTCACTGTCTCCAGTTCACCGTCCCCTAGCGTTAGCAGCCACGGTGCTGCGTTCACTGTCTCCAGTTCACCGTCCCCTAGCGTTAGCAGCCACGGTGCTGCGTTCACTGTCTCCAGTTCACCGTCCCCTAGCGTTAGCAGCCACGTTGCTGCGTTCACTGTCTCCAGTTCACCGTCCCCTAGCGTTAGCAGCCACGGTGCTGCGTGTAGTGTTGGACATGCAGCCACTTCCCTAGAAAAAGTCTCCACTGCACATTTAGTTTAGTTAAGCAGCTGAGTGTCTGCTTAACGATAGCGACTGTCCGACAAACAGTGTGTGTTCGTGCTACGTTAGCAGCTGCTAGCTGTTCGCATAGCGAATCGGCACCTGAGTATCGTGATAGTATTGAATCAGGAGATAGGTGAATCATCCCAGTCCTACGGATGACGATTTTATTCACCACTGCCAACAATTTACCCACATTTGGCGGAGCGTGGGTGCTAATTCAGACTCTGACTAGAAAGATGGTGATGCGACGGTGGTTTTGTGAAGAAATGCAACATGCAAACTTTTATTCCAGCAGGACTCAGTAGAGTTGACCAGCTGTGCCAGAACCAGCTTCTATTGCATAGGTGTCAAACTCTGGCCCGCGGGCCAAACTCTGGCCAGTGTAATTATATTTGGCCCACGAGGCAATATAAAATTACTATTACAGCTGGCCCGCCGGTACAGAACAATGCATTCATCGCTAACACTACAAATCCCATAATGCTTTGCTGTTGTTTTGGCGCGTCAATCAGGACAGGACCCAGACACGCCCTCTACTCTGTGTCAGTAGGGATCTGTGCTTCGGCAGGAAAGACCCGGCTCACCCTGCCTCGCTGGGCCTCTCCCAGACCACGCCGCGACCTCATACTACCGCTGTCTCTGTGGTACCCCTTCCCAAAAATGTCGAAAAGAAAGGCAGAAAACAGAAGCTTTCTGGACATGTGGGAGGCAGATCATCTGTTTACATATGTAAAAACAGACCCGTTTGTCTTGTTTGTGGAGCCAACGTGTCTGTAACTAAGGAGTACAGCATTAGACGACACTAGGAAACACCAGGACAAGAACAAGGACCTGGACACGACTCCAAGGAGCCAGAAAGTGGAGGAGATGAAAAGAAGTTTGGTTTCACAACAGATTATGTTCAAATCACAAAGTGAGGCTGCTGGAAAGGCCAGTTATACTGTGGCAAAAGAAATCACAAAATCAGACTTGGGCACATCAGGTTAGATCAGTGTGGTGCAAACTGAGCAATAATTAACGTTTTCTTTATGCACTTTTTCTTGCTCCTCCAAGGCTTGAATGGTTGATTCATTCATTATTGTTATTTTATTTTCAAATTTATTAACCTGTGGAAAAAGCTTATTTTGATATTTACCTCAGAAGGCTGCAAATAGAAAAGAGGCATACAGTTTTTATTTAAATTTTATTTAATATACCATTGATATGTCTTTTTTATTTGAAATTCGATTTTGCATGTCTGCACTATTAGTTATTAAGTGTTGCTTGTTCCATATTCAGTGTTAAAGCAAAACTTGTTTGGGTCCATATTAAAGGTTCATTTGTTCAACGTTGGCCTGCGGCTTTGTTTCATTTTAAATTTTGGCCCACTGTGTATTTGAGTTTGACGCCCCTGATCTATTGTGTCTGAAAGCCAATCGATTAACACTGATGAACTTTCTACGTCAAAACATCTCTTCGGCATTTTTGCCACTGGGCTTAAATTTTATGACTTTCTGGTTTTTCTTTGATTACTTTTCTCCCAAATCACCAAATACTTTTGTATATGACTCTCTGCTTTGCTTGTCCCAGCATGAGCTGTTCTGGTTTATGCATTTTAAATTCCTGTTTAATCAATTAGAGCTGAGACGATTGGCCAATTAATTGATCAGTCAAAGAAATGAATGGCAATGTTTTGATAATAGATTAAATCATTGCAATGAAATGCCAAATATTTTTTTCTGTTGCTGAATTGAATATCTTTCTCGTTTCGGATAGTTTGTGTGACAAAACAGGACATTTTGAAGACGTAACTTCGATGGACATTTTCCGCAATATATTGATGTTAAATAGCAAACAATCAATTGAGAAAATAGTTGTTGCCCTGACTGATGATTATCTGCAGCCCTATAAATTGTGACCGTTGTTGCAGATTTGTGCTTTGATTAATGACAGTTTTATATAAGGCTTCACTCTACTAAAAAAAACTCATAAAAATGGCCTTCCAGTTATGCTGTAAAAGTGATTCATCCATTAAAGATGATCTCGCGGTCCTCATATGACACATCTTCTCAAAGTGCCGGCTCATTTACACCGAGCGGTTTGGAGGGCTCTCCGAGGGGCTCTGGGACACGGTGCCTTCAATGACCTCATTGATAGTCAGCATGTACAGGAGTGGAGTGGATGAAGGATCAGACGCTCTCGTCAGTTAGAGGCTAAATTTAGTCCTCACAACACTGGGCAACCAACAAAAAGCCTTCATTCACTGAGCCCCCGTTACACAGAAAACTCCTTAAAAGCCCTACTAGCTGTTTTACTACACAACATCCAACCACCACAGTAATTAGGAAAACAGTACAGTGAATAACTTGTTAGGAAGCAGTAGTGACATCCACAACATGCATTTATTTGTATTTGGGAATTATACCACTGACCACAGTTCATTTGATTATGAACTCTGCATGTCACATTTAATCTGTGAATGTAAACTGCCAAAAGACGGGTGAGGCTTCCTACATTTGAACAGTTTAAATAGAAAACACAGGTTTTATATTGTGATTAGAGCTGTAAAAGTTAACATAAGAGCAGCGCATTCACACAAATTTGTTTTAATGCCACTAATTTCTTAACGCATTAATGCAGCTTATGATTTTTAGGTTGTAGTGGGTTCAGTTTGAAGATACTGGTATCATATGAAATGAATTTGCATTAACACATTACAATCGCTTTAATTTAAACAGCCCTATTAAAAATATTCTGAAATTGATTTTTCTTGAGACAAACTGTTAAACAGGTGCACAATAAGACTTGAAAATGTGAAAACATGTTTATAAAAGGCTTTTTTCGTTCCATCTTGACCTGAATAAAGCAGGTGAAATAAAATGCTGTTCAACAGGTCATCTCTGAGTTGGCTTTACACAACCTGGTCGTTATATAATAAAGTATAATAAAAGTATTATAATAATTGAGGCTTAACCATACCTATTTTAGGATGTAAGTGCTGGACAGATTATGAGACACCTTTCCAGAGAAACAGGAATAGATCTGTTTGAACATGAGTGTCCTATTAGTGGTGTTAAATGGAGTTTGGGGCAGAGAAGACGAGGATTTAACTTCCTGCTGGAGGACAGGGTGGATGTCAGAGACCCTGCTGCCCGCTGGATCACATGGGCTGTGCACACATGATGATGGGGAACAACCTGCTGCTCCATGTCCATGTACACCTCCGCTAAAGAGTTCACAATAACAGGCCGCGGGTGATTAATGCTGACAAGCCCCGGCTTTTTATGGATGCTAATGGTGCCGCGTGTGTGTGCGAGTGTGTATATGTGTGCGTTTGCCGCTGTCACCTGGCCTGATGCTCCTGCTGTTGCTGCCGCCTCAGTCCTTAGTCACAAACTCGGCGTTTCACGGCTCTCCTCTCTCCATAACAACCAGGGGCGTCGGGTAAACACATCTTAGACATTCTTGAGTGTGATGCTGAGATCATTTACTGACGGTTAGATTTTAACCACATTACCTCGGTTTTGCTATTCTTTTTTTAAGATGCACTGTTACATGTGGCTTGATTAATCTAACGTACTGTGGAATCGTTGGTTTAAATGTAAACGCTCCGTATTGGAGAGGAGTCCTGATTAAATGTCAACTCCCAGGACGTATGTGGGGTCCCTGAAGTCACGAGCAGGTCTTCTCCAGTATAAGAAACTAGGGAACCCTTAGAAGGCCTCAGGGCCTTTAGAGTGGGAGGCCCGTCCACGTCCCGGAGGGCTGAGCGATAGTAAACACCCTGGTCCCACTCGTAAGTGGAGGCTCAATGGTAGAAACATATTCACTGTATTAATGGGCGATATGTATTCTCTCTGTCTCTGTCAGACCACCAAACATATACGGTGTACTGTAAATGATGGAAGTCATAACAAGTCTACAAGTCTCCCCCATGAGACTGTAATGCTCAACACAAACCTGAAAAACATGTATGAATGAAAAAGGAGAGACGACTTTGCCATTCTTAGAGCTGTACCACTAGTGGGGCGTAGTCTGGCCTGATGGTTGAAGCAACGTTCATACATTAATGAAAAGGGTTGAACATTTTAGGACACCCCGGGCTCAGCTGATCGGGCTCGGCTCTACATCTGTTAACTTCAGCTGCTGGGATGCACCAAATGCCAAATTATAAGCCGATACAAATACCAATGTTTAAAACAAAAATCTGACCGACAGCTGATACAGATATCAATGTTTTGTTGGAGGGCTGGGTAGGAAGCGCAGAGTTTGCTATGAGCAGATCACTTTTAACGTTAGTATCGCAGCTGATCATGCTCATTTAACTGTGGGAAGCCCAAATTGTGATCGCGATTAATATTCGATTAATCGTGCAGCTCTATTTTGTTATTTGTTCCCCCTCTGGAGCCAAGGATTAATGTTAGCAAGCTAGAAAGCTGTTAAAATGCCTTTGTTACCATGTAGCATGGGGGCGGCAGTAGCTCAGTCCGTAGGGACTGGTTGCTGAAGAGGTGCCAGTTTACCTCTTGGGCTCTGCCGAGGTGCCCCTGAGCAAGGCACCAAACCCCCAACTGCTCGGGGCGCTTGTCAGGAGCAGCCCCCTCACTCTGACATCTCTCCATTAATGCATGTATGTGTACTGTGTGAAATTAACAACAGAATATAAAAACTGAATTTCCCTACGGGGATAATAAAGGTTCATCTTATCTTATCTTATCTTATGTTTGCACTAAACACCGGCATATTATATTAGTAAGCATGCTTACACTGGCATGTTAGCACACACTTGGTAAGATTTCTTGTATTAGTTTTCTCTGCTGGTGTTGAATTCAACAGTAGGATCATAAATTATAATTTCTACATGACAGACTTGCTACCAGATGAGTACACCTGCTGTACAACACTTAAAACCCACAAATTCCTCTGCTTTCTTGAAAATCCACTGACTAGTTAAGTCTGAATCTATTTACAAGCATCTGATTCAATCTCATGACGATCAATATAAATCCAGGTGATGTAATTAGAGGAGGAAGGATGGCACAGAGCTTTTGTTCCCACATCTAATCAGGATGGCAGGTATTAAAAGAGGCCTGAGATGCATCCTGAGATAAGGAGGAGAGGAAAGACAAGCTCCTCTTCTTCTTTCATCAATAGAGCGGCTTGTGTCTTCAGCTGAGAGTCTCCTCTGAGACGAGCACTGAGTCGCTGCTTTGTTTGTATGACTCCACATTACATCATCTGTAAAATGGCTCAGCGTAGTCTTACATGGACATAAACCAAAAGAGGAGGGAGATTAAAAAAATGATGCTGCTGCTACAGGAAACATTACCAAAGTCAAAATTCACCCTGTGGGTAACATGAATGTTTGCACCAAATTTTATGACAAATCAACAATGATACGACCCGCCGATCTCTTCATACGACACTATCATGATACGCGGGTGCCGATTTATGTGTATTGTGATTTTTAAAGGCTGTGTGAAGCAAATATAAGTATGCATTCTGGGTTTGTCACACCACAGAAAAAAATAAAAGTATAGAAAATTATCTTTCAAAATCATGGAAAAGTAGATGCTGGGGGCGTGTCTGCTGAACCAAAGGGCGGGAAAGGGGCAGCCTATCAGGATTCCCTCAGTGGCGGCGAGTCCAGAGCTGAATCCAGTCAAATGGGCGGATTGGGGAAATGCAGCGTATAGAAGACTGCTTGCCCGGTGCTGCTCGAGTCCTTCTGATTGAGGCTCAGCCGGTGGACAGTGTGAGGCCGGTAACAGCCCCCGTCATGCGGGGGTCCGGTCTTCTCAGAGATGGGTTGTTCAGGAATGCAGCCCAAAGTGGGACCTCTCCCTGGCTGGGGGCATTTCCTCCAAGGCGGTGCGCCATGACCAGCGAGCAAGTGCTTGCTTTGTTGGTCCTGGTAGTCTCTGAGACATTCGTGGCCCTGGTACTCCATACTCTGACTCTTTCTCATTTTCTCTTCGTTTTAAGCTTACAGAAAAAGAATAAATATACACAGGACATGGGATGGATTACAGTCATAAAAACACACAAATACAAAAACAGTCCTACAAATAAAGTGCTGAAAATGCCTCCACCCCGTCATGGTGCTCGAACACACCACCAAGAAATGAGTGACTCTCCACCGACTGAGCAAAATAACTGTCATCTCTTTGCTGGGCTTCTCTTTGAAGACGGCTGGGGTCATGTTAAGGACTGCTACACTGTGATGAGAGAAGATGCATTTGTGGGGTGGTGTCGATGAAGGTAAAGCTAGCTAGCGACGATAAGTTGTAGTGAATGCAGTACGTCGTGATGGAGCAGGAGAGTGCACTGATGCTAACACACTGTGGTTGTTATACAGTGCTGGGGAGGGGTCATGTTCAGGAGGCTACAGTGCGTGTTTAGAAACAAATCTCTGAATTTCCTTTACATCACCTTTAAGTATTGTGATTCAATATTACAACTTATTTTTGTCAACTTTTTTAACACTAGACCATGGGATAAAAGTTCAATCAGACACTTCTAGGGACTTTTATTTTAGAAAATCTCTAGATAAATCCAGTAAAAATGTTAGATTTTTTTAGCATGTATGTTTATTACATTTTTTATCCAGCAACCCAAAAATCATAGAATAAAGACATTTCCCTCACAGATTAGTTTATTAGTATTTTCTTTTTAAGGGACATGTAATGTTTTAAACTACTGGTGAATATAATCCAATCAATCTGATTTCCATAGATGTATTTTGTATATACAGTTCCCTTTTTTAACACCTTATTTTGAAAAAACGGATCTAGCAATTGTAACCTTACTTGCTGATAGACTGATTGCAGTAAACAAGATGAATACTGGCTGATACAGATGTTGGTCCTCAGAGGAACATTTCTGAAAGCTCAGAGTTCACCAGTGTTTCTTTGTAATTTTATTACATGTCTAAAGAAAATGATATTTTCGCAATGACCTCATCTTTTTCTTCTGTGATTATGTCTATGTCTTATGTCTTCTGTGTCCTGCATTACATTACCTTGTTGGCTAGCTTGCTAAATTGCTAGCCTCGGTGGCTTTTAGCGACCCAGTTGCCTGCAAAAATGTTGGCATTGGGACATTTCTGCAAACCAGGGATGCACTGAATGTTGACGTTTTTGCATTCGGTAAGAGCAAGTGAGGTAGTTTAAAGAGTGAAGAGAGACACCAGGTCGGCGGGATGGGAGTCGGATGGGTCCAACAAACCAGACTTTCATCCAAGAGACCACTATATGTGGAGTCATTTTCACTGTACAAATGTCGTAGTTTTAAGCTCAAACATGTACAGTTCTTTCCTTAACCCAACTACAGTGGTTTTGTTGCATTGTGTTGTTTCATGATTATTTCAACACAAACCATGACCTTTTTTCTCACCTTAACCAAGTAGTTTTGTTGCCTAAACCTAACCAATCATTTCACAACATTAACCCTGTGGCATTGTGTTTCTGCATGCATGATACATAGCTGATATGAAACGTATTTATGAAACCTATTTTGGGTTCAGGAACATCAACATTCAACATACTTGTGGTTTGCAGAAATGCAAAATGGGTTGCTTTTAGACGCTAACAGTAGCGTCCATGTTGCCGTTGCCTAGCAGCGATTCTTACGACCACTTGAACGTCAAGTATATGATGTACAAGACTTCCTGTGTCGTTACCACAAGCTCACAGGTTTCATCTGAAGGCAGCAAAATATTAAAAAAAAGAAAACAAAGGTTTCTGGTGAGATATAAAATAAACCCATGTTTGTACTTCTGTAGTCAGCATGTAACACTGAACTGTGGATTAAAATGTAGCATTTCATGCTTAGCACTTATTTCATGATATTTTCTGCTAGTTTGCTGCCACCTGAACTGACCATTTCTAATCTCAAGCAACGTAACGTTGTAAAACCAACCGTTTGCACAGAGGTCTGCAGGCTGGAAGCTAGATCCCTGACAGGCTTCACTGAAAGTACTCTGTGATATGTGACGGATATTTTCATGTAATTACTTTTCCTTGGTCACTGCGTGCCATGTGGCAGGAACTACTTGGAGATATCTTTGTTCCTTTGCTGTCAGGCAGCTATTTTAGCATGTTTATGGAAATTAACCAGGTCTCCTTCGGCCTGTCAGCCTTTTCTGCAGATCAACATGGGCTGCTGGTACTTTTCCACTGGGTGACCTGGGATACATACTTCAAAACCATATGCACTCGGCTGAAGTTGTGGACCTTTAACACTGATGCAAAACATTTTGCTGTGAGAGCAGCGTTGGCCTCCTGGGCTCAGCAGCTCAGCTTGTTATGTGCTCTGTGGACTGACACAAATCTGTTCGGAACTGAATGAAGAAATACCCGAGAGCAGTTATCTCTGCCAGTCCCAAAAACAACCACTCTTTGGCAGGAGCTCCATAGCCGTGGGTCATTTTAAATGTTGCTGAGTCACCAAAATGCAGAGGGACTGACTTGTAGGGAAGGGGCAAAAATATTCATCTATTTATTGTGAATTTTTTTCAATATATTTGCTTTATTTGAGTCTATGTGGAGGTTGAAGGAAATGACCGCTTTTATTGTTGTAGTCTGGTAACGTGACGTCATATCTGTTCCGTATCCGTAAACCAAAACAAATCTCAAACAGCCAAAAATGAGAAAGTATAAAACGTTGGAGGGTGGGCGTGGATCCGACCTCCACGTTAAATCCAGCCTGGTAAACACTACATATCCAGTAAAGGAGGGAAACACTTTGGAAAAGCAGAGCTAGACATCACGGCTAAAGCTGCACTCTAACTCTGTCACGGACGGGAAACGTCATCGTACGGCGGTAACATGCAGTCCGGCCGGCCGTCGCTCTACAGTCGTAGTGTCGGTCCATTGGACCACGACTACGACTGTAGAGCGCCATATACTTACATTTATGCTAAATACATTCAAAGGGCCCCGATGGAGCTGAACATGGATGGATAAAGAGAACGGAGCTGACGGAGAGCTAGAGACCACCTTGGAGGAGTTAGAGGAAGTAGACACCTGGGACTACGTCTGGTTTTCAAAATAAGGTGTTAAAGGGAACTGGATCTACAAAATGCAGCCACAGAAATCAGATTGATGGATTATATTCAGCAGGAGTATAAAACATTACATGTCCCTTATAAATTGAAAAGAAAATCCCACTAATCTGTGAGGGAAATGTCTTTATTCTTTGATTTTGGGGTTGATGGATAAAAACTGTAATCAATAATTCCTGACAATGATCCTGATATATTTGACTTCAGGACATCTCTGACTACAGACATGTTGAAAATGTTTACTGGATTAATTTAGATATTTTCAAAGTAAAAGTCCCTAGAAGTGCATAATTCACCTTTTCCCCATGGTCTAGTGTTAAAAAAGTCAACAAACATCACAATAAATCATAATATCGAATGGCAATACATATCAAATCTGCACCCAAGTATCCTGATAGTATTGAATAAGGAGATAGGTGTATCGTCTAGCTGCTTTGACTTGCAGGTTGATTCAGAGTCAACAGTCTGTTTAGAGGACAGACTATAATGAAATGTAGTGAAGAAGAAAAAATACTAATGTTTAAGTTAGTTGCCTCAAACTGTGTTGACATACATCGTTTCCACAAATGGAAGATTCCTGGATGTTTGACATAATAAAAGCATTTGATAAGCAGAGCACATATGACTGGCTGCCGTCAGAGGTCTGACTTTTAGCTTGTGTTCGTCAGTTCTGTCCCACAAATCTCCTGAAGCGTGTCCACATGTGATCAGCAACCCGACATTAGAAACAGGGTCAAGCCTTAAGCGTAAACGGTCCATCTTTCTTCCTTTTTTCCTTGAAGGGAAATCCTACCTGACAGTGACTTCTGTGGCTTCTACTTATCTGAAACGTGATAGTTATTCAGACGCACTGCCTCAAGGCACAGCCAGAGACAAACGCAACCTGGTACAACACAGGATCAGTGTCAGCGGGAGAGAAAGATTTTAAATTTGCATATAATTTGGTTGTTTACACTGTGAATTAAATGATTTATTGTTTTGTGGATTTAGTTTTATATTCCTTTTAAATTTATGTACTTATTTATGTAAAAATATATTTGACATTCCCCTCATTTGCATAATGAGGCAGAAATGCGAAATGTATAAAGAAAAGGATACAGAAATAAATAAGGGGTGATACTGCAAAAGGAAAATAATAAAATAAATACAAGTGCAAAAATAATTAAATAAAATATAAAAAAATAAATGAATGGAAAAATGAATTAAAAATAAATAAATGGAAATATTAAACAGAAGGGTAAATAAATAAGATGCAGTAAATAAAGAAAAATTAAGAGTGAGATATCAATTTATGTCACATTTTATCAATTAATTATTGGGTACATTCATTATAAATATTATTTCTTCTACATTTATGACATTCATTTATTTATTTATTGGGTCATTAATTATGTATGTATTATTTTGGATTTTGTCAAGGTCTGGTTTTCCTACGATCCTACGATGGGCTCCAGTCAGACCTGCTGTGTCAGCAGCTAGAGGGTGATGATTTGAGCAGGAACTGGTCTCAAACAAAGACTTAACGGTAGTTTTGAACTTGCACAGGACAGCTGACCTTTGACCTTGTGACTCTTCATCTGTTTCGACCTCCCTGGTCTGACCTGTGATGTTTTCTGTGATCGTGGGGATGCCGGTCGTTTCTCCATGTGCTCCTTTTGATCTTCACGACAAATACAAACAGTTATTTCCTCACAAAGCTGCTGGTCAAAATAGCGAACCAGATAAATGAGGACTTAAATAAAATCTTTTGACAATAAGGTACTAATATGTGAAGCTCGGGATGTCATGAAAACCGATGTGCAGTACCAAGTCAAAGCCAAAACTCAGAAACATGACAGTACTCCTTTTTCTGCAGCACTGTAGACACCAGGACTCAGGACCAAAAGTGTCCCGTCGTTTCAAGAACGACAGAAAATTTCCCTGATAATGCTACACTGTGAACTACAAATCTGTGTTGAAATCAGCAGGAGAGTGGGTTAACAAGAGCTGTTAGCAGCCGGGGAGTACAGTCCTGCTTGGCTAAATAACAAAGCTAACAGCTAACGTACACAGATTGCACGGACTTACATTACGATGTCTTTAAGTATGATTGTTCAACGAAGGAATGTTATGGCGTGATCATAAAATGTAATCTTTCGGGCTGTCAATCAATCAAAATATTTAGTCATGATAAATCGCATGATTGTTTATGGTAATTGCAATTAATAACAAATAGATCACATTTTTATCTGTTCAAAATGAACCTTAAAGGGAGATTTGTCAAGTATTTAATACTCTTATCAACATGGGAGTGAACAAATATGCTGCTTTATGTAAATGTATGTTTATATTTATTATTGGAAATCAATTAACAACACAAAACAATGGCAGATATTGTCCAGAAACCCTCACAGGTTCTGACTTTAGCATAAAAAATATGCAAAGTGGTCAAGGGAAACCTGAAAATGGACATGAGAGTTTTTCCTTGCCAGAAATTTAGTACAAGTTCGGAGTGTTATTTAGCCTTCTTCCCTCCAAACTAGCATGACGCGATTGGTACCAATGGATTCTTGAGGTTTTCTAGCTTCTCTACAGGGGACTGTTTTAGCTCACTAGGTCGGACAGGCGTCCCATGTACTACGGCTGAGTCCTCGCTACTGCAGGTCCGGGTTTGAATCCAGCCTGGGACACTTTGCTGCATGTCATCCCCTATGTATCCCCCTTAAAACTTAGGTTTACAAAATAATATAGTGACACATTTCTTGGTGCCTTTTAAACCAATATTGGACCATACAGTATATAAAGTATATTTGCTTAGTTTTTTAACAATGGTTTCTTTTGTCATAATGTTGAAAGTTTCTGAGCCAGAAGCATTTTAGGTTTGTCCTCTAACATCTGTCTTCAGTTTCTACAGGATGTTCAGGAAGCTTAACGTTCATAGTTCACTTGTGTTCACCAGTTGTAAATCACACTCAATGTTGCTCAGTCATGGTAACAGGAGCATGATGGACAATTACAGGAAGCCTCACTAACCCTTGCATAAAAACACCTCTATTACAAGAGCATGAAAATGTTATTTTCAGAGGCTCTTTGATGGAGTTTCAGGTTGCGGCGCAGTTGTCCTACCCTTCCTGCAGCAGCGGCTCAAACACTCCCAGCTCCTCTGGAATCTCTGGACGACACTGGAAACGGGTCAGCGGAGTCTAAAAACGGACGTCGGCCCTCCAACAGTTATTGTCTCCCGTCCGTCTCACCCTTTTTTCCCCTCACACAGCTGTTTCACACGAGGAACATGACAGCTGGTTGCGGGGAACGTGCACGTTACCGAGGTCAGGGCAGCGTGGAGGCTCGGTGGGAAATCCCAGGCGGGAGGCTCTGGAAGTGATGAGGAGCAGTTGATGGTTCAGAGTAGCTGTCAGCTATTAAAAACCATGAAGATTAATGATCACTGTCTTTCTGTTTCTCTTTCTATTATTTAATTCTCATAACAATACCGAACATTTGTCAGTCTTTAATGCAGCTCTCTCAATATACTTAGAACAGAAATAAGAGAATAAAGAATACAAAATAAATATCAAATGTCTGTATACAAGTCAAGTGTTAGTGTAAACAATGCTGTTTTTGTATATGGTAAACAAAGACAACATGTATATATGTGGAGGTATTTATATACTGTGTACACTGAGGAGTCGTATTTACAGTGACAGGTATATACATATCATAATATGTACATAAAGTGAATGATAATGTGCATATTACAGAAAAATTAAGTATATTAATAATTCTAATCTAAAAATATGCAAAAAAATGTGCATTAAAGACTAAATTCTAGACAACTATATCTGACTTTTGAATAAATATGTGTTAATTTACACATTCACAGATCATTCACCTTCCTGCCTTTAGCAGCTTCAACTGTGTTACTTTTAGTCCGGATTATGTGTTTAATTTCTTCATATTTGTCTCATATAGTTTGCTCTTCCTTTGTTAAATGTGCTGCTCGGCTCTCAGTCGACTTGTCCATGTTTGTGATTGGTCAGATGCTGTAAACACCACCTCGTTCATGTGAACATGCTGAAGAGATACCGGGATACGTTGTAGCAGGTTTGTAGTGGAGAGGCTGTTTACTTCAAAATTAATCAATTATTTTTTCTAAATGAACGTCAGCTGAAGCTCTGTTGTTTAGTCTGTGTACTGGAAAATGGCACCAACCAAATTATGACTGTCCTACTTGGTATTGAAAAAAAATGAGGAAAATTAATAAGTCTGTTACCTACACATTCAAATTTTGGAGCTTTAGGGTAATTGTGCCATTACTTTAGATCTCTTTAAACCATTTAAAAAACTGCCATTTAAATGTCCTGTCAGCAACCAGCTTTATACGCAATGTAGTTTCTTTTAAATATTTTTTTAAATGAAGAGTGGTTCCTGTAGTTCTGGAAAAGTAACTGATAAATATTCACAAACGTAACAGATAAATGTTTAAAGAAACTTTAAAGTGTTAGTGGGTAGAATGAGTGTTTAATTGGGTTATTTTTAAGGGTAAAGTATTAATAAAATTTTATTTAATTATTTAAAATTAATTTTCTGTCATCACACTAATCTATTAATCTTCGTTATGAGTTCATAATCACGTCTTACGTTATGGTAAAAAAAAAAAAACATTTAAAAAAGAAATGCTTACAATCCTTAAAGCTTAACATCCTCAAATTGTTTAGTCCCAAACAAACTAACGTCACCAGCCCAGGTTCAAACAACCAATATAAATTACTCTCTACGACCACAGCTTCTGACAAACTCAATGTATGACAGTGAAAAAAAGCGTCAGTCACATCTGAGAAGGTGGTTTCGTCTCATCAGCGTCTGCATTAAAACCACCGGCCGTCCAGCCCTGTTTGGATCTGAGTGAGTTTATGTTATGTCCTCGGTCGCGCTCAACTTCCATGAGCCATTCAGGGCCTTGAATATTTCCATGGTGGACAGCTGTGATCTAAATATACAGAGGGCCTTCCTAACTTCAGGAAAAAAAAGATAGAAGGAAGGGCCAGATTCAGATCCTCCCGCAAATTTCCTGTAATAGCGTTCCTCAGCGACTACGGAAAAACAGTAAAAACAGTGGCAACATGCAGACTGCTGGGGTCAAACAGGGTGCGGTTTTCAACAGTTGACAAACAACAGCTTCCCAAACTGCTGTAGAATCACACTTTACTGATGATTATCGGAACAGAATTGCAATTTTGGTTTGTGACTGCAAACATAAATAAATGGTGAGTATCATACTTTATATTCAAAGGTAAAGGCCAGTGGAATCGAAAGAGAAAATCAACTTATTATATAGCTTTAGAAGTACGGCTGACCGTGCAGTGTGCCGTCATGATCAACGGAAGGAGCCGCTAGGAGCCGGCAGGAACCGCTAGGAGCTGGCAGGAACCGGTAGGAACCGCTAGGAGCTGGCAGGAACCAGTAGGAGCCGGCTGGAGCCGGCAGGAACCGGCAGGAAACGGCAGGAACCGATAGGAACCGCTAGGAACCGCTAGGAGCTGGCAGGAACCGGCAGGAACCGCTAGGAGCTGGCAGGAACCGGTAGGAACCGCTAGGAGCTGGCAGGAACCAGTAGGAGCCGGCTGGAGCCGGCAGGAACCGGCAGGAACCGGCAGGAACCGGCAGGAACCGCTAGGAACCGCTAGGAACCGCTAGGAGCTGGCAGGAACCAGTAGGAGCCGGCTGGAGCCAGCAGGAACCGGCAGGAGCCAATAGGAGACGCTAGGAGCTGGCAGGAATCGCTAGGAGCCGGCAGGAACCAGTAGGAGCCGGCAGGAACCGGTAGGAACCGCTAGGAGCTGGCAGGAACCAGTAGGAGCCGGCTGGAGCCGGCAGGAACCGGCAGGAACCGGTAGGAACCGCTAGGAACCGCTAGGAGCTGGCAAGAACCGGTAGGAGCCGGCTGGAGCCGGCAGGAACCGGCAAGAGCCAGTAGGAGACGCTAGGAGCTGGCAGGAATCGCTAGGAGCCGGCAGGAGCCGCTCGGAGTCGCTCGGAGTCGCTCAGCTCAGTGAAACTCGTCGTGGAGTTCTCCATTACGCATTCAGGGTCCCTTTTTCGTGACAGATTGAGATGAATTGTGTGAACGAGGTGCTCTGGGTCGCTCCGGGGACACCCTTGAGAGGTGTCGCTGTGTGGGCTGTGACGCTCTCTCCGGGAGCGAGGAACAATAGGTGGAACCAGCTGCTGTGGGAGAGTCGCGGTGACTCAGGGCAGGAGCTGTTTACAGGCAGCCGGCCGCTGGGCTCAGGCCGGACGCCGGCCTACGTCAGCTCTCCTGCAGTTCATGGCAGCGCGGCCGGCAGAGCGCTGTGTGTTCACCGGCTCACAAGGAAAGGTCAGCCTTCATCACAAGGTCTCTGCTGCTGCAAGGCCTCCACATGACACCCTCAACACAATGAAGTTTATCTGCAGCATCTGGTTGATGGATGCAACAGAAATGTGTAATAATATATATATAATAATAAGGTAGAATGTGAAAAGAATAAGTAACTTCTACTGCCAACCCCACATCAGATATCAGATTCAATACAGATCTGATACTAGAGCTGTCATTTTGCAAATTTAAAATCTGTACATGGAACTTATTACTTCAGCAGAGTTTCTACAAAGACGTTTCTGGTCATTTTAATCCCTGGAACTACTTTTCAAGGAACTTATAGGTTCCTTCAGCCCACTGTTGTCTGTATTTCCACCGTAGCCTAAAGGCCTGTGAAGATTAGGCCGTGGCTGCTACAGTAACTCTCCTGACGGTGAACTGGAGACAGTGAACGCAGCACCGTGGCTGCTACAGTAACTCTCCTGACGGTGAACTGGAGACAGTGAACGCAGCACCGCGGCTGCTACAGTAACTCTCCTGACGGTGAACTGGAGACAGTGAACGCAGCACCGCGGCTGCTACAGTAACTCTCCTGACGGTGAACTGGAGACAGTGAACGCAGCACGGCGGCTGCTACAGTAACTCTCCTGACGGTGAACTGGAGACAGTGAACGCAGCACGGCGGCTGCTACAGTAACTCTCCTGACGGTGAACTGGAGACAGTGAACGCAGCACCGCGGATAACGCGTTAAGGTAAATTTGTTTTTAACGCCACTCATTTTGATAACACTTTAATACAATCAACCTTTCAGAAGTTGTAGCGGCTCAGTTTTAAAGCTAGAGTGATTCTGCCATCATATAAAACTAGAAAATCCATCCATCCATCCAACACTCCAAACTCCCAGCTGAGACATTTTGCAGACATTTTTGATGTTTTCCTTTTCTTTTCTTTTTTTTTTAAATTCTGACATTTTGTTAGATAGGGTTTTTTTTTTTTTTTTTTTTTTTAGCATAAATGATTTCGCTGAATGACACATTTTTGTTGTGCATGCCATAAAAGTTGACCCTGACAATTACAAATCTACAAGTCTGAACATGTTGGATTAAAGTGAGCCTCTGCTGGGCTGCAGAGCACTCTCCAGGGAACATGAATGGTCTTCCTCTGTGGTGACTTTCCCTCAGTGAACTTACAGTAAACTCTTTTGAAATGCTTTTCTTACTCAATGTCGGTTTGACCAAATTAACCCTGACTGCAATAACAGAAGTGTCATTTCTCTGTAGCTTCCAAGAAACCAGCCGCATCTCTTTATGGAAGCGTCCTACAGCTCCGTTAACTCCCACGATTCATAGCTGTCCTCCTGACTTCTGCTTGCATGCGTCTGTGTACAGTTTGCAGACAGGCAGCTGTCCCCAGTTCGTGACAGGTAAATATTGTGTTTCACCTTCCACTGGAAGGGTAGATTCAAAAATAGTTTCTTCAACCGGTCCCGTCTTGAGCTATGAGTACACAACAACACGTGCCACAGATACCCCGGCTTGGGTTACTGTGTTTTGTGTCTCCCACCTCACCTATTAAAAGGACTGCTGCCCATTAAAAACCTCAGATGGGAATAAGAAAATATTTTCCACTTTTGTAATAACGTGGTGAATCAGCAGGGATCATATTTTTCCACCTCCCACTCACTGGAGATTATTAGGAGAAGGTAACTGTGAGAATGTCATGTCAATCACACCGAAGTGATTATGACCACCAGTTAAGCTGTGCTGTGTTTTCAGGTTCAGGATGCTGAGTCACTAAAATCAGGAGGATCACAAGAGAGTCCCCACTGCGGAGGGATTAACCATCCGAGACCAACGATCCCGACAAACTTTATTGTCTTTCAGAGGCTGCAGCGGGTTCAGTTTTAGAGCTAGAGTGAGGATACTGGTATGACACGAAACTAGAAAACTGAAGAAACCAACCATGTCATACCAGCTTGTCATGAAACCTGTGCTAAATGTTGATGAGGGAAACTGCCATGTCCATTTTCAAAGGGGTCTCTTAACCTCTGACCTCCAGATATGTGAAAGTAAATGGGTTCTCTGGGACCCACCAGTCAGTTTGGGGAAGTCAATCAATCGAGTCAAAATCTCCATTTAAGGTACATTTTGAACAGATAAATGTGTGATTAATTTAATTAATTAAACAATGTCCTCCTTGGTTGTCAACACCGTAGCAGAAGACAGCAAAAGTTTAAAACATTTTAACTTTGGACGACAGGGCCGTTACCGCTGCCGGTATTCCCGTCCACTATAATGATATCCAGCTTGCCGTCTCCTGTCAGCTTGGTTCCACGTGAATGCCAAAGGCAGCACTGTGAAGATAAATTGAAGGTGTATAAATCTTTGGATATCTATAGTTAACTATCCTCAGTCAAAAAGAGAGTTGTACAAAATCGGAAAGTAGTTCAGAGATGGAGAGAAAGGGTTGCTAATACATGTAGTTCTTCCTTCGATGACTCACAGCTGCAGTCAGCAACAAGCCTAAATATTAGCAACCTTTAGTCTTCATCTGTAAAATGTTTCTCCGATATTATAGCTTGCTAGATCCTCAAATCACAGACTGTCGTCTCAAATGTGGATTCTGGCAACAACACAGCAAGACGACATTTTTCAGCTTGATTTCATGTGAATGCAGCATAAAGATTTTGTTTTAAACAGGGAGTCAACACTGTCACTGTGTAATAGAAACATGCTAATTAGCTGTGCAACTTCATGAAAATTCAACTTTGCATTCATTCACAGAGACATTTGCATTCATCTAACAACGACCTCTTTAATCTTTTACTAATATTGATTTAGAAGCGTTCATCTCTGTACGATGACATCTACTGGTCCTAACAGTGGATTAAATCCATCAATCATCCCTCCTCACTGCTATTTGCAGAGACATAAATAAAGACAGTGAGACAGATGCAGGAGGGTATGGTTTCCAAGCAGATATTCACCAAAACTAAATTTAACCCCTTCTATTTTCTCTTTAACAAGGGGAAACAAACTGCAATCAAGGAACATGATCGGCAGGGACTTTTCAGATGGAAAAACATGACGAGTCAAAGTAGCAGAAGGGGGAAAAAATACATGATCTCTGGTCTCTTTTTATCCATTCAGAAACTCCCCCTTTGATGTTTCACTTTAAGCCCGAGCCTCGGCCAGTTGTGTTGTGTGGTCTTGAATTACACAGAGGAAGAGCGAGTGGAAAGAAAGAAGGGCAGGAGACATACGATACAATGGAAGCACAAGGGGAGAAACTGGGAGAGGCTGCCAACATCTCTGCTCTGCTCCCCCTCCTCAATCACTCCAAACATTCCCGCTCTTCATCTGTGGACGTTACGCTGCTCGGATCAACTCACAATTAAGTTTAGATTTACGTCTGAGCAGCAGCCCCTCACCTCCCACCTTGTTTCCTCTCTACTTTCTTCTGACTACATGTTGAAAAAAAACTTCAGAGAAAAGATGCCTTTTGACTAAGGATGCTAATTTTGAAAAGATTTCTTAACCAATAACCGACCATCGTTAACTGATAATTAACCGTTAACCAACAAGATTTGTTCTAGTTCACCGTCAGGAGAGCTAGTGAAGCAGCCGCGGTGCTGCGTTCACTGCCTCCGGTTCACCGTCTGGAGAGCTAGTGAAGCAGCCGCGGTGCTGCGTTCACTGCCTCCGGTTCACCGTCTGGAGAGCGAGTGAAGCAGCCGCGGTGCTGCGTTCACTGCCTCCGGTTCACCGTCTGGAGAGCTAGTGAAGCAGCCGCGGTGCTGCGTTCACTGCCTCCGGTTCACCGTCTGGAGAGCGAGTGAAGCAGCCGCGGTGCTGTGTTCACTGCCTCCAGTTTACCGTCTGGGAGTGGTAGCAGCCACGGTGCTGTGTGGAGTGTCGTGGACATTGAGCCACTTTCCCAGTAAAAGTCTCCACCTCACATTCAGTTTAATTTCGCAGGTTGTCAGCTGAGTGTCTGCCCGGATTATTGACAGATATTGTCTGATAAACATTGTGTGTGTGTGCTACATTAGCAGCTACTAGCATCGTATCGTGATGAAATTATTTGATACACAATCATCTAGATTTTTAATAACGAGCATATATTAACTGAAATTTCTTGAACTCCGATGTGAAATGTTTTGTTTTACATCATACTTTACACATTACCACTTAGTTCAACCTGATTCATTAACAGTGTAGATATGGAAATATTTATTTTCTTTCTATAATTTCATTTGAAACATTATGTTCATTTTGCATTAAACTTCTTCAAAATATAAAAGTTCCCCAGTCTGACTTTTCCTAAAAGCGCGTTATGTAGCACCCCCTATTGTTAAAAACTGTCAGAACCTAAATGCACCACCTGGTAAAGTTTATACCGGTACTGATGTTTGGCCGATAAATCGGTGCATCCCTAGTGATGAATGTTTTAATCTTATTACATATTAGAAACAGAGTTTGTGAAGTGCGAGATAAAGTTTATGTAGCCTAAATAAATAGCAAATCAATTTAAAGCGTTAACGTCTGAAAAGATTCACCCCAGGGCTCGTTTATTAGCAGGTTTCAGTACCCGTCTTTAGTCCTGGGTTGATTATACAAAACAAAACTCAAGCCCACACCATAAACACAAGCTGGTAGTCTTCTGTGTAGGTCGAGTGTCCCATGTCGTCATGCGTCTATATCAAGAAGCAGCCTATATATGATCCCGTGTGCAGGCGGTGTGGGCACGCGACACTTCATATACTGTTTACATTCTGAAGCCTGAGGAGTTTAATTGAGGCTGTTCACCCTCTTGTTACACCGACACTGTGGAGCTTCCACCAGGTCGTTCACTGTGACCTCCACATTGTCCCTTTAAGCAAGGAGATGCCTTATTGTTACCGGGTAGAGTTTCATGGTTAAAACGAGCCACGGCAGCATTGTGATGAATAGTTCTTCAGTGAAGATGACCCTCAGTCCCTCCAGCAGCGGCCCAGACCGAGCCCCCCACTGCGGGTGATTCTGGACGGCTTCTACGTGTCAGTGAGTATCAGGTTGGTCACACTTGGTCTGTAAATCATCAATGTGAAGGTCAACACTGATGGAGACTGTTCACTCGTATCAAACCAGTATTAAAGAGCATTAACATATCTGTATTGTAATACAGTACACACAGGAAACTCGTGGAACGACAGTATGAACAGAGTTGATATTTAGCATCTACGCTTCGACTTCTTCACTCGCAGTTTGAGAGGTGTCAAATATTCATGCTGCAATTACTGTGGTCAGAAATATCATGTTAAATGGTATTATCACAATATTAATTAAACTTTCTGAAATACTACATATCATGTCTAATAGTTGTGAAATTATCTCACAATAGTTTGTTTGATTTTATTGCAGGATATTTTTTAAAGGTTGGTTTTTAAAAGTTAAAATCCCTGGGAAGCAACGCACAGGGCTCTGTCAACACAACACCAAGTAAGTTTAAACTGGACAAACTTGCTGTAACACAGCATCATCTGGTCAGACACTACGCTGGTGATAGAGTCTATGCATGCAACTTTATATGAAATATTACTGTTTACATAGCAACCAACATGATAAAATGATAAATATTATGATGATATTGATGATATTAACTGTCACGACAACTTTTCAGAAATGTAAAATTCTTTCTCATAATACTATAAACCACTGTGCACTGATTTCTGCTGATAAGAAATGATCCTTGAGCAACCCCAGTTTGCAACAGGGTGCTAATAAACAGTGCAATAACTGCAGGTAAAAACAGTGCACAATTTTTGTCAGCTTCAGCGCAAATTTTTTTTTTAATCATCACACACAACGCAACCTGCCAAAATTAAAAATAAATTAATAAAATAAATAAATGACAAGACAAATAAATATGTAATTAAATTATTTTCAGAGTATTAATTTATTATTATTCATTTGTTTTTATT
The DNA here is from genome assembly GCA_947000775.1 of Pterois miles. NCBI lineage: Eukaryota > Metazoa > Chordata > Actinopteri > Perciformes > Scorpaenidae > Pterois > Pterois miles. The sequence goes on along the minus strand of CAMQGK010000299.1, from coordinate 19,593,889 downwards.
TGTATAATACATTATATTTATCAGGTCATTTCTTTAATTATTCATTTATTTTTGGCATGTTTCGTCCTCTATAATAAACAATACACCAAGCAAAGCACAGCCAAGACTGAAGCAAAGACTGATGACAGAAAACATTTCCCCACAAAACTACAATCACAATCTAGTGGCCATCTCTCTGCTGTACACCTGAGACCACTACGACTGACACGGATACATCCAGATATCCAGCCATACAGATATTTATTTGATACGCAGTAGGTTAAAACACAGCAGCTATGATAACTAGAAATCTGTGTTATTGTGATTTTAATACAAAACATTACAATATCTATTGTAGCGTCATGGAGTGTTGATAAGAGGTAGATGAAGATCACTTTCAGCTCATCTCTAAATCAGGAGCTGAGCATGTTGATATGAATAAAAGTAAACCACATATTAAAGTCACATTTTAACATGGAATAGCTATGTTGAGCCTCCATATAAAGCCAGTTTTTCAGGACAATAATTGTAAGAATACTTTGCTTTGCAACGCAGCATCCATGTTGACATTAATAGTCAACATCAGCTCATGCAACAACCAAACACAAAACCAATCCATACTACATAACTCACTAAACAAACATGAATAATGATTTGTCAACTCTAGGATAGCAAAACAATAAAAGCATAAATCAAAATCAATGAGCCAAACAGCAGCCACAACAATAAAACAAGTCACAATGCAAACAGCAGCAGCATTAAGAGCAGAAATGATTAGCCAGCAGGTGTCAAGACAAGCCCACTGATACTCAATCAATGCATCGATCAATCAGCCTCACAGACTATTGATAAGTAGCTTCACAACCTGAAGAGTAATAAGAGCCCAGATGTGAACACAGACATATCAGCATCAGCAGCAAACCCTTACTTTGTTGACGTGAAGAGACGAGTTGCAGTTAGCAGTTAGCAGTTAGCATTTAGCAGTTAGCAGGTAGCATCCAGAGCACCGGGCGGCCTAAACGTCCCCGTCCTGGGCCCACAGGTGTTGCGACCAACAGCCGATGAAGAGGAGCACCCAGCGGACAAACACGCTGGCTGGCGGCAGCAGTGAGGGGCTCCAAACGCGATCAACTCCTCCATAAAACCGTCAAACTGTTAGCGGATTAGCTTTACTGTGAAATGCCACAGCTAACGTTAACTGCAGGTGGGTGAGCATCACGTTGGCATCGGGTTAGCAGCGTTACGTTAGCGGGCCAAACACGGGGGGCGGGGCTACGAGCAGCTTAAATAGCCCGCCTGGTGCTGAAGGGTGCGTTTGATTTGTGCTCCGGAGAGAACCGCAAGATGTCACGTATGAGTTTAACCAAAGAATTAAGAAGTGAAAGGCTTCGTCTAAAACCGAATACTATGTACTACTATACATCTAATATGTGTACTAGCGTTCAACATGCTAATAAACAATACTATGCGTCATTTCGGAAGCACTGCGCAGTAATTTACATCATCACTTCCGGAGAGCCTAATTTCCGGTTAGAGACGTGTAACCATGGTAACCCGTGACAACCTCATTTGTATATGAAATATATATTACACCTAGCAGAGTGAAATCTTATACTCTCAGTTATTATTTTGATGTGACAGTTTTTTTTTTTTAAACAACTTTACCTTCAACATTTACAGAGCTGTTCGTCAACATCGTTATGAACGTTGTCGGCGCATGGTGGGATATATTTATGCCGTCGTAGTGTTCAGCTTTTCATATTGTGATATTTCACAGGAAATGGTATGCAATTCACATACTTCTGGTTTCATACTAAGGTTTCGGACCTATAAAAATACTTCACATACTGTTTTCGGTTACTAAATAGCATGTTAGTGTGGATTTTGTAACATCGTTTCCACCATTTTGGTCTGAAAGTGACTACTGGAGGCCAGTAAAACGTCCACCTACAGAGTGCCAAACGATAGTAAAATATTCTGTATATTCTACCAAAATGGCCTTTGTTGAACAATAAAATATTATAAATATAATATGCATTTACAGTTCAAAACGGGAGCAGCATTTGTTGTAAAAAAAAAAAAAAAAAAACAGAGTTTTGCCTCTTTGCTTCCATACTCTTTTGTTCAACTGCCATTTTTTAATCCGCAATAGTGCAAAAACAAACAAAACATACAAATGAGTCATTATTTCAGACAAACGATATCAGAGCCAGGGGGGATCTTTTGAATAAAAACATTCAACAAAGAGCACAAATTAATTGTTTTCTTATTCCTGAGTTTAAAATGGTTTTATGGTGCCTTCAAATGGATCTCGTGAACTCACGTTCACGACATGGGAAGTCGTGAACACCACATGCACCACAAGCGTTGTGTTCAAGTGGTTAAGTCGTGAAGAATACCGGTGCTAAGCAACGGAAATAACGTTACTGTCCGAGTCTAGAGGCCGCAGAGGCTAACAATTTAGCACGCTAGCTAGTGGGGAATATAATGAAGGAAATGTAAAGACAAAATGACAAAGGAGAAAGATGAGGTTGCGGAGAATATAAACATTTTCCTCGGACATATAAAATTACCAATAATATGTGACTAAAATTACAATATGCTGTTCAATATTAACTTATTATGCAGCAATAAATGAACTTCCATGGTCTCCAACATTTCTGACAACATCAGCAAACACAAGTCACAAGTCGTGAACTCGGAGCTTTCAGAAACTTTCCACTTACTTATAAGGGGGCGTTCATATGGAGCTAACTCGTAAACACAGTGAACACCACCACATTTGACGGCACCATCAATGTACTGTTGTGTTGTTGTTTTTTCATTTTAAAATCTTATAAATAAGGTTTCAGAGTGGCTAAATTAGGATTAATTAATATGAAGTTTTGCAAAAAATATGGCCAAATGTATTATATATGTATGTATTTACTTTTTTTACTATTGCTATTGTCGAAACTAAACAGTGCATTATGTCGGTACAACAAAAAATCAGAGCCAATATTATCAGTAACATAAGACAGATCTTTCCAAAATGAATTGGTGTCTGGACATTTTCAGGGAGCAGTTAATTGGTCCTCGGTCCCCCAAACGCCGCCTGACGAAGCTGAAATTCAGTCGGACTCTGAATTCGGGTCAGAAAAGCGTATGTCCACCTTTACCCAGTTTTTGACTGGGAACCAGTCAGAGGAAAGCAAAGTGAGTGCATGTGAACCCAGAGTTCATGTTGCCCCTGCTGCGATTTCAAACATCTGCAGCATCCAGCTACACTCTGGATGCTCTTTACCACGTGTGAACAAGTGATTGATGATAGAGAGAGAAAGAGAGGGGGAATAGGACCTGGCATGTGTTGTATGACGGGTTATGCCACCAGAGGTGAGACTGCCATGAGATGCTTAATAACAGCTGAACCTGTCGGTGCCAATAGCCCAAACAAAAGCCAGAGGGGCGGATTCAAGGGATGTGGTCTTTTGCTGAGGGGGGAAGGGGCACATGTTTGGCACCGGGGCTCATCACGTAGGCACAACAGGGTCAGCGATACCCACTTTGGACTGGACAGGCGGGCCTGGACGCATCCCAGCAGGGAGCTTAGAGGACAGGTTTAGGAAATAACTAGCAACATAACTGTCAAGTGCGAGAAAATAAGCTACTGTAGATGATGTCACAGTGATGTCATCAGAGTTATAGGAAGGCGACAGCAGAGGGACGTTAATATATTTTGATAATTTAATCTTGGAGTTGTGTCTGTTCATGCTCACTGAGATGCTCGACCCAAGACGCCAGTTACTCTTTGTGGTCATTTCCTTGTTCCACAGAAACGGGATGTGTTTTACAGATGCTGCTTTTTTTCCAGTTTTGGTTGGATGTTGCATTTCGTGCTTTTTTAAACAACAACTAATCCATCGAAGCCAACCAGGTCAGAATAGCTCGTCGAGAAGGAGGATAAATAATGCTCTAAACTTCCACTAAATTTTGGTGAGGAAAAACAGGCATCACCATTTTCAAAGGGGTCCTTTGACCTCTGACCTCCAGATATGTGAATGAAAATGGGCTCAATCAGTACCCACAAATCTCCCCTTTACATACATGTTGAGTAATCATCGTTATATATTTTAACTGATTGACAGGCCTAATAAAAATACAACCACCCTTATTAGTCTGAATGTAATGTTACACAACAAGTGTGAGGTCAATGAACAGCAAACTCCTGGTGAAAGTCCTGTGTTTCTTTGACCCATCCATCAACAACCCTCCCACCCTTTCTCGCTTGTTATACTCATTATTATACCACATTAATTTCAATAACGGTCACTCAGTGTGCTACATCACCTGCTCTGATCGAATCAAAGCATCTGTGGTTTACACAGCGTAACCTACAAAGCCAACATACAGTATTTTCCTGATGACTTAACTGAAGTAGCACAGAGGGTTTTTTGCAAAACCTCAATAGATAAATTCAAAAACTAGACTATCAGGCCAGACCAGTTCAACTCTAAGCCGCCAAGAGGTGCACGGAGGTGTATTTGTCCAAGTCGGAGGAGGGATGAAAACATGCCGCGCTTATTACTCTGATTTTGATGAGCCTCATCAGATCAGTGTCGAGCCAGGATGTGAGCCAGGAACAGGCTTTGTCAATAGTGCTGCCACAGATTTTATTCAATAATTTCATAATGTGCAGTAATCTGATGTTCTTCTCTTGAGTTTATGAGCTATCCACGCTGCACATCAGGAGAGGCCCCATCGTGTGTGTGCAGGAATGTGCCTACTAAAATGAAAAACATGAATTTTCCATTGAGGAGTTGGAGGAGCTCTATAGGAGCTGGCTGTATAGATAGAGAGGCGGCCTTCTGGGAGGGCACCGTATAGTTTCCACCTGTGTTTAGCGGCGGGCACGTTGTCGGTTTCCCTCTGTGCTCCGCTCCACTCTCCCTGCCCTCCCTCTGAGGTTGTTTTGTGGCGTCGGAGGCAGGAGCAGGAAGCATTTGTTGTGCACAGGATGCCCCCTAAATGCACCGCTCCCACTCGGCTAATAACTGTAACACTTCTTCTTCCCCTTGGCCGCGCACACAAACGGGACGTGTTCACTTCCTCTCTGGCAGTCACTTCCTGTGTGGTCAGCAGGCGCGGCGTTCACTGAGTGTGTGGTCAGACTGGTCGAGAAAAGCAATTTTACGCAAAGCATCTTATGCAAGCTGTGCCTCCCCAGGGACCAGCAAGTTATGCATTTTACAACTTTTTTTTTCCCAAAGATAAATGAATCAATGCATAAATGACTCGATAAATAATGAAATATGTCATTAAATGTAGCAAAAACAATATTAAAATATATGTAGCTATTAATTAATTGATAAAATGTGACATATATTGATATTTCTGTTTTAATTTGCTTTTTATTTATGTATCAAATCCCTTTTTTAATTCACTCATCTGTTAAATTTTCCCATTTATTTATTTATGTATTTCTTTTCATTCATTTTCTAATTAATTAATAAATTTATTTTTGCATTTATTTTTTATTTATTCATTTATTTTTGCACTTATGTTTTATTTGTTTATGTATTTTTGCACTTATTTTGTATTATCATTGTTATTATTATTATTACTTATTAATTTATTTTAAATATACCTATTTATGTATTTATCTATTTATTTCTGCATGATTTTCCTTTTGAATTTCACCACTTATTTATTTCTGTATTCTTTTCTTCATACATTTCTGCTCCAAATGAGTGGGCTCTCAATAAATGCATGAATACATAAATAAATCCATACATTTAAAAATGAATATGAGAAACAAGTTCAAAAATAAATACATAAATTAAATATACATGCAAAAATAATTAGATAAATTTTAAAATTACTAAATGAATTAAAATAAATACATCTAAGGGAAAATTAAACAGAAGAATAAATATATAAGGAAATAATACAAAGATTAATAAATAAATGACGAAGCAAATTAAAACAGAAATATCAATTTATGTCACAATATATCAATTAATAAATGTCTATCTTTGTTTTTAATATTACTTTTGCTACATTTAATGACAAGTTTATTTATCTATTGAGTCATTTATTTATTTATTTATTTATTTATTTTGACTGGTTTCATTCTCCAATAATAATACTCCAATAAAGGATTTCCATTTCCTTTAAGTGCAGAAAAAGTTAATAAAAACATGACATGCCTTCATGTACATAACATTTTGAGTGAGCTGCAATACTTTTATGAGCTTCTTTTATTGATTTTTTTTTAAATTTCCACTTCTTTGTGTGTCTAATCACAGCAGTCATACCATTATTCACACACAAAGAAAGGAATAACTGTGCCGGGAAGCTACTGTATATGATTCCAATACTACAATATTCTGGGAATTCCCTTCAAGGCTTCCCAAAGGGAGCATTATTTCTATACTAATCTTTGTCATTGTCATATTTGACGATTAAAGAAGGAATACGAGGTGTTATGTCACGTCCCGGAGGAGTGACGATTTGAATAAAAAAGATGAATGAATGGGATTCTGTGTGTGTCAGCGGGAGATGACTGTATGTTGATGAGCAGAGGCCGGTCAGAAGGAAGTACCTCCTCACCCCTGTCAACCCCCCGAGTCCCATCCTTACACAAGCCTCACTCCGACTGATTCATCTCGTTCCCACTTTCTACAGAGAGCAGCAGGAAAAACAGCACAAACACTTCTGGGATGGGGGGGTGGGGGGTTACAGGATGTTGTTTAAGTTTAAGATCCTGTTTTCATCCCTTTTCCCAAGAAGCGACTCTAACGCAGGTGCACCAGCAGCCCCCCCCCCCCACCACCACCACCACCACCATCATCTCCTCCATCGCCACCTCCAAACCCCGCCCTGCATCCCCCCCCCCCCCCCTTTTTTTTTTTTTTTTTTTTTTTTTTTAAATAAGTACAGCTCCTCCCCCACTTGGTGTCGACCCCACTCCTCACAAAGCCTTTTATTGTTGGAGGGACTATTGTTTTTGGCATTGCTGATGTATCAGCAGCCTGAGGAGAATAAGGAAGAGATCCACAATAGACCAGTTTTAGTCTTCTTTAGGGGGTCCACGGGGTCTTTATGGGGAGATAGCAGGTCAACAGCAGATGTCACATACAAGTGGTGAACATCATCTGAAAGCTGAGAACCTGGAGATTAATGTGAGATGCAGCTCAGCGCCGTGTGTCAGGTTGTTCTAGTCATAAATCAGAATTAAACACAAATTCATTATTTAAAATTAATTGTAAAAGTGTATAAGGGTTTAGAGCATGATGACAGGAGTCGATGATGTCCGTCCTCAGGCTCTATTATGTCTCATAAGTTGCAGCAGTTTTTGGGTTGATAGCATTTGTTACACAGATTCTGTGCTAAATCTAACCAATTTTACAGCTGGAGAATTGATAAAAACGATCAATAGTCCTCCAAAATACCACAATAAGACACCAAGATCAACAACGTTTAACATTTCGAGATTTCTGCAGGAATTGCATTTTTCAGTGATTGGATGTTTAACACTTGTGTTGTGTAAAGATCTCAGAAACCCCCTTATTTTCAGTCTAGCTAGGAAACCCATCCATCCTCTGAATGCTCCAGGTCTCTAGTTACCAGGATGTAGTAGTAGTACCAGTACTAGTAGTAGTAGTAGTAGTAGTAGTAGTAGTCAGTCTATCTAGTAAAGCCACCCATCCTCTGAATGCTCCAGGTCTCTAGTTTGTGGCTGTAAAGGTCACCACAGGTCAGTTTATACAGTGAGGTCAAGTTTCAAAAAATGGTCTCAGAACAACAAAATGGCTCCCATGGGGACTAACACACATGAATACAGACTCATTGGATCCACAAAACTGTTAAATTCTAATCTTGGGGTCCTTCTGTGTGGAGTTTGCATGTTCTCCCCGTTCTCACCTGTCCTAGGTCCCAGTCTTTGGCCAATGCCAGCCCCCCTCGACCCCTAATGGGATAAGAAGATGGATAGATTGTTTAGTATGCATAAATATTCACATACATCATTTTCAGGTGAAAATAACACATTTTTACTCATTGTGGGTACCCATAGAACCCATTTACATTCACACATCTGGAGATCAGAGGTCAAGGGACCCCTTTGAAATGGACATGACAGTTTTTCCTCACTAAAATTTAGCTAGTCTGACCTGGTTGGTACTGATGGATTCATCAGGTTTCACATGATACCTGTATCTTCACTCTAGCTTTATAACTGAGCTGCTACAACCTAAAAATACCAGGTTGCGTTAAAGAAATTAGTGGCGTTAAAATGAATTTGCATTAATGTGTAATTATTAATACTCTGACTTACCTGAATTACTAGTTCCTGGTAGTTTCGGTTCCAGGACTACTTTTCAGGGAACTTAATGGATCCTTCAGTCCATTGTTGGGCTCCAGATCTAAAACTGAACCTGCTACAGCCTCTGAAAGACAGTAAAGTTGGTCAGGATTGGGTCTCCGGGGGTTAACAGGCTAAAAATATCCACTTGTCAGTCATGTTGTACATTGATATTTACAGTTAGAAGCTGTGGGGCTCCAACATGCATTAAGGCCCCGCAGGTCTTTTTTTTCCTCCAAGTATACCAACATAAAAGACGTTCTGTTGCTGGACGTGACAGGAAGTAATAGCTGCTTTTGGTTACGTCAAAGGTTTAATGAACATAAAATCTTGAGCCCCGCGTCCAGCACCGAACCCAAACCTCATATCCCCCCTTGAAAGAACTCAGGGGCTGTGTTTCATTATAAATCATTCTCCAGTATTTTAAGTGCGCTGCTCAGAGGAGTTTCCATGAGATCATCAGCTGTCAGTACAGGACGCCAGTCACTTATATTGTGAAATTCAAACCAGGGCACGCAACAGCAGTATGGCGGGAGGAATCTCCTGCTGGGAAACATGTAGACACGGTG
>CAMQGK010000299.1:19300000-19580000 GCA_947000775.1 Pterois miles | reverse complement strand
GATTGGTTCAGTTTTGCTGCTCCTTCATGTTAAAGGAACCCTGTGATGTTTTTGTTCACCATTGGTGCTTCGGAGCCACGATTTTTACGTTTTTTTGTTTGTGTCTTGTGCACATGCATTAGTACGGATGTGCACAAAAACATGACGCCCCCACTGACAGTTGTTGGTGGTAACATGCCAAGATGACCCGCAAAGTGTCAGCAAAGGCAGTGAAGAAGAAGAACGTCAGCTAGTAAATTGGGAGCAGATATACTAAAAAATAACCCATTTCCCAGTTGACAACTAAACCACTAACATCTGGCTGTTGCCTTCTGTGGGAAAGGTTACAATCAGCATTGATTGTTGGGACAAATACCAAGCAGTAGTCACAGGTAGTTATTGGCTCCAGCTCTGATCAGAGAACTCTGTCAATCTTTGTCTTAACAGCGTTCGAACATCGTCCCAAATTCGTCAGCACCGAGTTTGTCGAGAAGCCGACTAGGTAATATATAAAAAGGAAATAACCACTGTGACATGTTCACTGGCCTCCATGCTGCTCTCTGCTGTTTATAACTGTTTTCCAGTGACACACCAGAAAAGAAACCTCCTCGTCTACTGGCAATGTGAAAGGATTCTACTGCCTATTTTAGCAGGTTTTTGCACACTAATTTTGGTGGGAAAAGGCTAAAATAAAAGCCTTTGTTAATGAGGAAAACACAGCTACTATTTGAGAATTCACAGTCTTGAGATTTCATTTAAAAAAAATAAAAGAAACACCAGAACTTTATAATTCCAATCTGTCTCAAAAAAAGCCCAAAACATCTTGCTGAAACGAAAACGTCCAGCAACCTTTGACGGTGAAAATGTCCGTACAGTAACACACCGACATTGTGACTATATGTGATATGGCTCCTCGGTACAGTGCAAAACATCACAGCAACATGCAATGTGTCCCAGAGAGGAGCTGAAGGACAAAAACAGTGTTTAAGCATAATTCACAAAGACGGATATTAAATGGAAATGTTCACCATAGAGAAAAAGCTTCATCAGGCACTTAACTGACCTACAGATACGACTGCGTCACAGCTACGACACCATGCAGGTGATGATGGCTGAAAGAGGAGCATCCCACTAGTTTCTACAGGGCCGATGCTCGGCACTGTGCCAACACTGTCCCCCTCCTCTAAGACTCCCCGTCCTCCGAGCCCTCGCTGCTCTGCTCCGTCACTTTGGTCATATTCACTCAGTTAGTGAAAATGAAGCTGATTATTATCTGATGAATGAAGAGGAGGCTGCTCAGCATGAGATCCTCAGGGGGCACGCCGGGGTCTTTTCCAGAGACCAGGACAGACCTGAGATGGTCTGTATGAATCAAAAATAACTGAATGAATAAATAAATAAATGACTCAATAAATAAACATCATTAAATCTAGCAAAAAAATATCAAAAATAAATGCGGCTCTTAATTAATTGATAAAATACGACAAAAAATTAAAGTTAAAGTTTTCCTTTTATTTATGTATTTATTTTATTAATTGTTAAATTTATTTATATTTTTGCATTTATTTTGTATTTATCAATTTATTTTTACATTTATATTAGATTGGTTTATTTATTTTTGGATGCATTATTGATTTATTTTATATTTATTTGTAAATGCACAAATTTATTTACTAATTTCTGTACGATTTTCTCTTTGCATTTCACCCCTTATTTATTTCACCAAACTTATTTCTGTATTCTTTTTGTTCTACATTTCTTTTTGCACTTTTGTTGTCAATAAAGGCAAAAATGCATAAAGAAATACACAAAGTTAAAAATATAAAATTAATACATAAATAAGCAACAGAGAAACATATCAGTAAATAAATAATGAAATTAATACAAAGATAAATAAATTAAGACGCAAACAGAAATATCAATTTATGTCACCTTTTATCAATTAATTAATGACTACATGTACTTATTATTAATTATTTTTGCTACATTTAATGATATTTATCAAGTGATTTATTTATTTATTCATTTAGTTTTGATTTTGGCCAGTTCTTTCCTCCATATCGCTGCACCTAAATGACCTTTTCTGCTGACTTGAATTTCATCGTGTATTGAAACACGAACGGCAGTTAGAGCTCCTCAAGAGTATATTTCCATCTTTGGCACAGAAACATGCCAGTGAGGGAACCCTTAACGTGGCGGTGAGCTCTGTCTGACAGGACGGCACCTTCATTAGGAAGGAGGAGTTAGGAAAGTAATACGCAATCACATCCACCCTGTGTCATCTGCTTTCAGCAAAACCGGCTGTGATGAAACCTGACGGGAGGAACAAACAGAGGAGGGAGACGGTGTACGAGCCAGACGTTTGCGTTGTTCGTGAGGAGATTTAAGGAGTTACCTGGTGGACAGCGAGCTAAAGACCGTGAGACCTGAGTCCAGCTGGCACCAGATTATAGTGTGAAGGGTGAAAGAAAACGACAGAGCGAACTGAACTGAGGACAAAAGAAACTGTTTTGAACAGCGACAAAACAGAATTTCTCAAGAAATAAAAAATGCTCACGAAGGTACGAAAGTACAACCTGGTGTAGTTTGTTAAAGGCCCAATCTGTAATCATTGTGTGTATTAAAACTCCATTTACTGTCTTTGAAGACTATGTCTACGCTAAAAAAGTTGTTTTGATGATGGTGAAAATTATAAGAAACTGAAATTATAAGAAACTGAAATCCTTGCTTCGCACTAAAATACCTTGTTGAAAGTCCTGCTGAGCGTCATGATAAACAGGGAAATGTGTGTCTATAAACACAAATTAAAAAGATTATATTTTGTGACGTGATCTCGTGGAGTGGTTATAGCTCTGTCGCCTAACAACAAGAGGGTCGCAGGTTCGAATCCGGCTTGGAGCTCTTCTGTGTGGAGTTTACATGTTCTCCCACTGTTAGCGTGGGTTTTCTCCGGGTTCTCCTGCTTCCTCCCACAGCCCAAAGACATGCAGGTTAACTGATGACTCTAAATGTCCTGTAGGTGTGAATGTGAGCGTGAATAGTTGTCTGTCTCTATGTGTCCTGCGATGGACTGGAGACCTGTCCAGGGTGAACCCGCCTTCGCCCAATGCCAGCTGGGGTCGGCTCCAGCCCCCCGAGACCCCTAACGGGATAAGCAGTTGAAGATGGATGGATGAATGGATGGAAATTTTGTGACTATTTCATAAAAACTGTGCTGGTAAATCACAGATTGAGCCTTTGAACAACAAAAAACTAAACATGGCTGAACGAAGCTCAGCAAAAATGGACTTCAGACGGACACAAACGTAGAAAACATCAAGTGATAACCCAGTAACAAAACATTTATAGGCAAGAAGATGATGAAAATTATCCCACGGTGACAATTCGCTGCCATCCTGCCTCTTACAGTATTTCAAGTTTCCCATTTTGTCATTAGAGTAATACTTGCATAACAACTAGAAGGCGTCAGCTGAGCTCTACGCAGGCAGCCCGATCAGAAACCACCATGAGAAAAAAGCCAAGGCAACGACAGAGATGAGCATGAATGAGCCGGAAAAAAAATACTGACGAGCTCCATCGACAGCGAGAAAATGATGACAGCAAACAGGAAGTGGAATTATGATGGCGTGAGCGTGAAGGGGAGGATATGATGGGAGAGGTCCCTGCATCATCCTGACTACAACATAGTCCTTTTCTATAGAGAGGCACATAGAAGGCTTGCAAGTTTACAGTTTAAAAGCGTTTACATGTCTGAGCCAAGAAGAACATGACAAACGAAACACAGCCCACAAACACACAGAAGTCTCTAATGGATCGGTCAAGTCTCCAGAGGGAAAACAGCAGTTGTAATAAATAAAGAGAAACTGCAGTAAATATGTCTGCGGGGGAAAAAAACACCTGGATCTAAATAATAACAACAATAATTAATATAATATTAAGAATAATAATAGTAATAATATCCAGTTCTTTTCATGTTGAACATGGAGTGGAGAGGGTTGTGATTGGCTCAGTACAGACAACAAGGAGAATATGGGCAATCTTCTCCCACAAGAACGTCAAAACACACACACACACACACACACACACACACACACACACACACACACACACACACACACACACACACACACACACACCCTCACTTTAAAGTGGGTGTCAAGTATGGCTGCATGATTCATCAGATTTAATCACAATTTCACCTCACACTTGTGCAATCTCTTTCTACTTGTTAATTTGTTTTAACATCACTAATTTCTTTAACGTATTATGCAACTTGTCGATGCACTGGGCTCAACTTTACAGAGCTAGAGAGAAGATACTGGCATCATATAAACTAGAAAACCTAAAGAATCCATCAGTACCAACCAGGTCAGATTAGCTTGTCTCAAAGGAAACTAAATCACAATCCAAGCTTGTGCTAAATGGGTTCTCTGGGTCACCACCAGTCTCCCTTTACAGTCATGCCCACTTTATGATAGTCCCAGTCAGTCTGGATCAAGTCCTAGTCAAGTTGTTATGATTTAAGCATATTCTTTATGCTAAAGTCAGAACTTGGGAGGGTTTCTGGACAATATCTGTCATTGTTTTATGTTGTTCACTGATTTCCAATAATAAATATATACATATATTTGCAAAAAGCAGCATATTTGTCCACTCCCATGTTGATAAGAGTATTAAACACTTGACAAATCTCCCTTTGAGGTTCATTTTGAACAGATAAAAACTGTGGCATTAAATTGCAATTAATCAGGATTAAATACTTTTGACAGCCCTAGTATCCATCCAATATAACAAACCTGGGATGCATCATTCCATTGAAAAGAATCAGTTCGGTCCAAAATTGTGCTCTTGCACCCTGTTTGACGGGGGCTCAACAGTCACAAAAACAGCAAATAAAAAGTTCTGACAAAAACTTGACAATCTCACATTCCTTTGTGAGGACAAACTGCATCCTGCATTAAAACACTGCAACTGAGAACAAGGTACCACGGCCACGAAAACCACCTCAACACCCTGCCGCCTCGCCGTAAAAATACAACTATAGCCAGCTCTCACAGCCACAAAGACGTTGCAGAGGAAACATTTCATCATGAGAGAAAATCTCAACTCTTGAGAGCAAAAATCACAATTTCATCCAAAATCATGCAGCCCTACAAACACAAACACATCGTGCACCAGCTCACACACACATACAAACACACTTTCACACACTCACAGGCAGCCAGAGCCCAAAACGTGTCGTCGACCTCTGCTGTAATCAGGGGAAAGCAGTTGAGGTGCAGTACCTAATAGTGACCACTAGGAGGGGCCTTGAATCTACAACTGTTCCTCATCTGAGCCTGTTTTCACCCACAGATAATGTATATTCTGTACATGCAGTCAATTAATAAACTGATGCAACACTTGCTTTGAGTATACAAACATTTAGATTATACATAGATAGCATTATATCATTCGTCTTTTTTATATAATCTGCACCTCTTTTCTCTGTTTTTCAGCAAAAAGAAGTTTGACCGTGACGATGGGCTGAACGGTCGCCTCTGAATGTTTGAGTAGTAGGTGGTGCACAGAGGTGGGACAAATCTAACCAGAGAGGCAGTTTTTGCATACAGACATGTTAAATGATTCCAGATTAGGTGCGAGGCCCCCGTCGCCCTCACCCCACCCATGTCAGGTAATGTACAGAGCAGATGGAGGCCAGGTGGGGGCGGGGACTAACTCCTCACTCTGCTTCACCAGCTTCTCCTCTGGGCTCTGTTGGTCTGTTTCTGGAGGGAGGGGTGAGAGCAGGTAGGGGGAGTCCAGCAGGTAACGGGGAGGGGGAGGGGGGAGCGGGGATGCGATTGGTTGCTTTTTGTATTTTTGTTTTTCTTCATAACAGATCTTCACTCCATCCTGAGTGGCGACTCAGTCCCCCAAGATGACTTTCACAAAGCTAGCCACGTCGGTCTCTTTGGCCTCATGGGAGGTGAAGAAGGGATGTTGCTGAGGAGGAAGATGGTATTCATTTAGTCTGAGTGCAATTAGAACATCAGATCTGTGTAATATGATTTATGCATGAAGCATCACAACTGCTCTACTCATATTATATGTGAGGGAGAGGACTTTCAGCCACCTGCAGTCTCAGTGCTCCCTCCAGTGCCTGGTTAACAGCATTACAAGATGCTTCAGGTCATGATTCTGATCTGTTAAAACAGCTGATTAAAGCCCCTCTCCAGAGTATTTGGGCTTTTCTATGATATTTCATATTTATTATTATTTAATATCAGCCACACTGTTGCTGACGTACGACTATAGTAGAAGCTGCAGGTCAAACTGTCAGTTTGTCTTTCTAGTTATTTAACTAGTTAGATGTAGTGAACTAGTTAGATGTAGTTGACTTGTTAGGTATAGTGAACTAGTTAGTGAAATCAACACTAAATCCCACCGGCAGAATGAACACAACACTCTGACTCTCTCTCTTCTTCAGCGACTCCTCCTGATGAAGATAAATGAGCAGAAAGCAGCTGATACCGGAGGTCTGTGGGCCTCTAACAGGTCTGAACGATGGGGACACAGAGAAAAGTCCCGTTAGAGAAATAAAGGAATCTCAGAGCAGCCCGGTGTGGCGTCGGTGCTGAGGTGAGAGCATCCGGTGCTGGTGGATGAACCTCCAAAACATCCCGAAACTCCAGTGAGCTGTGGGCGGCGTGCGGTGGACGGCCACCTCGTCAGGAGGAAACAGAGAAGAAGAGAGCGAGAGAGAGAGCCGGTGTCTTGGGATGATTCTGGTCCCATTAGCGGTCCAATAAGCAGTAAATTCATCTAAACTGGATTGAACAATGATGCAGTCTGGTTGCCGTGGTGATGAGTCTATTAACCACACCCCTATTCTCTGAGAAAAACATTAACCAGAAAACAGGAAGTAGAACTAGCTGGAGGGGACCTTAATGATAATAGAGCGACACTCACCATGAGTTCTGTGTAAGTCGGCCGCTCTTTGGAAACTTTCTTTAAGCTGCAGAAGCAAAACACAACATCAGCATTATTAATATAACTACTGCAGCTCATCACTGACTCCTCAGCCATGTGCAGATCTCCAGCCTTCAGTCTCCGAGTTCGGCTTTTAGTTCCAAGTCTGGATGTCAAAGCAGTACGGAGTTAATCTGTGCTTAAACCTGCACATTTATGCATCGACGTTCCTTCGACAGTTTTATCTGTGGAGGAAGGCTGTAAAGAAGACAGGCGAGACACTACACAACATAACATGTCTTCTTTCAGACTAGAGGAGAGAAAACCTATGTTGTACTACTTTATCGATTTACATCTTCAGAAGTCTCCTAAATTGTTAAATTATTGTTAATCAATGAACACTACTCAATGCCAGATATTGTCCAGAAACCCTCCCAGGTTCTGACTTTAGCATCAACAATCTGCTCCAATCAGAACATGGCAAACTGCAGCCCAACAGGCAACAACAGCTGTCAGTGTGTCAGAGTGCTGACTTGACTATGACTTGATCCAGACTGACTGGGACTATCATAAAGTGGGCATGTCTGTAAAGGGGAGACTGGTGGGGACCCAGAGAACCCATTTACATCCACACATCTGGAGGTCAGAGGTCAAGGGATCCATTTGAAAATGAACATGACTGTTTCTTCTCGCCAACGCCTGAGGTGTTATTTAGCCTCCGTCTATGACCTGGTTGGTACCGATGGACTCGTTTGGTTTAATAGTATCTTCACTCTTTAAAAATGAGCTACAAAACAAAACTGAACCCGCTACAACCCAACAAAGTGAAGTTGCATTGTTTTTAATTTAATCAAATTTATTTTTTTATTTGTTTTTTTCCTTGTAATTTACTTATTTCAATTTATTGAAATATTATTATTGTTTTTGTTTATCTATCTAAGTTAATATCATTTCATTTTTTCTTAGTAAAATAAATAACTAAAAATGAATAAGAATAAATAAATAAATAATAATAATTAT
The DNA here is from genome assembly GCA_947000775.1 of Pterois miles. Taxonomy (NCBI): domain Eukaryota; kingdom Metazoa; phylum Chordata; class Actinopteri; order Perciformes; family Scorpaenidae; genus Pterois; species Pterois miles. Next base: position 19,572,050 of record CAMQGK010000299.1, on the reverse strand, counting down.
TTTGTATTTGCCCTCTTTGCTAAGCTGAGAAACTAAGAACAGGCTCTTGGCATGTCTGACAATTTTGTTGATTTTACAGCCTTTTAGTTTAAAGTCTTTATGGTTAGTTTGTATTTATTTATTCATTTTTAATTTAATAAAAAATGTTTGAAATGTATTTATTAATTTTAATGATTAAATTTTAATTATTCATTTTGAAGTATTAATTTATTATAATATTTTTATTTATTAATATTCCTATAATTTCATTTTTTATTGTTATTATTTGCCCTCTTTGCATTATACACGCATCAACAGTGTGCTGACACTATGAACAGGCTCTTGGCTTCACAATAACAGCGACAGAGCGTCACAGTGAACTCAGTGAATGATGAAAAGGGGAAATGAAGTGAAACCTACTCAGCTGGGATCAACACACATTTCTATCAGATTCACTGAAGAGCAAGGCGGCTCTGCTGGCGTCTCGCTGAGGAAATCAGCCTTGAGTGGGTTATTGTGTCGAAGAAATAAAAGAATCCAATCGAAAATGTGGATCTGAAAGTTTTCTGGCTGGTGAAAAATGAAAGAGAACAAAAGAAAACGACGAACCACAGAGACGAGAAGTCCACGAAGTCGGGGGAGAACTGGTCGGCGGGAAGCTGGGGCGAAGGTTCCTCCACCACCTGCTTCAGCTGCTGGAAAGGCGTTCCCCACGAGTCGTACGGGAAGCGCAGGATGGCGAGCTCGATCTGAAAGACAGGTCGCTCAGACACTGAGAACATGAAGCATTACGAAACTGACCAGTCTTAATCTGCTTATTAATCATCACCCTGTACAGTTTGGAGGATGAAACCTGTCAAAATAAAAATCAATAAATAAATTAATGATTCGATAAATAAATAAATGTCATTAAATGTAGCAAAGTAATATTAAAAATAAATGTAGTCATTAATTAATTGATAGAATATGACATAAATTGATATTTCTGTGTTAATTTGCTTCTTTATCTTTGTATTAATTCCCTCATTTATTTACTTTTGTGGTTAATTGTGGTAATTTATTTATGTATTTATTTCTACACATTTTAAAATGTATTAATTTTTTTTGCATAATTTTTTAATGTATTCTTTTGTTTTTGCATTTATTTATTTATTGGTTGATTTTCTCTTTATATTTCCCCATAGTTATTTATTTTCATATTTTTTTCTTTATACATTTCTTTTTAAATTTCTGCCTCATTATGCAAATGAGGGGGCTGTCAATAAATGTATGAACACAAAAATAAATGCATATATTTAAAAATAAATATAAAAAAATAAGGGCAAAAAAAACGTAATTTAAAATTAAAAAATAAAAATAACTACATAAAGACAAGGGGTAACAGAATAGTAAATAAATACGGGAATTAATACAAAGATAAATAAATGAAGATGCAATTTAAAACAGAAATATCATCATCAACATTTTATTAATTAATTAATAGTTAATAGTAATCATTTTTATTATCATTTGTGCTGCATTGAATGACATTTGTAATTACTATTTAATTCTATTTTTATTTACATTATTATTAACATTATTTATGGAGTCATTAATTTTTTATTTTGGCAGGTGACACTGACACTATCAAGGTTTGTGATTTAGTGCATATTTAAATTATTCTTTAAACTTATTTTTTCTTTTAATTTACTTATCTAAATGTATTCATTATGATGTTTTTACTTATCACTATTTTTATTTATTAATCTAAATTAATATAATTTCATGTTTTATGTTTATTACTACTGTTATTTGCCCTCTAAGAACAGCTTATTGGCACATATGACAAATTTATAGAACCCATTTACATTCACATATCTGGAGGTCAGAGGACCCTTTGAAAATGGACATGACAGTTTCACCTCAACAAAATTTAACGAAGTTAGGTGCGTTACTTAGCTTCCTTAGCAACAAGCTGGTCTGACCTGGTTGGCACCGATGGATTCATCAGGTTTTCTAGTTTCATATGAGACCAGTATTTTCACTCTGGCTTTAAAATGAGACCACAACAGTTGTGTTAATGCGCTAAAGAAATTAATGTTAAAACAAATCTGCGCTAACACATTATCATGCTCACTTTAACAGCCCTAATTTATTTATTTTAATTCATTTTATTGTTTTGATTGTGTTAAGTTGTCTGGGCCACCATGTATTCAGGTTTCTGGAGGTAATATTTACATTTACATAACACACAACTGAGATACTCCAAAATGTCAGCCAGAGGATAACTCTACATGTGAACCCACTACGGGACGTCCAGTATACCTCACTCATCTTACAGGACGTCGATGCTACAGAACGACGTGGTTTCACCCTCCAGAGTCAAAACCTCATCAGCTGCTTCACGTTATTTCAGTTATTTCAGTTTTCACTGTGCAGGTTCTCGAGGACTCGAGGACTAACAGATACTCCACCCCGAGTGCGTTTTACACACTGATCGCTCTCTCTGTCTCGCCCAGCGTTGATCATATATTGGACATAAACTCATAATGAAACTGTTCTTTTCACCTCCATCATTGAAAACGCCGTCTCCTGGAATATTTGCTGCTTAAAACAGAGAGAAAGATGAGCTCAAATGACGGGAAATTGCCAGAGATTCCTGAATCCTTGACACCAAAAATACTCTCTGGTCTGAGTTGGAAATGTGCAAATGAGAAACTATGAATATTTAACAACTCATAATAAAACGTCTAGACAGGTCTAGAGGGAGTCATGCCTCATAGAACAGATCTGTTTTTTATTACCAATCATTTTCACCCTTCAAATACTTCAGAAACGGAGATGAACAAATTAAGGGAATTAAGCGTGTGAATGAGAGCCACTTTCCAATATAAAGTCCGACAGAAATGAAAAATCAGGCTGATTTACCATGGTGATTCCTAAACTCCAGATGTCAGATTTGACGTTGTAGCCTTTCTGGTTGGTCTCGGGGTTGATCCTCTCCGGCTGCGAGACAGAAAGAAAGGCTGATGTCATGTATGGCGGTGGTTGTCGGGGACGACCTGCACGCTTCCCTCTCATCCTAAACATCCTTGAACACACACTGAGCGCTCACCTGGCCCTAAAACCCACTCAGCCAATCAGCAGCAGACACAGTTAAAGTGTAACCAGATGATAATGAGAGACAGAGAGGTGGATTGTCTGCACTCTAAGGTAGCGTCTGTCATTCATCTTCAAGAGAAATGATCCATTTACATGGAAATGTTTGACCTGTCAATCACAAGGTAGCCCCGCCCTAAGGCATCCCTGCTTTATGGTCTATTTGACCATAATTTACTGAATGAACATCATGTTCTACTGAAAAAGACTTGAAACTAGTGATTGAGACCATTAACTCATGTTTACAGTGTTTACTGTGGTAATAAGTCAGAGAGAAGTAGGATCATTTTCTCATTGACTTCTATAGAACCAGGAGTCGCCCCCTGCTGGCTGTTTGACACAATGCAGGTTTGAGGGATGCTTTGGGGCGGGGCTACCTTTGATTGACAGGTCACTAACACGCTGTTGTCCAGTCTGGGAGTTGTCCATATTTTGAACATGAAGCCTCAAAACAGATTTACACAAACTAATGGGTGATGTCATATTCAGGTTATGGTCATAATTATACATCAGCGGTGTTTGTGTAATTACTCTCAGTGCCAGAAGGGGGAGACAAATGTTTCACACTACAGAGTTGATATGTTGAACTTCAGTTGATTATCTATATATATTTAGTTACAGAGCAGCATGATCATTCATTTGGAGTCATGTTTGTGTCCCCTGATGAATATAAGTCCAATATTATATATCTGATTTTGGTTTCCACCAACTCCTGAGGGAAATATATAAGTGCTCCACTGTGTTCACCAGCTAGTCTCTAACTGTCTGCCGTTTCCTGCTGAAGAGGTAGAGCATAGCTTTTATGATGAAAGCGACGCTGAGAGTGAACCAGAACAGTCAAGTTGTCTGTCAGGCAGGTAAAGAAAGAGCTGAAACTCTCTATGAAAGCTGCGTACAGCTGAGAGCAGCTGCAGATTCAACTGATATTTCTCTGGAGGTTCATCACTACCAGCGACTCCGTCACATTGTCAGTTGGTTTGAAATGAAGCTTCAGGTTTGTCAGTTGTGAAAGAGTTAAATTACAGCCCACTGATTCATCCCTGCTCACCGCCATGTAAGGTTTGCAGCCAGCGTCCATGGTTTTAGCCACAGAGTCGACCAGGTAGCCGCTGATGCCGAAGTCGCACATCTTCACCTGGCCCTGCGTGTTGATCAGCACGTTGGAGGGTTTCACATCTGGAGAGAGACACGACAAACAGCTGTTTGAGTGACTGTATACAGAACAACCATCAGTCAAACAGAGATACACTCCCAATAAAACGGAGAAGACCAGAACAATGAACTCATCACTGTGACTCACACGACACACACTGAATACAATGATATTGGTAAATGCAGATTTTAATGCAGCTGGAGAGTAATTTAAAGTCTGTCGTGCTAAACGTCAAATGATAATGCAGCTTTGACTAGAATAGATGCAGACTTGATGTTCTAATGGATTAAATGACTCAGGCTGGTTTCAAAAGTCTGCTGATAGACTTTATTATCAAATGGAAATAAATGGAAATCAATGGCTGCCTGAAAGGTCAAAAAGATTTAAAGAACAGCATAAATGACTTTTAGCTGATGGGCTGAAACATGCGGTACGGTTTAATGAGAGCTGGATGGAGGGAAGAAAGAAAGAAAGAAAGAAAGAACGGAAGAAAAACAGAAAGAGACGACGAAACAAAGAAAAATGAGGAACGAAAGAAACGAAGGAAGAAAGAAACAAGGAACGAAAAAACAAGGAAAGAAACTAAAAGATACAAAGAAAGAAAGAAAGAGAAAGAGAAAGAGAAAGAAAGAAAGAGAGAAAGAAAGAGAAAGAAAGAAAGCAGCAGAGTGACGGTGCATCTCAGAGGAGGATACTGACACACTGTCTGAGAGCTTTAATGGTTTCAGCCTCTCACCTCTGTGGATGACTTGCAGGTTGCTGTGCAGATGTTCCAGAGCTTTGACTATCTGTTATAACACAGTAATAACAAGCAGTGACATAACCGTCTACTATCTGTAATAACACAGCAATAACAAGCAGTGACATAACCATCTACTATCTGTTATAACACAGTAATAACAAGCAGTGACATAACCGTCTACTATCTGTAATAACACAGCAATAACAAGCAGTGACATAACTATCTACTATCTGTTATAACACAGCGATAACAAGCAGTGACATGACCATCTACTATCTGTTATAACACAGCAATAACAAGCAGTGACATAACCATCTACTATCTGTTATAACACAGTAATAACAAGCAGTGACATAACCATCTACTATCTGTAATAACACAGCAATAACAAGCAGTGACATAACCATCTACTATCTGTAATAACACAGCAATAACAAGCAGTGACATGACCATCTACTATCTGTAATAACACAGCAATAACAAGCAGTGACATGACCATCTACTATCTGTTATAACACAGCAATAACAAGCAGTGACATAACCGTCTACTATCTGTAATAGCACAGCAATAACAAGCAGTGACATGACCGTCTACTATCTGTAATAACACAGCAATAACAAGCAGTGACATGACCATCTACTATCTGTAATAACAAAGCAATAACAAGCAGTGACATGACCATCTACTATCTGTTATAACACAGCAATAACAAGCAGTGACATGACCATCTACTATCTGTTATAACACAGCAATAACGAGCAGTGACATGACCATCTACTATCTGTTATAACACAGCAATAACGAGCAGTGACATGACCATCTACTATCTGTAATAACACAGCAATAACGAGCAGTGACATGACCATCTACTATCTGTAATAACACAGCAATAACAAGCAGTGACATGACCATCTACTATCTGTAATAACACAGCAATAACAAGCAGTGACATGACCATCTACTATCTGTTATAACACAGCAATAACGAGCAGTGACATGACCATCTACTATCTGTTATAACACAGCAATAACGAGCAGTGACATGACCATCTACTATCTGTAATAACACAGCAATAACGATCAGTGACATGACCATCTACTATCTGTAATAACACAGCGATAACAAGCAGTGACATGACCATCTACTATCTGTAATAACACAGCGATAACAAGCAGTGACATGACCATCTACTATCTGTAATAACACAGCAATAACAAGCAGTGACATGACCATCTACTATCTGTAATAACAAAGCAATAACAAGCAGTGACATGACCATCTACTATCTGTTATAACACAGCAATAACGAGCAGTGACATGACCATCTACTATCTGTAATAACACAGCAATAACAAGCAGTGACATGACCATCTACTATCTGTAATAACACAGCAATAACAAGCAGTGACATGACCATCTACTATCTGTAATAACACAGCAATAACGATCAGTGACATGACCATCTACTATCTGTAATAACACAGCAATAACAAGCAGTGACATGACCATCTACTATCTGTAATAACACAGCGATAACAAGCAGTGACATGACCATCTACTATCTGTAATAACACAGCGATAACAAGCAGTGACATGACCATCTACTATCTGTTATAACACAGCGATAACAAGCAGTGACATGACCATCTACTATCTGTTATAACACAGCAATAACAAGCAGTGACATGACCATCTACTATCTGTTATAACACAGCAATAACAAGCAGTGACATGACCATCTACTATCTGTAATAACACAGCAATAACAAGCAGTGACATGACCATCTACTATCTGTAATAACACAACAATAACAAGCAGTGACATGACCATCTACTATCTGTAATAACACAGCGATAACAAGCAGTGACATGACCATCTACTATCTGTAATAACAGCAGTAAGAAGTAGAGAGTGACATAACAACCGTTAAGCTAGCGTGAGCGCAGCATTCACAGGACGTACGTTCACTCATCGTTCACAGTGTGTTTGAAGTGAACCTACTGAGACGGCGATCTTTCCCAGGATGTCCTCCGGGATGCTCATTCCCTTCTCAATCACCTGCTTGTAGAACTTGTCGAGGGAGGTGTCCATCAGCTCCATGCAGATCCACACGTCGCCCTGGCAACGGATGAGTCGGATTTATAAAGAGACGAGGAAGGATGGCAACAAAGCACCAGGACGTATTACAGACAGACGGACGGACAGACGGACGGACGGCGGGCCGGAAGCGGCAGATTTTCCAGTGTTTTTAGTCACAGAGAGGAAATCCTGAACATCCACTCACTGCTGCAGGAAGTTGTCTGCATCCGGACAAACCTTCACAAGTGTTCATGTCAACAATGCGGATCTGTGTGGATATTTTGGATTAGGCCTCATTGTGAATGGAGCATTTTCAGATTGTGGGACATATCGATATCTCAGCCGTCAAAGTTAACATGATAATAACGCAAATTTGTTTTTAAGTCACTAATTTCTTTAATGCGACTTGAGATTTTTTTTGTGGTCTAAAAGGAGGTTAAATAACGCTCCGTAATCTGCTCCCTTTGACCACATGATGCACATGTTCTTCTTTTAAACTTGCAGCTCTTCTCCTTATAATCACAGTTGTGAAGTGTCTGAAAAGCATTTAAAGATCAAACCTGAGAGTCTGCTCCTTCCCCTGGAGGGAATACTGTTTATTAGCACTGTACTGAAGTGGCATCATCTGATGAGCAAACACTGCCTTCGCCATGAGAATTTATTATTGCTAGGGCTGTCAGAGTTAACGCAATACGAACTAAAATCGTTTTAACGCCACTAATTCCTTACATTTCGCATTAACGCAACGTGCAGTGGTTTAGGCTCAGTTTTAAACCTGAAGTGAAGATACTGGCATCGTATAAAATTAGAAAACCTCTTGAATGCTTGTTGTGAAGGAGGCTAAATAACGCTGCTGGGCTGCAGTTTGCCATGATATGATTGGAGCAGATTTTTGGGAACCTGTGAGGGTTTCTGGACAATATTTGTCATTGATTTGTGTTGTTAATAATAAATATATATACACTTGCATAAAGCAGCATATTTGTCCACTTCCATGTTGGTAAGAGTATGAAATCTCCCTTTAAGGTTCATTTTGAACAGATGAAAAATGTGCAATGGATTTTAAATATTTAAATTGATTGAAAGCCCTGATGAGAAGTCCTTAAAGTGCTCAGAAAAATGGAAATTTGAACATCTACAGCTGCATCACAGTTGGGTAAAATCAGCCCAGTCGCAAGGAAAGAAAAGTCGTCATTGTACGTTTCTACAAATCACAAATACGCCGAATGTCAGAGTAAGTGGCGTAGTATAGAGAGCAACTGTTATTGAACGTTACATGATATAATAACTAGAAGGAGCGACACAGGACTTTGACCCAGGAGACTGCTGTTGTGTTAACGCTGACTTTAGGCCTGATGTGTAACGCTGAGTAAGAAAATCCAATATTCATGCGAGTTACGCTAACAGAATCTCCCTTTAAGGTACATTTTGAACAGATAAAAAATGTGCAATTAGTTTGTGGTTAATCACAATTAAATATTTTAATCAATTCACAGGCCTAGTTGAAGGAGAAGGAGAAACACACCTACTGTTAAACATGATGAAAGATTTGGATAAACAGGTTTTTGGATAAATATCACAACGCCGACCTTTTCAAGAAGGTTTTTGAAGGAATGAAAGATGGAGAAGTCACGTTGAGTTAAATTAATCAGAGCATCTGCTTGTAAAGCATTAGTGGAATATTTATCTTTATCAGCCATGTAAACAGCTTAGTAGGAAGATCGTCTTTGCTGGACACATAAATACATATTTTGTGCATGTAAACATAGTCAGTGGGAGATACTAGTTATCACAGATTCATTCATTTCAGAATAAATATTATCTGACATGAAAAAGAAATAAATAAAAACTTAGATTAAACATAAAGTCAGGAAAACGTAAGCAAATGCTCTGTAGGTTGTACCTTCTCGTATATTTGATTTTCAGTTCTCAAAATTATAGACGAACATATTTGTTGTTTTATTTAAAAATTATAATAATTATTATAATGTATTATTTCACAAAGATTTACTGTTCAGACTTAATGGTTAAAGTTACTACAGACACATTACCTCGGACTTACCTGGGTCACAATAGGTTGTACTATTATTTTTTAAAAGCATTGGCTGATATATTGCTATCAGATTTTTATGATTTGATTATGGTTCAAAATCAATATCAGTATCAGCAACTAAAACCCAGCATCCACCAGCATGGTTGGATATTTTTTATACTAATGCTGAACCAGATTCAGTTGTCAAAACAATACTTTTTTGATAACTTGTATAGAAATATGAACATTTTTTCCTAAAAAACAGAAAACTGTTGATAAAAGAAGCCAAACTTCTTCCAGACAAGATGATGAAGATGAGCAGCCGTTCTCTACGTGGTGAACCAGACAGCTGTGAGCCGCTACTACAGATGTTGTGGTGCGAACGTTACCTCTCTGAACAGCGCTCCGTAGAAGGTGACGGTGTAGAAACAGTCCACGGTCCTCATGGAGATGTCCAGGTCCATGAGCAGCCTCTTCTGCTCCTGAGTGTTCACCGTGGCCCGAATCCGCTGAGAGACGGCGATGACAGGAAGTTCAACACAACACAACACAACACAACACAACACAACACAACACAACACAACACAACACAAGCCTCAGTCATGTTAGTGTCGTCGTGTCGTCTTGATTGCAGCTGGACAATCGACATTATTTTGAAAAGTGGTGGTGATGATGGTGTAGCGTTGTGATGTTGTGCACAGCATATGCTGGGTTTGCATGTGTGTCTCTGAAACTGGTCCAGTATTGAGGGAGAACGCTGCAGACGGCAGCTGATAAACGAGCTGTAACGCCATCACTCACAGTAACGCCTCCCCGTCACTTTACGTCCACTAAAGCGTTTGAACGTGGGTTGTGGTCACGTGGACGTCGTCTGTCCTCTGGTCACTCACCTTCACAGCCATGATCAGGCCACTGGGCACGTGCCTCATCTTGTCCACCACGCCGTACGCTCCCCGGCCGAGCTCGCAGATCTGCTCCAGGTCATCTGCCTTCACCTCGAAGTTCTGCTCCGACACAACAAGAGGACAAGCTGAGCCCGGCGAGAGGTGGACACAAACAGAGACTTAACCCAGGAAGAGGAGATTCAAACACATCTTCCCTCTCTGTCTTAAACATTTAAAACTCCAGAGGCCCGGCTGCTGTTCGGCCTTTCAGACGTTGTTACAGGCTCAGTTTTCAACCTAGATGCTACGAATTAAGCTAAATTATGGTGAGGAAAAACTGGACTAGACATTATGTACTTCTATCATCATGTTCTAATCAATCATTTTTATAATTTCTGATTAATGACTAGAACAACACAGCGCTGAGCTGCATCTCAAATGAATCTTCAGGTTCCAGCTTTCAGATGATGGTCACCACGTCTGTGTGACATCTATGCAGAGCTTCCTGCATAACGTAAAGAAGTCTGAGTCACTGAACAGTCTCTCCACAGATGTTAAACTTCATTTCTTCAATCCAAGCAAACAGCAAATCATTCGCTTTGACTGGAGGCCAAGTCGAGCAGAGAAAAGCAGGCACCTCTGCCAATGGAAAATTCCACTTATCTGATGAGTTTAAAATAAATATTTTTACTGCCCGATGGCCAATAAAAGACATTCCAGCCTCCCCACAATCAGACGTGTTCAATTCGGCTGTAATGTTCACCGGGGCGTTTTTTACAGCTAACGCAGCCTTTACCATGTCGACCTCTGTGCACCAAAAATACACCAGGAGAAGGAAAACAGTAAACTGTGAGGAGTTATGTAAGAGGAAAAAATATAAACCTTGAATGGGTTTAGGAGCGGTGCAAAGATGAAATAAAATTACCTTCTCTCCGATGGTTACACAAGCTTTTGAATCCAAATCTCTGGGGGGTCTGAAACACACAGACACACATTTTATTACCTTTAAACTGGTTAAATGTCACTTCTGAAGAGGCAAACAACAACAACAACAACAACACAGTGAAGCAAAGAGTAAATGTCAGAAAAATCTCAGGACGGACAAATGGTGTCAAAGATCTGTTTGTCAATAAAAACATAAATGTCCTCGTCTCTGTCCTCCGTCGTCAGAGGACAGCAGATTCATCCATAGTGTTCATACTGAGCTGAGGAAGGACATGAAATCCTGAAAAAGCTGGTAAGTGGATCTTGAGTTAAATTTTCCTTCATTCAAAGTTTCGAACTGATTTATAAAAAGAAATATTACGTTTAAAAATGGATTAAAAAAATAGAAAATAATTACAATCTGATCAATAAATACAATTATAGGATTAAAAAGAGAGAAAACAAATACAGTTATAAAATTACATTAAATAAATGAAATCGCAAAATCAAAAGATTTAGAAAATAAAAAACTTCAGAAATAAAATAAATATTATCTTTAAATATATCAAATATAACAAAAAATCAAATAAATAAAAAAATCAAATCAAAACAAATAAAGTAGATATTAAACAAATGTAGAAATTAGCAAATTTAAATGTTAATCAATTCAGAAATAAATAATTATTTTAAAATTAAATGTTATAAATTAGATAATAATTAGATATTATTATAAAAATATCTTTTAAAAAATCTATTCAGAACTAAAATAACTACAACACAATTAAAAAAATAAATAAATTAGAAAAGAAACAAAATAATTTATTCAAAAAAGTAAAAAATAATTAAATGACAAATTAAAAGACAAAATAAAAAAAAGTAATTTTAACAAATTAAATCAGCAAGGTGAATTCAATAAAAGCAACATTTAAGTGTAATACGGCTGAAAGTGGACGTGACGTTTCACATGAAGTTGGCCTGAAACCAGGTTGCAGGTTTCTCAGTGAAGACGACTCACTTGAAGACGTACTAAACATTCAGTTTTCCTGCAGCTCACCATCATGTTGTTTTCTACAGCTTCTGTTTTCATGTTAACAGGAGTGATGATGTGCGTGGAGGAGGAACAAAATGTACAAATTACTCTGCACAAAGTCTTGTTGAAACTGTGCAAATGTCAGAACAAATGAATATTTTTACATTTGATTTTGTGTTCAAGTCCCATAACCAGGACGGGCTGACGGGCTCATTATGAGAAATGTGAAAGAAAATCTGATATGTTCATTGTCCTGTCGAACACATTCAGCCTCCTGTCTACCAGGTCTACGAAGGTATGAGCAACACGATGAATGAACAGCCTCGGATGTGAGAAAGCGTGAGTGAATATAACGTAGCAGAGTCTTACACTGCGGGGGGAGGAGGCTGCTCAAACACCTCCTTGGGGAGCTTGAGCTTCCTCTTACCTGAAAACACACAAAAGAAAACTGAGGTTAGAGATAAAAACCTCTCAGACAGGGAAAATACAGAGATTTTACTTTGTGCCACAGTGAACGTTCTTTTAAAGGGACTGCACGCAACGTTATACTACTGTTGTCAAAATTAACACAATAATAACACGTTAACACAAATCTGTTTTAATGCCACTAACTTCTTTAAGGCTTTAAGGCAGAGTGAAGATACTGATACCGAACTAGAAAACCTGAAGAACCCATCGGTACCAACCACGGTAATACTAGCTTGTCAAGGACAAATAAATGCTCCAAAGTTCAATTTTGGCGAGGAAAAGCTGTCATGGCCATTTTCAGAGGGGTCTTGAGCTCTGACCTCCAGATGTGTGAATGTAAATGGGTTCTCTGGGTCCCCACCAGTCTCCCCTTTACAGACATGCCCACTTTATGATAATCACATGCAGTTTTTGGTCAAAATCGATGCAATTTTTTTGAAAACAGTAGAAGTGTGTTATTTTCTCCTGTTCTAAAATGGTTTATCTGAATATTTCTGCATAGTATTTTCTCCACTGTGGGACAAATAAAGGAATATCTTATCTTACTAGGGTCCCTAAACAACCTTCAATCACATAAACTGGGTCTCACTGTAAAGCTGAGAGTCTTGTGGATCCAATGAGTCCAACTGTATTCATGTGTGATGATGTTAGTCCCCGTAGGAGCCATTTCATTGACCTCCCTGTGTAAAATGACCTGTGGTGACCTCTAGGATAATCACAGCCTCTACTACTACCACTACTACTACTACTACTACTACTACATCCTGGTAACTAGAGACCTGGAGCATTCAGAGGATGGATGGCTTTCCTAGCTACACTAACAATAAGGGGGTTTCTGAGCAGTTTCCACAAACCTAATGCTCAACATCCAGTTGGCAAAAAATGCAGTTCTTGCAGAAATCTCCAAAAGTCAAAAGCATGGCTTTTTCTATGGTGTTCCTCAAGGTCTTGATGTCTTAATGTGGTATTTTAGAGTGATTATTGGTCATTTTTTATAATTATTGAGAGGTGAGAAACGGTTAAAATGATGGTATCAACCCAGAAATTGCTGCAACAACTTATGACACATAATAGATGATAGAGGATGGACATCAGATACTTCTATCGTAATGTTCTACGCTCTTATACACATTTACAATTTATTTTAATCAAGTAATCAATCATTTTTAAACTTTCTGATTAATAACTAGAACAACTTGACACACAGTGCTGAGCTGCATCTCAAATTGAAAAAAAAAAAAGATGTTCACCACTTGTATGTGACCTCTACTGCTGACCTGCTGTCTCCCTGTAAAGACCCCCTAGACCCCCTTGAAAAGACAAACATGTCAAACTAACAACAGGTTTCATTATTCACTGATCTGCTGATTATTTTCTGGATTTATTGTTTTGTCAGTGAAACAGTGATAGAATAGTAAAATGCTTCTCTGTGACTCGTTTTATTCGACCAAAAGTCCAAAACGCAAAGTTTTCTATTGTAAAAGATAAATAAATGCAGGAAGCATCTGAATATCATTGTTTAGTGTAATCTAACGTAACTCCTCCTGGTATTTGATAGTCTAGTCTGAGTGGAAGCAGCAGACTGAGGAGACTCCAGAGAGGTCGGCCGGTCTCGCCGGCAGCCCAGCTTACCGCCAGATGAAAGCATGCTTAGCTTCTTAACATAGCTCAGGATGAGAGATCAGTTGATCAGAGTTCATCAACCTTTAACTCTCTTTCTCCCTCCAGCAACAGCAAACCTCATCATGTGAACTCTCCAGACAAGCTGCTAGAACTGAAACCAGGACTAACTCTGCTCTATTTCAGGAAACAAGAAGCTTCGATCAAACCTTAGTAACATCTAGAGTGACTCAGTGGTTCTATGAGGCAGATTTCTGCTGAGTAACTGTATCTGCAGATTCAATGTCAAAACACTGATGACTCGTCGCTTCTGTCCAGAGCAGACGTCCTGCACTTAAAAACTCCCACCGATGAGAAATGACTCAAACTTCCTGCAGCAGCCATCATTTTGTTAACGATTTCCAAAGTGTATGGAAAATCAATAAAATGAGATCACAAAAAAGTATGTATTATTTAATTTAGGCATTATTATTATTATTATTATTATTATTATTATTATCATCATTATTGTTGCTATTATTAATAATAATAATAATAAATCTTTATCAATTTATGTATTTTTAATAACATTTTTCAATATTTTTTAATTATTGGATTTTTGTTATGATTTCCAAAGTGTATCTGGAAAATCAAGAAAATTAGATCACAGAAAAGGATTTATCATTTCTTTTGTTTATTTATTTATTCTTATTATTACAAATCAATATTTATTTATTTATTATTTTAATATTTCTTATGTACTTTTGTGAATAATTTCCAATGCATACCTTGAAAATCAATACAAGTTGAACACAAAAAGGGATTTATTTTAATTATTATTATTAGTAGTAGCATGTTTAATCATATTTTTTTCAATTAATGTTCTAAATTATGTACTTTTTGTTAATAATATCCCATGTATATCTGGAAAAATAATCAAATTTGAACACAACAAATTATTATTTATTATTATTACTACTTACTTTACATTATTACATCATTTTAATATAAATCATATATATATAATTTCCAGTGCCTATCTTGAAAACCAACTAAATTTGATTACTAAACAATTATGTATTCTATTTATTGTTTTTATATTTAAGAATATATTTTTTCAATTCATGTTTTGTTTTAAATGATGTATTTTTTGTTAGTTTCCAGTGCATATCTTGACAGTCAGTATCATTTAATTACAGAACTATTATTTATATTATTGTCATTATTATTTTAAATCTTTTTTTTTCAATTGTTTTCTTTTAACTTTTGTAATTTATTGTAAATCATTTCCTTAGAACACCTTGAAAATCAATAAACAAAATATAGACGTCCGTCACTTAAAAACCTCCCCTGGTGTGAAATGACTCAAGCTTCCACCCGTCTAAACATGAAAACGCTGCTCGTGTGTCACATCCATCCTTTCTACATCCCTGTTGACATATCAGCTGCAGCAGCGACTGATCTCTGCTTTGAAACTTACGGTTGGATGCAGTAAGTGACTCCAGATCCTAACTGGATGTAACAGGCGCCAAGAGCAAGACGAAGAAGAAGAGCTGTGGCAGCTCAGGTGTGCTCTCTCCATCGGGAGGTGCTGCACTGACGGTTAAATGGGCGGGCGCCTCGTTACCGGGGCGTCACAGCTTCATTGGGGTGTAACTGTGTGCGTGTCCCGACAGCATCAAACCTCCTCAGACTGGGCTGGACTGCTACGAGCCAGTCACAGTCTGTTGCAGGAGGAGGGGCAGCCATGTTGGATCTGCCTCTGATGCATGACGACGGCTCCGAGCAGCTGACGCACAAAGCTTTAAAGGGATAGTTTGGGTGTTTTGTCAACATGAAGTACCTCTCCATAATCAGTGTATTACCTACAGTAGATGGAGTTTGAAGACAGACAGAGCAAAGCGAAGCAAAGCATTTTAGACACCAAGAAAAATCACTTTAAGTGTCAGCGATAACTTTGTTAACCGAAGCTATGATGAAATACGTTCATCCACAACGTTTTTTTATCCATGACTAAGAGATGATGACAAGGCCACTCCGACGTCATTTAACACTAAAGGTGGCGATATCAAACATGCAATATCACTGACAAAAAAGATGGTGGTGGTGGTGGTTGAGTAATGCATGTTTTGATGTGCTGGACGGGCGGACCGGCTCTGATGACGGGCCGTTGGGTGGGACTGAACCACATCACTACCGAGCGCCGTCAGGAGGACTCGAATTAACTCCAAAGCTGCATTCTGCCAGCCCCCCCGCGACCCCTAACGGGCTAAGTGGTTGCACATGGATGGACGGACCTGGCTGTCAGACAGCCCTTTTCAACGGGGAATTCAAGCTGTTATCTATGTTCTAAAGCCACCAGACTCCATTGACAAAAACAGTAATTTTACCTTGCAGAACACAGGAGTTACCGGTCTACCGCGGCCTCGATCAGTGAGTTTGTTTGTGTTACTGTGTAACTTTGGTGTTTTAAAGGGTTACTTCAGATTCACCTAATCACACAACACAAACAAACTAGGCAGTGGTAGATTAGCAATTCCTGTGCTCTGCAAGGTAAAATTACTGTTTTTTTTAATGGAGTCTGGTAGCTTTTCTGAGAGAATAGGAAACTGCGTTAGTTCCCCATCAGAAAGGGCTAGTATGGATAAAGTGGTGAAATATTGTAAATATAGCATACACTTCAATTGATTTTGACTTTTTTAGGTGTGAAATATAAAAATATGTTTTGCTGCTGCCTCTGTCCACCGCAGGACGTTGCTTTGCTGCTGGTAATCCTGCCACTGACCACAGACAAACAGTACAACCACACTAAGACAAAACAAAAGGTAATATTTAAACTCGCTGCACCAATTAAAAGTAAAAGTAAAGGTGTGTCTTCTTCACAAGCCGTGAAACAGCTGCAGAGGAACTGGAAGTTCTCACATTGTTGTCTTGTGAAAAACTATGAACACACACACGAAGCTGTGACAGATCTGTCATTCAAAACACTGTCCTGAAGGCATATCTCACACACACACACACACACACACACACAGTGTGTGGTGGTGTGCTCAGACAGTGCAGGGTGTGACGCTGCTGTGCTATGCAGCCCTCCACCGGTGGCCTCTTGCTCCCGGCCTCCTGGTCTCCACTTTCCAAAGCAGCTTTGTTGCACTAAAATGTCAGTTTGAGCCCCTCCTACATGCATTTACACAGACAACAATAGTAACTGGAGACCAATGCTCTGCTAACACACACACACACACACACACACACACACACACACACACACACACACACACACACACACTGGAAACCAGTGCACAATCCTCTGTGTGTTGCTTCAAACCTAGAATGATATTTTCCATCTGCATGACCTGATTGTCTGGGGACAACTTTCATTTTCACTTTTTCTTTTCTTTTTTCTCCTCTTTTTTTGCATTTATTTATTCTTTTTAATGCTATTTTATTATTTTTTTCTAAATATTTTTTCAACTAATGCTTTGATTTTAATTATTTTTGTTAATAATTTCCAAATCAAGACAGTTTGATCACAAAAAGTATTTATTTAGATGATTTTTTATTAATATTTTTTCAATTAATTTTGTTTTAAGTTATGTATTTTTGTTAATAATTTCCAGTGCCTATTTTCAAAATCAATAATTTGATCACAAAATATATTTATTTAAATTAATTATTATTTTAAAAAAAATATTTTCTATTCATATTTTAAATTGTGATATTTTGTTAAGAATTTCCAATGCATATATTTAAAATCAATAAAATCCGATCACAAAAAGTACTTATTATTTATTTAAATTTTTAAATAATATTTTTCATTTTTTAAAATTATGTAATTTGTCAATAATTTCAAATGCACATCTGAAAAGTCACTAACGTTTGATCATAATAAAGTTGTTTTATTTGTTAGTATTTTTTTCAATGAATTATTTGTTTTAAATGACTATGTTTTGTTAACAATTTCCCGTGCATATCTTGGAAATCAATCAAATTTCATCACAACATAAGAAGTTCCCAAACAGCAGTCGGTGTGGCTTCTCTACTATGTGGCGGGAGCAGGACTGAAGGAGAAAAGTAATATGAGGGAAGAAACACAGTATTTAATGAATACCAGCCTGAACCTGAATACCAGACGCTGCTAGCCTGCTGCTAACGCAGCTCCCTAACTGACTGATGTGAATTTCTAAGCGCACTAATGGATCCAGGTCCACACCCTAACTAATCAGTTCCTGTTGGCTCATGGTCAGACCTTCCTCCGGATTTCACTGGAATCTGATTCATGATAAAAGCTGCTGACTCACAGACAGTAACTACAGGTCCTAATAAATAGTTTTCGTTGCATTAACCTGACATGGAATGCTGTCAGATGATTCACCTCAAACAATGTCAGAACAAAAGCTTCACTGTGTGATTACGACGAAGCCACAACATCTTTTTCTTTCTCCTCGAGTGCGACTGAAGAATCTTCTGCCTTACAGCCGTCGCTGCACCCGGATCATGAGACGAGGCGGCGTGCTCCTCAAACCCACATTTATTATCCAAACCTCAGCAAGCATATTAACATGCACAGTGCATTTCAGTCCACTTTAATATGCAGACAGGCGGGACCCCGACAACGAGGGGCTGCAGGCACAGATTTCTACGTAAAGTCATGAAGACGCAGACGATCGAGCAGCACACGTTTAAATCAAGCTGACATGCAGCTCATGTGAAGCGTCTCAACTGACGGGAACAACGACGCCGACCAGAGGAAATGACGAGAGAGAGAACGAGACGAGCGAACAGAGGTGTAAGAAAGAGAAAAAAAAAAAAAAGAGGTGTAAGAAAGAGAGAGGAGGAGGGGGGGGGGTGTATGGAGGACAAAACCTGACAAAATAAATAAATGACTCGATAAACAAATACATATATATGTATGTCAATGTAGCAAAAACAATCTTAAAAATAAATATAGGCTATAATTAATTGATATTAATAAACTGATATTTCTGTTGCTTCTTTATTTACCTTTATATTTATTCATTCAAATAAATAAACAAATGCATATACTGTAAATAATTATAAAATAAATGCAAAATTAGTTCAAAATTAGTAAAAATAAATACATGAATAAATAAAGGGGAAATAATACAGAAGAGTAAATAATTAATTCATTAATGGCTACGTTATTTTCTTTTAATTATTTCGCTACATTTAATTACATTAATTTTTTGAGAAATTTATTAATTTATTCCTTTGTTTTTGATTTTGGCTGGTTCAGTCCGCCATAGTTTGTATCACGCTTGCAGAAACGCACAATACCACATAGTTAACGTTGTGTAACGATTGGTTAGGTTTAGGTAACACAACTATGGTGTTAAGATCAGAAAAAGCATTATGGTTTGTATTAAACTAAGGATTTAAGTAAATAACGACCACCCTTAGCAAACCTTCTTACGTAGTGTTACGCGACAGACATAAAGTCAGCGTTTACTTTTGGTCTCCTGGATGAAGGTTTGTGTTCGGCTGTACTTCAACACAACAACAACAGAAACAGGACAACATTCACTGTATCCGCGGTTTGCAGAAACATACAATACCAACATTTTTTTCTGGGCTGGAAACACAGAGAGCTAAAAATATCTCATTTCAGACGGTCTCCACATTATGTTGCATAACTCAAACACACAATTTTTTCCTTTATTCTTGCTGAGCTCAGCAGATATCTCCATACTGTGGCAGGCAGCGAGGGTTAATTAAAAGCAGCAGCACATATCAGTCGCAGTGATTTGCGGCACATGAGCTCAAGTATGCGGTGAAATGCCAGAGAGAGGCCACGGGAGATGGGTGTCTGCGCTCACAGTTTCTGCCACACCCGATACGAGCATGCAATCGGCCCCGTCATGCGTGCACGCCCGTCTGAGACAACATAATGCTTGACGGGAAGGTTTGCAGGGCGGTCGGAGTGCAGAAACAGAGACATGCAGAAAGGCTCGCTGTGTGAGACGTGCGTGATAACGAGCCCTGGATCGCAGGGATACGCGCCGCCCGCGGCTCACCCACATATGCACTCTGGCTGGAATTCCAACAATCCCAAGAGTTCCTCAATGGAATTCCACAGAGCCAGAGGAAGACGGATCAATCACTGTGGGTGACACAGGAAGGACAGGAAAAGACATGGCAGAAGGAGGGAGGGGGATTTGAAAATAACTCCGGCTGAAGCCCTCGACTCTTTGGCCACCCCCCAACCCCCCCGACCGCTCTGGCAGTCTGTGAGATACTCTACACTTCCAAAGATGGCAGCTCCTTTAGGTTACAGCTGTCGGAAGCTCCTTTGGGAGTCATGTTGTCACCGCTGCACTTCCTGTGCACTCGGATCAACTTGAACGATGCTCGCAGAAAGAGCAGAGTCGGGGTGTCGGCTTCAGGTCGCCTCGGAGCAAGAACGCTGCTTCCTCTGACGCAACCCAGGACGGAGACTGGAGACCGGAGACCGGAGACCGAAGACCGAAGACCGCGATAGGACGGATGTAACGCTGCCACGATATCAAACTTTCACTACATGACTGTATAATAACGCTTTTATGCATTTTGTCTTGTTTTTGGTAAAGGAAATAATCCTGATTAATCAGAATTTAATATTTTATCTGTTCTAAATTAATCTTAAAAGGAGATTTATTAAGTATTTAATACTCTCATCAACATGGGAGTGGACAAATATGCTGCTTTATGCATATTATTGTATTATTATTATTATTGGAAACCAATTAACAACACAAATCAATGACAAATATTGTCCAGAAACCCTCACAGGTTCTGAATTTAGCATCAACAATCTGCTCAAAGCAACAACAGCTGTCAGTGTGTCAGAGTGCTGACTTGACTATGACTTGATCCAGACTGACTGGGACTATCATAAAGTGGGCATGTCTGTAAAGGGGAGACTGGTGGGGACCCAGAGAACCCATTTACATTCACACATCTGGAGGTCAGAGGTCAACGGACCCCTTTGAAAACTGACATGACAGTTTTTCTTCACTAAAATTCAGCAGAAGTTTGCAGCGTTATTTATCCTCCTTCAAGACAAGCTAGTCTGACCTGGTTGGTACCGCTGGATTCATCAGGTTTTTCTAGTTTCATATGATACCAGTATCTTCACTTTAGGTTTAAAACTGAGCCTAAACAACTGTATTAATGCGAAACACAATAATTATTGGTGTTAAAACTAATCTGCATTAATGTGTTATTAGTACATTAACTTTGACGGCTCTTGCAGTAATAAATTCTCACAGCGAAGACAAACAGTGTTCGCTCATCAGATTCACGCCACCTCAGTGCAGCACTAATAAACAGTATTCCCTCCAGAGGAAGGTGGAGACTTTCAGGTTTCAGCTTTAAATGCTTTTCAGACATAAATATAAATTATGATTGTATAAAAATTATAAAGAGAAGAGCTGCAAGTTGAAAAAAAAGTATGCACATGTACATCATGTGATTAAAGGGAGCAGATCCATGTCCCCAGATCCACCTACAATAAATGACATTAGTTGCATCCAAAATCTTGCAGCACAAGGCTGTGCTACGGTGCAACACCCCTCCCTCCCCGATTCTCACCCCACTAAACCAGCAAACCTGCTGCCATCTGACCATGAAGGTTCCTCCAGGTTGACCTGGATTTACTGTATGTCTCCCATTTTCAGCACACACTCATTTTTTTAGCTTTATTGTAAAAAATTAAGTCACAGTAACATCTCACAATTGACTGATACACTCATACTTGTCAACCCTCCTGATTTCCCATTTTGCATCACTCTCTCCTGGTTTCCTCCCAGTGTCATAATTATACAAATATTCACACCTTTTATCCCTTTTCGTTATCTCAACCTGTTTGTGGAGCTGTACTGAATAAGCCCTACCGTTTCCACCCGGACACAATGCAGCTACAGCTGATGTTTGCTGGCAGAGGAGAGCTGATCGCGACACAACGTGGTTGAGCCACAACACGCAGCGCCCGAAGTACGATTCGCTCGATGCAGCGAACAGTCGCCGTGGCGTAAAGCCATTAGAACAGGCAGGTTTCAGATGGCAGTGTTGTGTTGGGACTGAAAGGACCTTCAGTGAGTGATAAAGTAAAGAGAAATGGAGAGAACTAAGAGAAAGAAATGAATGAATGAATAAAAACTGATGAATATTAGTTTATGCCAAAGATTCACACAAGTTTATGCCAGAGGGAAGAATTATTCAGTTTTCGTTTCTGAGAATTAAAAGTAAAATTTAAAGTAGTCATGATTAAAAATGCTGTTGCAGTGAACTTATTGATTTTGTCATTTTTATTCTGTTATTCATTTATTACAGTCACCTCCTCCTCCTCCTCCACTCCTTTTTTTTTTTTAATGGGGGAGGACACCCAGACCCCCCCGCTTTCATTTTGAAATCCTCCCTAGTTTTGAAGTCTCAAGGTTGGTGAGTATGTGAACACCTCTGCTTGCAATCATGCAGCGAATCTGAGATAAAAGCAGGAATTGTTTGAA
The DNA here is from genome assembly GCA_947000775.1 of Pterois miles. Taxonomy (NCBI): domain Eukaryota; kingdom Metazoa; phylum Chordata; class Actinopteri; order Perciformes; family Scorpaenidae; genus Pterois; species Pterois miles. Next base: position 19,549,512 of record CAMQGK010000299.1, on the reverse strand, counting down.
TATCCTAAATATTGCTGCTGCAGTCTGAATGCATGCATCAGTGAACCCCCCCCCCCCCCCCAAAAAAAAAGTTAGTGGATCATGTGAAGAACGCTCTGAACACTTCTATTGTTATTGGAGCAAAAAAAGCCACTATAGACCTGCAACAATCGGCCCATCGAAACAGCAAATTTAGTATCTGTGCAGCTGAAAACGAAGCCTCCATTTGCATGACAAACGAGACATTTGTGCAGAGGCACGAAGGCGGCGATGCTGCAGGGGATACGAGCTGGGAGGGCCGCTGTCACCCTGCCATCGGACAGCCGAGCACGCTATACAGCACTCGGCCCGGCCCGGCCCGGCTCAGCTCGGCTCAGCACGGCCCGACTCTGGTAGGCTCGGCCCGGCTCAGCTCGGCACGGCCCGGCTCAGCTCAGCTCAGCACGGCCCGGCTCAGGTCGGCTCGGCCCGGCTCAGCACGGCAGAGCGCACAATGGAGAGGGCAAGAAGTGGAGAGGGAATCGCTCGAGAAGGAAACGCAGGACTTAACATGCATCTGAGCCAAATGATGTGAGAATAGAAGGAAGGCAGCAGCATGGTGAAGGGTCTGGCATGATTTCAATAAAACAAGAACATGATGCTGGTTTTAGCTCTGCACATTTCTGCTCATTTCCTTCAGTAGTTGTAAGTTATACAACACGTTTGTCTCGTTCAGTCTGTGCTGTAGTTGTTAGCAAAAAGTGTTCATTACACTGAGCATGAAAAGGTTTGTGCTAATTCCCTGATCAGATAGTTCAGAGTTTGATCAGATCATTTATTTTATTTGTGCAAAGTTCTTTGAGAACTTTGTTTTTTGCAGAAATTCTCCTAAATTCATTTAAAACCTGCATCACCTGTTGTTTTTTTAGGCAAAAGGCTGTACGCACAACACAAACGACTATTCAAACAAGGGGCAAAATGAGTTTAATTCAGAGCACACCACCACAGACCACACAGACAACGTCGGCGGGGCGGCGGCGGAACCCGTTTTATTCCGGCGGCCATGTTAACAGGTTCTCACAGCCTGCATGAGCAGCGCCGCTCGGCGGCGTGTCGGGCCTGGTGTACGGCTAAAGCTGGCAGATATTGACGTCATTACGGTTTTCACGTGGTGCGTATGTTGAGGTTTCTCGTGCACCTCTGAATTTTTGTAACTAAGTAATTTTGTTTCACTGCAGAGGCCAAAACAAACAACAAAACAAACCTTCAGGCTACATCCACACTAACACAACGCAACGTTCGGAGCTGAACTTTTATTCTTTCTGTATCTCGCATTGAGGAACGGCTGATTATTTTCAATAAAACGAGCCTTCAGCGCCACCGACAGCGTCTCAGTTTCCCTGGATGTAGATGAGGATATTAACTTGATTACTGCCACTTCAAGAACGAGCTGGCAGTTATGTGCACAGCGTCCACTAGTGAAACGTTATTACGAGCTACCTGAGGTCAAGAAACCTAAGAGTCACCTCACTGATGGTTAAAACGAAACACAAACACACAGCACAAAAGAGAAAACGGTGGAAACTGAGGGAAATATGAGCCATCCCTACAGTATTTCAGTACGAGGCCTCGATCTGATCCGCTCCCGTTTGCCGTCTCTTCTAGAGATTCGCAGATTTGCATTAATTTAACTGTTTAGAGATGAGAGAGAGACTAACAATTATTTTTCTAATAAATAAAAACCAACAGCTTGCAGTCAAAAACCCAAAGATATTCAATTTACGATCAGAGAAAACTGAAAAAGCAGCAAATCCTCAGAGTGGAGAAGCTGGAACCAAAAAATGTTTGGCTTTTTACTTAAATGCTTTTCAGAAATGCTGAAATAGATCCGTTACACTTTCTGAAAGCCCAAGGCGATGGCATCAATTGTGCCAACCAACAGTCCAAAATCAAAACTAGAATTACCAACTCACGGTTGTCAGTCTCCACCAAACAGCCAAGCTGCAGTTAACATCCATGAAATTGCCAAAATTACCAGATGAATTCTTCATGTTTTTTTTCTAAATAATGCGTTTTCCAACAACACATTTCCCAACAGCTTCTTTTGTCTGAACAACAGTCAAAAACTCTTCAAAAAGATATTCAATTGACAATCATATAAAAAAACAACAAATCCTCAAAGTGGAGAGCTGGAATATTTTTGACTGCTACATGATTTCAACAATTTTAGGAAACGCTGAAAGACATCCATCACACTTTCTAAAAGCCCGAGGCCATGTCATAAGTTTTGTTCCACCAACAGTCCAAAATCATAACAAGAGTTATTGATTTGCAGTTTTATGCCTCCTCCAACCAGTCAAGTTACAGTTTCCATCCATCCCTCCATCCATCCCTCCCTCCATCCATCCATCCATCCCTCCATCCCTCCATCCATCCCTCCATCCCTCCATCCATCCCTCCATCCATCCATCCATCCATGGTGTGGAGCGGATACCAGCTGACACTGGGTGAAGGCTGGGTTCACCCTGGACAGGTGTCCAGACTATCACAGCGCTGACACATGGAGACAGACAACCATCCACGCTCACATTCACACCTATGGGACATTTAGAGTCATCAGTTAACCTGCATGTCTTTGGACTGTGGGAAGAAACCGGAGCACCCGGAGAAAACCCACGCTAACACGGGGAGAACATGAAAACTCCACACAGAAGAGCCCCAAGCCGGATTCAAACCTGCGACCCTCTTGCTGTGAGTTGCTAACCACTACACTACCGTGCCACCAAGTTTACATCCATGAAGTTGAAAATGAAAGTACAATTGTCAAAATTAGCATGTGAATTCTTCATTTTTCCCAACAACAACTTATTTGTCTGAACAACAGTCAAAACCCCAAAAATATTCAATTTACAATCATACAAAACTGAAAAATCAGCAAATCCTGGAGAAGCTGGAACCAACAAATTTTGGGTCTTTTAACTTGATGTGATATAAACAATCTTAGTAAAACAGAGAAAAACAAAGCTGAAGCTGATGTGATCAGTTGTGTTCGACCAAACTAGAATTACCGCCTCGCGGTTGTTGCCTCCGCCAGCCAGTCAAGTTGCATTTTGCAGTTTACATCCACGTCCAAAATATCATCACTTCATCATTGTTCCTGTTAGACCTTTACGTGAAATTGTTATAATTAGCATATGAATTCTTGAGTTATGGCCAAAAACGTGTTTGTCTTTGACCACCAAAATCTAATCAGTTCATTTTGATTTTTAATAATGCTGCTACTGCTGCATGTGCAGGAGTCAAGTTACTATCGGTGCACTTTGCTTCAAATCCCGTATCCAGTGCTGCTTCCTGTTTACACTGGCCCAGTGTACGTGAATGGTCATGTGACGTGTGTTTTCAGGAATGGTAGTGTGGACGGAGATTAATTCTGAAATGGCTCTAAAAAACTCAGATTGTTTTTGTTTTAAAACACCGTTTTCAAACACACTCATATTGTCATAACTTGATGCCAGCGTCCAACTGTTGTGTAGCCTCGGACACAGGTCGGCTACAAGTTATAAAATGTAAGAGGAGCACTGGATGCTTTTCCTCCTGTCTCGGGTCTTGTTCTAATGCTCCCTGTTTGTAGGCCTGCTTGTCTCAGTTTTTTCTATTGAGCTAGATTAGAAAAAACACAAACAGCAAACGGAAGCAGATCAAAACGAGGCTCCGGACTGAAATACTGCAGCGCCGACTCAAATTTCCTTGAGTTTCCATGGTCGTTACATTTCTTAACACCAGGCGGCTCGTAATAAAGTTTCACTATTGAACGGTATCCACATAACTGCGAGTGTCAATGCTTGAGCATGAATAATCATGTAAATATCCTCATCTACATACAGGACATCTTTCCTCCCGTTGTCAGCGGCACTGACGGCTCAGTTTATCTAAACTAATCAGCCGTTCCTCGTCTGTTTTCAACGCCAAATTAGGAACAGGGGCGTCCAATAAATGTTTAGCTCAAAACGTTGCATTGCACCGTGTCACTAGTGGGTAGTGAGACCTATCCATTACAAAAAAAATGTAATCAAGCTGATTCTCAATCGCGTTGCCTCCAGTTAGGACACGGTGTTAGTGTGGATGCAGCCTAAAGCTTGGTTTATGCTTAGTTGTGCTCGAAGGCTCTGCAAGTTGTTGATGAGATCGTTTTGTAAAAGCTAAAAAAAATGTCTGATGGAAAAAATGGCGACTCGTGGGGAAGCACCGAGAGACAGGAAGTCATTTAGACTTGGAGGTAAGTGACACAGATGTTTGGTGGTACGTCGGTGTTTAGTGTTTCCTACTGTTGCAAGACAGCCTACTTTCCTTTCCAGCGCCACTCGTTGATTTTTTGCTCATCCACAGAATATTTCGTTTCTTCACCTCCTGGTGTTTCAGAGCATATTGCAATGAACAACACGCTGAGCATAAACGTCGCTGTGCCAAGCCTCCAGGAGGAGCGGCAGGCTTTGATCCCAATGTCCTCAGTAGCCAAGCGGCAACTTCTGTGTCCGTCACGTGAGGTTTAGGCCCAAAATGGCTTTTTCCCACAGACTTACATTGAGAAAGAGACGTCTGTAACTGTATGAACACTCTAATAGAGCTTATTTAAATCATTAGGTCCTAAAAGTTGTAAACTGCACTAATAGCTGAATCCACAGTTATTCCTCTGTTCATGTGAATCAGACCCAGACCGAGGCTGGAGCGACGTCTGGGAGGCGGAGTTAAAGGAAACGCTACTGCGCCCAATGGATGCAGAAGATCAACGGATGATCCGGGTACTTTATCGCTCAGCAGTCGAGCCATTTCGGCTTCTAATGCCACTGAGCAACTCTCATGGGAATGAATGGGAACCACCTACAACGAGTATCCAGTTCTCTTTATACATCTATGCTCTGTACATGTTTGTAGCGCACGCCAGGCTAGCACCATGGCGTCGCGCGCCACGGCGTCTCGCTTTATGGCGTCCCGCGTGACTATTGACACAGCTCAATGGTAAATGGACTTACATTTATACAGGATTCATGTTTTCACACGGCTGCAGCAGAAGTACTGACTTGGCCTTGAGGTGACCGACACTTTGTGCCATTTTATTCGTCTGTCATGCTACAAAGAGTCAAGACAAAAACGTCACGTGGTGAATAATCGAACAATCGATTGATCGACTGTTCCTTTCAGCTCTAGATCTGTGGCGTTTTCTGCACCGTACATCATCAATGAATGACAACAGAAACCTACTTCTGCTCTCAGGAAAGTCCCAAACCGACTCATTCATTTACAGAGAAAAAAATGTCTGTGTATTATTCATCATCATGAACTGGCTGCAACAAGACAGTTCCTCTGTGTAGGTGGGTGGACGATTGACTGTAGCAGATAAACAGTGTGAGGCTCTGACCATCGGGGGCTCTCTCTCCTACCTGCTCATGTCTCCCTGTGTGTGTGTGTGTGTGTTGTATGTTCTGCATGTTGTGCAATGAACCAGCCTCACTTTGGACTTCTTGGAAAACACGGTACAAGGAGGAAAAGCGCCCAAGCTGCTTTCACGGCAGCTGTTTTTTCCCCTGCAAACTGCATTCACCGATGATCTCTGAGAGCTCTCCGGCTGCAGGACGTTACTCCACAGCTCGTGTTGTTACTGCACGGTGATAAAGTTTGGGGTCAAAGTGTGACATGCATGCTTTTGTATGCACGCTGAGGGAAAAGCTGAACATCAGTGGACACGCACCCAGGGGTCTGACACATATCCAGTTGCCTGGACAGAAGCAGCAGCTGACAGAATGGGACTTTATTTGCTTGGAGACTTGTGTTATAATAGCTTAAAGAAGCCCCTGTTCCTGAACTCACCACCACTCCAACTATTATTAGATTTTCATTTTCTGTCCCATAAGCAGAAACAAATCAACACCCCATAAACACTCAAACTTGACCACTGACAGCTGCAGTCTGTCACGTCACCTCCTGCACCAAATCCACGCATATTTGTAGCCCTGCACGCGACATGGCTTACATTATTTACCTCGAGCAATGTGCACGAGCCATGCATCAACTCGTGCAGAGTTTATTATAAAGAGTTGCAGTGTCCTTGTCTATCTCGTGACTGTTAAAGGCGCCTCGCCATCCCTGCCTGTGCGCTGCTAATAACGTCAATATGAGTGAGTACACACAGCATCGTCTTACCAGGAACTGTGCAAAGGGGAAGATCTGAAACAGGAAATGCAACTGACCCTTCTAAACCATGTAACTTTAAAATGCACCGGCCGTGCTCGAGCTGCAGCGGTGCATGTTGCAAACCGTGCAGCAGTGATTGCATATCGGTAGTTTTGCACTGATCGGTTTCATATATTCTTACCTCCCTTTGGCTGAGACATTTCCCCTTTGCTTTGATGAGGGGGAGGGGAAGCACAAAAGACTTTGCCTTCTTTCTCACTCCCTCCCTCCATCGCCCTCGCACTGGAGCTTCAGCGGCTTGCTTTGCAACAAAGATGCAAAATACAAGCCTCGATCTTCATGCACTTGGAGCCTTTCTGCGTCCGCAGCGTGCGTGTCCGTGCAGAGAGCGATGGTACAATTGCACGGCCCCCGCAGGCGTCGGGGAAGGAGGTAATTTTGCAATTGCACTGCAAAGAATTCTCCGCAGCTCTTACATGATGGGCCAAGGCTGGCAGCTGAAAGCTCCTAACTTGGATCAGTGTGAGCCCCTGCGAGAGAACGTTCTTCCTGCTTGGAGCGCAAAGCATGATGGGGAATGTAGTTCGCGGCGTTCAGGCAGCGGACTTCTTTACGTCTCAGTGCTGTTTTTTTTTTTTTTTTTTTTACAGGTACACTTTTAGTCTATGGAGGACGGAACCTGACAATGTAAAACATAAATGAATAAATAATGAATTTGTATTTATTTATGTATTTATGCATTTATTGTCAGGTCCTGTAATTGTATAATGAGGCAGAACTGCATAACAAATGTAAAAAAAAAATTATAAATAAAATAATACAGAAAGAAATGTTTGGGGAAATAAATAGGGGGTGAAATGCACAGGTAAAACCATGCATGAATAAATGCATGTATAAATAACTACATACATTTAAAATAATATATAATTAATACAAATATATGCAAAAATAAACAAATAAATAAATATAAATGCAAAAATAAATGAATAAATAAAAGAGAAATGTAAAATAATAAATCTATTCTAAAAATAATGAAAATAAATACATAAATAAATAAAAGGGAAACTTAAACAGAAAAGTAAATACAGAAGGGATTTAATACAAACATAAATACATAAAGAAGCAAATTAATTCAGAAATATAAATTTATGTCATATTTTATGTTTTTTTTTTCCAATATTTTTTTGCTACATTTAATTACATATTTATTTATTTATTGAGTCATTTATTTCTTTTTTTATTTTGGCAGGTTGTATCCTCCGTATAGCACACTTTTGTATCAGTTATTATTATGTATTATGTATAAGGAGCTTTTCAGTGTCATAGCTGGTTGAGGTAGAGGTCATTTTAATTACTTTGTTTATTTTAACTGAAACAAACAAACACAAATTAAATTGACAGGAGTTATGAATTATTTTTGTGAGGTGATGAAATTATGAAATCACAGGACAATTTTCAGTTTACTTTTAAAACTTTAGTAAAAATCTTTATTATCAGGTAACATTAATTAATGCAACAGTGAATCTAAGTGAAGACTTTAATAACATTAATGAACTAATGACAAGGTACTCTACATCGACATCTACAGTACTGAGGTGGTGAAGGCTTTAAAGAGAGGTTTTGTAAATTCACTATGACTAAAGCAAAAAGTTAAAACGTGCCTGTTGGAGCAGCTGAAGTTCAACAGGAGGAACATGTGGTGTCCAGTGAACACCGATTTAGTGATTTGTAGGTAAAACAAAAATGTCTAGACTAAAACTGGGCTGAATTTGGTTTCATTTTTACATCCAAGTTACATATAACTATTGTTTCAACAACATTTAATGACTATATCTGGCTTGGAAGCAACATGTTCACATGAAATCATTAAAATGTTGTTGAAACAACTGTTAACATCTGAGATGTAGTTTGACCTGCCAATCACCAAATCAGTGCTCACTGGGTGATGAATGACAACTGTGACCCCTTAACTGTAAACGGTTATAATAGCACCAATATTTTAAAACAACACAAAGAAAATGTAGCTGGAACAGAGCCTCAAGCACGAAGGATACGGCTGGCGATACTCTATATTTTTCTCATTGTCTACAAATCCCATGAAAAGAATAAAATACTCTGTGTCAGTATTTTATGACTGTCTGTGGCTCTCAGCCCTAATAACATTGGTACCTACTGAAATCTGTAGAAACAGATCACAAGTGTACAGTTTCATTTTTTAAAAATGCTCAGTAAACTCCTAAAACAGCTGGGCACTGTAGTGTTTATCAAATGTTACTCAAACAGGAGGAAATAGTGCATTAGTTGGGGACTATTTTCAGTGGTGGATTAATCCACATTTAGTGCTCTAGTGAGTATCTGTGGCAGTGGGAGGACGGTGTAACATGTCACCCAGTGACACAGTCATGTTTTTAGTTTTTGGACAACAATGGAGCTGTGCCACTTCTCTGTAGACCCTTTCTGTGTCGACGTCATGATGACGCCACAGTGTTAGCTGGAGACAAAACAAAAGAAAGACTGGAGGCTAACACTAGCAGTGGGCTAAAGTTACGCATCTAAAATGTGATCTTGTTGTGTTGTTGGCTGTCAGAATCCAGATATCACAACTTTTGAAGAGACAAACTGTGATTTGAGGCTCTAGCGAGCTACAATATCAGAGAAACGTGCTAATAGTTAGCCTTCTGCTAACCGCAGCCATGGGCGCTTGGCTACGGTTAGCAGAAGGCCAAACTATGTGTATTAGCAACCCTTTCTCTCCATCTCTGAGACACTTTGCTGATGTTGTACGACTCTCTTTTTGACTGACTTTACTGAAGGATAGTTAACTGCGGGAATCCAGAGATTTATAGACTACGCCCTCAATTCATCTTTACAGCGCTGCCGTTGGCCACCAGCTGGCTGGCAGGCAGACAGCTGGCTACTTAGCTAGCTTAGCTTGCTAATTCCACCATGTTATCAGGTAACACAGAAAATGAGCCGAACTGAGTTGTCACTCATCTGGCGATAGCACTGAGCATTATGTTGTTAAATTTTACTCATTTAGCAACTGGCTAGTTAGCTAACTAACTTGCTAATTCCATCAAGTTACAGACAATGAGACCAACAGTGGTCACCGTCCCTCTGCCTCGCCACTGAGAGACTGCTTCACCAGGAGGAGAGCAGGCATTAGCTAGCTAGCTTGTCAGTCTCCAGACAACCTAGCTAGCTAACTAGCCAGTTCCGGAGACAGACAATCTAGCTTACTAACTAACATTAGCTAGCCATCTACTCGTCCTGAAGTAGTTTCCAGCAGCGTAGGGGTTGGCTAATCTGGTCCCATTGGTTTATAACTTTCTCAACGAACACTGGTGATCCTGGAGAGAGACAGTACATATTAAGAGAAACTGGTATTTTCTTCAGCCATTTTTAAAAAAACAAACCAATACTTACTAGCCAGCATTAGCTAATGTGTTCACAAAATACGCCATCATGTTTACTAACAGAAAAGGCATCTATTGGTCTTTTCATGGGATTTGTTGACAGTAAGAAAAATGTGGAATAGCACCAGACTTATCCTTTAAGACACATGCTTCATCATGATTTCACTCTCATGGTTATCTCAGACAGTCATGAGTAAAGCTTTGGTGTGTTAGTTGCCCAGTGAAAACAGCAGTTATATGAGACAAGACAAATGATCCAAACATCACACACGAGGAGGATTCAGATCCGTGACCCAGTGACGTGATATGAGTGAGATGTCGCTTCACAAGGTTGGATTGTGTTCGGTGAGGTAAGGTGGCTCAGGGGGGTCAATTCTTGCCGTTTATGAGGGTTTGGTACAGCGGCTTCACCACAATATGGAGGAAGAGGGAGCTATCAATGAGGTATTCAGACGTCCGGCGGTACAGGTCGGCTTCGGCCAAGAAATCACCGTTTTCTTCTGTACTCTGGTGGAAGTTGTAGACATGTTTCACCACCACCTTCCCCTGCTGCTGAGCCATCACAAGCACCGTCTTCTGGAAGTTCACCCCAGCGAAATCTGCGCTGGATGTGGCTGGTGTGATGATGACGCGAGGGCGCCCTCCCTCCACGCGTGTCGGCTGCATGGCGCCTGCCTCCGTGTACATCGGCCTCATGCTGAGGGGTAACCAGCGTGGTGAGAACAGGGCGTTCCAAGTCACCCGCTTGCTGGAGTCATGGCCGCTGGGCCCCAGCTGGGTCTGGAAGCTGGTGCTGCGGTCATCTCGCGAGGGGTTGCTGATGATCCAGGGCGACCCCCACACCGGTGAGAGGTAGTTCCTGGGCATGAAGAGGCTGCAGTTCACATCAAAGTACTTGGCCATGTGCAGTGGCGATGCAGAGTGAAACTGGTAGGACATGTATAGCAGGTCGCGCACCGACTCCTGATAGCGAACTAGGACTGATGAGTGGGTCTGCAGGCAGAAGAGCTCTCTTGGCGGCATCATGGCATAACGCACAGCTCTCAGCGCGTTCTCTGCTGTCAGACCGTCTGGCTCATTCTGAATAATCCAGGCCTCCAGTGCTGCAAACAGCTCCATCTCACTCTGCAGGATGAGGTCGGAGCGCTGCAGCAGGGACATGAGCAGCTGGCTGCTGATGGTCACCCACTCGCCGCTCTGCAGCACCGACGACAGGTTCCAGGCCATGAACTGCAGACAGCTGTCCCTCAGAGTCACGTCCCCGGCCTGCAAGGCGTACTCGTACCAGCCCGCCACATGGCCCGAGGATGAGTCCCGGGCCAGATTCTGGGTCATGTACTGGGTGATGCCCTGCTGGAGGCCTGTCACTTGATACTTAGTGGCCAGCTTGTGTAAAGGTGTGGCCTGGTCCAGACGCAGAGAAATTTCTCCACAATACAGATACCTGCTCAGAGAAAAAAAGTACAGGTTTAATGAAGGACTTCCTGCCTCTGTGACAAAGCAAATATATTTTTTCAGCCATTCAGAAATTTTATCTGCCACTTTTAAAATCTCTGCGCTAAATGAAGGAATAACATTTTAGATCTGATGTCATTCAGTGTCTTTCAGTGTGTACAGCAGGCATTGTGACGTAATATTTCATGAATGAAGGCATACCCCACACACCGATCACAGTACGTACCTACTGTCCCCACTGTAAATTTGCTTTTTTAACAGAAAGAAACCCATTTAGTTCATTTTTGCGTATTAGCGGCATGATATAAGTATAGATGCTACAAACTGAAAGTGAAGTGTCTGATATGTGTGTAGTCTCAGCTCAGAGTAGCAAGAGTCTGATTTCTCACAGGACGAGAGAGAGTTGACAGACTGGGAGATGGCGCAGGATTTGGTGTTTGCCTATTTGGCAATATTTCAGATTTAAACCTTATGCTATGGGGGAATCATGATGTTAATGTTCGGCCATCGCCGAAAGGAGAACGGAGCGATTAGAGCTGGTGCGTGTGGTGCAGCGGCGCCAGGTGGAAACCTGCAGCCCAGCAGCGTAAGCTGGACCGGAGAGGCCAGACACACAACCACCCAACAGTAAATACCACAGTAAGCGCACCACATTTATTGTGCCGCTGACGAGCACTGGAACAAAAATACAGACACATCTCCGACAGTATGATAATAATGCATTTCCTGTGCCTAGATTGATAAAACATAAAATATAGATGTACAGAATACTGTAGAGCACAGAAACCTTTTCCATGCCGCCAGGCCTCCAGTCACATCTGACTGTCTATTCACATGAGGAGCTCAGAAATCCGCAGATCTCAGCGGGACGTCAGTTGAGCAGGCGGTCCTCAATGTGGCCCAGGACACATTTACTACACACTGCTAAAGAAAATGTGGCCATATGTGGCCCAGACCACCTCTGAATGTGATCTGAAGGATTGGATCTCAGTGCATCCTCAGTGCACCTTGAGTCTGTTCACACCTGTACTTAGAGCTGTCCACCTGTGATCCGATCACTCAGGATGCATGTTAATACCAGGTCTGAACAGGGCCTTTCATTAACCTCAGAGCAGCTCTTACAAAACTATAGAAGTGAAAAAAACTTGAAATGTGGATCCACTTTGCAAGATGAACAAGGAGATTTCCTTCAGTCTGGCAGATGGGACTGTAATTCGGGTTTTAATCAACCTCATTAGCATTTGAGATAAAAATAGATTTTGTCATTGATTTTTGTTGCAGCACAGGCTCCTCGATGTCTTACTGCTACATCACAGGAGCTGCTATTGAGCAGCCCAGCAGTTCCCTGATTGGTCAGTTTGTTTTATGCTGGACTCATTGATCGTTTGGCTCAGATGTGGGGCTGCAGTTCCAGAGTTCATCCCTCTAGAGGGCATGAAAGCTCAGTCAAACTGCAGAGGGTGGACGCGTGTCATCTCTCATAATGAGATGCTCTCACCTGATGAACCTGTCAAACACAGCAGCGCAGTCAGAGCTCTCTTTCAGGACCAGCGTGCTGCTGTTGCGGCTCAGCAGGATCTCCTCAAACACGGGGCTCTGCAGGGAGAGCACCAGCGAGTGAGCCTGGATCACCTTCACCTCGTCGGCGCTGGGCGTCTCCACCCTGAGCGACACGTCACTGCCGTTCCCCTGAGCCAGCAGGGCCTCCAGACGCTGCACCACGGTCAGGGAGTGGCTGATGGTGTCCCCACTGCCGCCGCCGCCGCCACTTCCATCCAGGAGAGGGTCAACTTTCAGCATGCCTGCTGGTGGAGTTGGAAAGGAGGAGGAATATGTAGAGTTATAATAAAAGAAATATGTAAATACCAAACAACAGGATTATAAAGTGAACTTTCTCAGAAGTTGCATGTCAGTGATCTACAGGGGCAGACAGTGGGGCAGTATCCAGTCCCACGCCATTGATCAGTCCAGCTGCACACGCTGTCTGGATAATGAGGGATTGTGGGTCACGTTTAATTAAAGCTTTGTCTCATCTGAGGCGGTTGTAGCACCCCACCCTCGTCCACCTCCCCTCCCCTGCAGATTACGCTGTTACTGGATCTGAGCCTGGATTTATATTAGTAAAATGTGTTCCTCTTTCTGATTCTTCATAAGTTTTTGGCACTTCCTTTCCCCCTCATAAAAACGGAAGAGGACACAAACCCAGCTGTGGGCTGTGATGTTCCCTTTAAAACACAGTTTCTGGTGCAGCCTGTTCACAAAGCAGGTCAGGAGGTATTCAGTAGTCACTCAGTGATCTGCCTGGTTTCACCGAGGTCTATGAGGATGAAACCTGCCAAAAATAAACGACTAAATAAATAAATGACTCAATGAATGAATAAATAGATGAATAAATATATCATTAAATGTAGCAAAAATAATATTAAAAATAAACGTAGCTATGAATTAATTGATAAAGTGAGACAAAATTGTATATTTGTATTATTAATGTTTTAGCGATTAATTAATGGCTGCATTAATTGGTTAAATTTAATGACATATTTATTTATTTATCAAGTCATGTATTTATTTTCTCATTTATTTTTGATTTCTGCTGTTCACCCAATAAAGTTTGAATATTTTGTGAATTTAACTGAAATACTTGTACATAGTTGAGAGCAGTCTGTGTCAAATAATGGACATGCATAACCTAAAGTTATAGGTTTCACCATTAAGCATTGGGAGGACGGCTTAATGGTAGATTTAACTGTTTTAAAGCCCCACCCCAGCAAATAATACATTTAAAATATATTGAAAATTGGTTCTAATGATATAATGGGCATAATAAAACCCAGATACAGAGACCACTGAACGCTTAATGCAACCCAGTTGCAAGTATAAAATGTTGGCGTTGTACGTATCTGTAAACCACAGATACGTTTCCAATCACAATTCATTCATAAGTGTATATCAACAGTGTCTTAAGTGGTGATTTTGCTGTTTTGAAACTGCTGTTATTTTTTACATTTAGGCAACTAAACTACATGTTTAGGTTTAGATAAAAACCATGTTTTGGGTTAAAATAAGTACAGGACTGGTTTCCATCTTTGACCCTTTCAACCTACCTGGACACCCTCCCTATGCAGACTTCTTAGTTTTATTTGTGGTACGCCAAAAACAAATGTGATCCGCGAGAAAATATGTTCCCCCCAAATGTAACTGACAATGCAGTTTTGTTGGAACATAATATTTAGGAGATCAGGCTGAGGTCCTTATTTTCTGACCGCCCTTCCTTACTTAATAATTTTGATACGGCCCCTTACTGTATTCCTTGACTACTCTGTTCCCAACCTGGTGTCATCAGTTTACTCAGTGATAATGAGCTGGGAACCACTACTTTACTAGAAAGTAGTTCCAGTGCAGCGCCACTGAAAAACATTAATCTATCTGTAGGTATTAGTCTGAAAACCGCATCACACCGGCCCACACACAGAATCAATCAGTGCTGCAGCATGTTGAAGTAAAGCAGAATTAGATCAGACACATCCTGTTTAGTGACTTTGATGAGTGAGCGTGCAGCTGAACACTAGCTTACCTGCAGCAGCTGCTCCTGAATGCAGACAGAGAGCCAGAACCAGAACCAGAACCAGAACCAGCATCCCAATGTGGATCTGAACAACTTGTTTCACCATCTTCTCTCAGTCGTCCTCTGTCCGTCCTCGCTGCTGTGCGTCTGGATTTCTGTGGACTAGAGGACGAGGGGGGTCTGTGTCTGAATGTGGGACAGGGGTTCTCCTCTCCACATCCGGCCCACCACACACACACACACACACACACACACACACACACACACACACACACACACACACACACACACACACAGAACCTCATCGATTGGTGGGTGGAAACAGGCCTGGGTTGTTTCCATGACTACCACTTTGATTCTGACTTTCCTATCCTTGGGTATTAACGCTCGCTGCATGGCATTGATTGGATGAGGAGGCCACGGGGACTCTCAGACAGCTGTGGACGGGGAGACACAGCTGTGATGTTTGATCCCACGGCAGGTCCAGGGCCGGCTCGAGGCCTTTTGGTGCTCTATAGGCCAAATAGGCAGAAGTCCAGTGACTTTTGGTGGGACACTATTTCAGAAAAAATATGAATGGTAGTCAACGGAGACAGACAAATATTTGCTTGATCCAGTTTGAATTGCACCATTAATCACACAGATGATGTTTGTCAGTTTAAACCATAATTTTCCAAGTCGTAGTATCATTTAGTTTTGTGTGAAACCTAATGAACTACATCTCTCGTCTTGTACAATATACGTAACCAACACTAGCTAGCTAGCTGTCTTAGCTGTGATCACCAACACTAGTATGTAGTATGGTCGTGTGGAATTTAAGATGCATCACATATCTTTATTTATTTATCTATTTGATCATGACCTCAATACAGAAAATAAGGAAGGGTTTCCACTGACATTTAAGAAAAAAAAACAGATTATTATATTATTTTTTAGAGGGCCGTCTGCATGGCCTGTGCAGGTCTGTAGGTGAGGACTGATCTGTATCGCAGGTTTTTAACCGGTCGAAGCAGACGGCTGCCCACCCAGAACCGGGTTCTTCTAAGGGTTTCTACCTGTTAAGGGGAGTTTCTCTTTGCCACTGTTGCATAAGAATGCATGCTCATGGAGGATCGGATCTCTAAATTATAGAGTACAGTCTAGACTTGCTCTATAAGAAAAACGTCTCAAGATAACTTCTGTTATTATCTGACTATATAAAAATGAATTTAATTGAACTGAATTTCAGTCTTTTCAGCTGTGATGATCTGGGATATCTGCAAGCACTGACGCATGATCCAGAACTGCCAGTATTAAAAATGCATGAAGGCCGTAGTTGCAGACTTGCATTGCTGTTATGTGTGTCAGTGTGTTCACCCAGTTCAGTCCATGTGCGTGACACAGCAACACAGGCAATTTATTCACAGCTTCAGGCTACAGCACGCCTCATCAGGGGGTAAGTTATACAATCAATATCCCTCTCTCTGTGATTTTGAGAAAAATCATCATTTTTTTTGAAAATGTGTACAATCACAAACCAAAACTCAAGCTCCGTTCAAGAAAAACAGTCAGTGAGTCTGTACAGCTGATATCTGTGTGGTTTATGCTGTATCTGTTTTTGTGTCACCATATCAGTGTTGCTGACCCCAGCCTGTGTGCATGGATCATGGATCATACATAGTGTGTCAGAGTCGATGATGATCCAGCAGGATGAGTTCTTCTATCCCAGTCTGACTCTGGATAGAGGGGATCTCTGTGTCTGGGTGTCAGTCATACAGTGGCCTTCAGTGTGGACACGTGAAATGTTTGGTCCCTTTTTGTTGCTCTGTAGAGATTCAACACCATTTACTTCAAGTCTAACCTGAAAAACAAATTTCCAACCACAGTTTTAATGCACATGGCGACTAATTTCATTAACACATTAATGGAATTTACAATTTTTATGTTGCTTAGGCTCAGTTTTAAAAATACTGGCATCATATGAAGCTAGAAAACCTAATAAATCTATTGGTACCAACCATGTCATAATAGCTTGTTATGAAGGAGGTTAAATAATACTGCAAATTAAATTTTAGCGAGGAAAAACTATCATGTCAAAGGGTTCCTTGACCTCTGACCTCCAGATGTGTGAATGTAAATGGGTTCTCTGGGTCCCCACCAGTCTCCCCTTTACAGACATGCCCACTTTATGATAGTCCCAGTCAGTCTGGATCAAGTCATAGTCAAGTCAGCACTCTGACACGCTGACAGCTGTTGTTGCTTTGGGCTGCAGTTTGACATGTTCTGATTGGAGCAATAATAAATATGTACATACATTTGCATAAAGCAGCATATTTGCCCACTCCATATTGAAAAGAGTCATGTTGAAAATCTCCCATTAAGGTACATTTTGCACATATAAAATATGTTACTAATTTGTGATTAGTCATGATTGGATATTTTAATTGACTGACAGCCCCAGTTAAATAACCCTTTACCTCCAGTGGGATCTAGTGTTGCAGATACTTTTGGGGTGATTGCAATTTCACTTGTGGCACTCACATTGTTTAAAAGTGGTATCTGAACAGATACAGATCTCAACAAGGTTGTGGTTACTCTGTATTATCCACAAATCCCTATTTCCCTATCCCTGTTTTTCAGATGGAAAACAAAAAAACAATCTGCCTGATAGATACTATTAAAGATAAGTATGACAGTAAGTTTATTTTTTTGAAATTTGGGTGAACGCACCCTTTAATAGTGTGGAAATGCAATAGCATATATAGACAACATCCATTCACGTGTGTTCAACCATCTCACAGCACCAGAGTAAAATCCACAGAGAGGGAACCTGCAGTCAAAGAGTTCACCAGATGAAGTTACACATCATCTTCACCACTAGAGGACAGACAAGCTGCATCTCACCAGCAGTCAGGATCCAACACTATTCACATTGGCCTCAATACTGATACAAACATATGATACCTAAATAAATTATATCAAATTTAACATTAAAGAAAAATTAAGTCATTAATTCATTTTTAAAATGAGACCTTAATTGACATTTCTGTTATCATTTTTAATTTTCTAATTTTATATAATTTTTTCTTTTTAAATCATTGTAATTTATAGTTATAATTTTGTTATTATTATTATTACTTTTTTAATGTATGTATATATTTATTTGTATTCATTCATTTATTTACAGCCCCCATATAAAGAAATGTGTAAAGAAATGTATACAGAAAAGACCACAGGAATAAATAAATAAATAAATTAATTAATTAATTAATTAATTGATTAAATAATTAATGAAATTGAAAATAGATACAAATTAAATTTACAAAAGTAAAAAAAATAAATAAATATAATAATACAAAAATAAAATAGAATAAAATAGTTAATAAATAAAATAATATAAAATAGAAATACAATTAATGTATAAATGAAAAATGCAAATATAAATAAATACATTTTAAAATTAATGAAAAATATATACATATATAAGTGTATATACAAGGAAAAACTAAACAGAAGAGTGAATAATTAAGGGAATTAATACAAAGATAGATTAATAAAGAAGCAAATTAAAGCAAATATCCATTTATGTCACATTTTATCAATCAATTAATGGTTATATTTATTTTCAATATTATTTTTGCTAAATTTAAGGACATATTTATTTACTTATTTATTTATTGATTATTTATTTATTGACTGATTTTGTCTGGTTCCATCCTCCATAGAAACCATCCCTCTTTCTTTAATCAAAAGTATGAAATTAATAATAAAGACAGAACGGAGCGTGACGTCCTGATGAGTGTGTGTCTGAGATAAAATGACAGCGTTTGTCTGGAGAGCTGCTCATGTTACCGTCGCTGAGACTCTTATTGCCTGAAAGCTGCACAGTGCGGCAGTTTGGAGAGCTGAGGTTATGGCCGGCGTCCAGGCTGAGGTGACCTGCCTCTGCATCCGTTTATCTCGCTGCAGCTCCATTAGTGCTTCCTTTCTGTTTCTTTCAGTCCTCCAGCTGCAGATGAAGATTTGCTGTTCAGAGGCAGATGTTTGTGAGGGACGAGCTAAATGTAGGCAGATAGAAACTAACTATAAATCTGAGAAACCAAAAGACTCTGCAGGTGTGAAAATGACTCCATGTGTTATACGTCCTTTAAAGAGATCATCATTATATGTTTGATAACAACCTCCCGGTGTACATCCTGATTATGTAATCAGAGGCGGGAAGCTACTAAGTACATATACTCTAGTATACTAAATATTTGAGGGTATGTTATTTCTGCTTTGGGCGACTTTCAAGAAAGTTCTCAAGATACATAAACCTGTTTAAAACAGCTTTAAACAGTTTTAAACATGCAAATTGAAACAAAACAAAACAAAAACACAACAAAACTACTTG
Source organism: Pterois miles (assembly GCA_947000775.1). NCBI lineage: Eukaryota > Metazoa > Chordata > Actinopteri > Perciformes > Scorpaenidae > Pterois > Pterois miles. The sequence continues at coordinate 19,530,557 of CAMQGK010000299.1, read as the reverse complement.
TTTAGGTTTAGAGAAAAAAAAAACCCCATCATGTTTTGGCTTAAAATTACTATGTTTGTTACATTACCAAGCAACGGACTAGGGCTGTCAATAGATGAAAATATTTAATCGTGATTAATCGCATGATTGTCCATAGTTAATCATGATTAATCGTAAATTAACCCATTTTCATTCACATATCAGAGGTCAAGGGAACCCTTTGACAAAGGCTATTCCATGTATGTAGATTTGGAGCGTTATTTAGACAACAAGCTAGTATGATCTAGCTGGTACTGATGTATTCTTTAGGTTTTCTAGTTTCACGTGATGCCAGTATCTTCATTCTAGACACTAACATCTGTATGACCTTCTCACCATGTAGTGGTCACTGCTATTTATACTTATATTCCATTCAAATTGATTAAAAAAAACGTGAAATTTGTGTCTAAGTACACAAATCTGCATAATTCACAATGCAGTTTTGTTGTATGGGAATGTAATTTTTATGAGACAGGGCTGAATCTTTCAGCAACATGTAGCATGTAAATGCCATCAGCAATTTAAAGAATGCAGCTGATGTTCTTCTGAAAGTAATAGCATTATAACAGCTGACTTGCAAGTGGAGGTACTACAGTATATTGTGTCTGTGTAGTACCTCAGTGACACACTCTGGGTTTTCTGAGGTGACTTGCATCCATGAAAGGAAGATTTGATTTCTGTTGACCACGGTGATAAATATCAACATCACAATCATGGAGCAGAATCGATTAAGCTCAACCACTCATGTCCAGCATTGTCCTTATTTATTCCCTCGGCATCATCTGCCTCTAATCTAACAGCTCCTATTGATGGCGAGTCATGCCATGCCGGGGTTCGTCTGGTTGACTCCTGCTGCTGTATTAAGTCAGAGGTGTAACACTGCATGTCAAATATACACATCAAATGATGTGCAGCTGCAGGGTGCAGGAAGCCAACAGCGACTCAGCCTCAGGTTTGGTTTGTTAACAGACTGAACTGATGGATGAATTAGTTCTTCTCCTGTGTTTGCTTTGGAGCTTTGCTATCGTCAACGATCTGCAGTCGTGCAATGTGCTCTATTGAAGGGTTTAGCTAAATTAAGGACACATTTGTCTTGTACAAAACAACAAATCGGCTCCCACGTCGACTGAGCTCAGTGACTCTCTCGCTGGTAATTGTGTTAGTTTGAACTGCTGTTAAGAATACATGCATGGAATTAGGAAGCTGCTGCTGGGTGCTGTTAGCCTGTGTGTGTGTGTGTGTGTGTGTGTGTGTGTGTGTGTGTGTCGGTGTGTGTGTGTAGTTGTACTAGTGATGTTGTGGGGACATCTGTTCACACAGCACATTATGAGGACACACCTTCTATTTGGGCACAATACTTGGTCCCCAAGTTTCAGGGCCGTGGGACACATATAATGTCTATTTAACTGAAATAATAAACGTTTCTATTCTGCCCCTTATCTGGTAACGTCTCTATGCTTTATCTGACTGCATCCATAAATCGGCACGTCTCTTTTTGAGCTGCCTGTTTCCTGTGAGACTCACATGAACTGTGTCACTTCATGTCCACATCACCTTCCACCAGCTTATAAATACTTATAATTAGTTTCACAGTCTTTGTTGTAGTTGCTCTTCCTTTTCTTTGTGGTAGTTTCCATCATATTCCACCTAAATCTGCACATTTTCTCCGTTGGGTGTAGCGTAGCAAAAACGGTGACATGTTAACCAGCACTTGACCCACCTGTGCTCAGTTTGTCAGCAAATACAGCACCATGATGACAGACTTCCTGCTTTCTTTACATCCACTGAATAAAAGCCAGATTTTAAAAATGTGTCTGTTCTGCAGTAGTTTGACTTTTGAAAACTGGAGCCAATGAAAATGTGGGACATCGTCTCAATACGTGGGACGAATTACCACATGTTGCTGGACATTTGTAGGAAAAAGCATAAAAAAATACATTGTTGAAAGTCATGCTGAGCGTCACAAAAAAAGGGAAATTCGTGTCTACGAACACAAATCAAATAGATTCAATTTTGTGGCTATCTCATAACCTGCCGTGACGTAATATGCTAAGTTTATCACTGTTGCTTTACTCACAGTGGAGGAGGACATATCTTGAGGTCAGAGGTCAAGGGATGAAAGTTTTTCCTTGCCAAATTTTTACAGAGCATTATTGAACCTCCTTTGCCACAAGCTAGCTGTGCCAGTATCTTCACTCTAGCTTTTTGTGGGCGGCAGTAGCTCAGTCTGTAGGGAGTTGGCTTGGGAACCGGAGGGTCACCGGTTCAAGTCCCGACATGGACCAAGAACTGAGTGTGAACTGGTAGCTGGAGAGGTGCCAGTTTACCTCTTGGGCACTGCCGAGGTGCCCCTGAGCAAGGCACCAAACCCCCAACTGCTCGGGGCGCTTGTCAGGAGCAGCCCCCTCACTCTGACATCTCTCCATTGTTGCATGTTTGTGCATGTGTGTGTTCAGGTCTGCATGTACCTTGTATAAGTTAACAACAGAGTGTAAAAATTGAATTTCCCCTTGCGGGACTAATAAAGGACTATCTTCTTCTTCTTCTAAATCTGAGCGTGCTACAACCTAAAAATCTGAAGTTGCATTAAAGAAACTGGTATTGTTAAATCAAGAAATTAAGTTTTAAGCAATAAAACCACTTACTGTTAGGTTTAGGAAAAAAACAGCAAGGTTTTTGTTGTGCAAATGTGACTGGACATTGCAATCATAGGATGCAAACTATCAGCTGATTGTAAAGTAAAAGTGAAACATAACACACTGGACACAAACAGCCAGCCCAGTTGTGCATCATAAAGTGAGCATGTCTGTAAAGGCGAGACTGGTGGGTGCCCAGAGAACTCATGTTCATTCAAATATCTGGAAGTCAGAGGTCAAGGGACTCCTTTGAAAATGGACATGACAGGTTTTCCTTTCTAAAATTTAGCAGCGTTCTTTAGCCTCCTCCACGACCAGCGAGCTATGTCAGTATCTCCACTCTAGCTGTGAAACTGAGCCCACTACAAGCTGAAAATCACAAGGCATGTTAAAGAAATTAGTGGCATCAAAACAAATTTGCGTTAATGTGTTATTGCATTAATTTTAACAGCCCTAGTTAGTATATAGTATAGATTTTAGATATACTGGCTGCTTTGTGTATATTTATTTTGTCTCTTTTCCAAAAACACATTCTGAAACATTATCACTTTTTATTTCCTGTTAGCTGTCCATAAAGTTTTTCCTGTATTCTTCTCTGCACTTTCTTTCTTATTTTCCTCCCTTATTCACCTCTTTCCATCCTCAGATCAATCCCTCCCTCTCTCACCCTCCCCACATTGTCACTCCCCTCTGCCTCATTTCTCCCCTCTCACTCTGCTCACTCGCTGCAGTGATGAACCGGCTGCCTGGACTCCACTTCTCCTCCTCCTCCTCCTCCTCCTCTTCCTCCCCTTCACTGTCCTCCACCACGTCTCCTCAGCGGGTGTCCAGCAGCGATGTCAGGGACTCTTTAGGAGCATCTTGGGGAACAACAGAGCAGAGGACTGGCTATAAACCAGGAGGAGAGTCACTGTGAAAACTGGATGTGAAGGTAAGACTGACCATACAAGGGCAAACAAAGCCAGAGGAAAAACTCTGTTTATGACAAAGTGTCTGAGCTGCTCTGTTGTAAAAGGATGAAATGTTTCTGTTTCTTGTGCAATCAGCGCTGTTACACATCATTTACATCAGATGTTGGTGCAAGGTACAGTCTTATTATAAAAGTTATTTATTGAAGCAGGGAGTAAGTCTGGACTGACTCACTTCCAATTGTTTCATGATTTACACCATCTTGAACTCATCTTTTATATTAACAAAATATACTTCAAGTGTTTTCTTATTTCACCCCCAAAGAAAGAGACATTTTTCATCATATTAGCCTGTAATTTCTGCCATAATGCACTTCTGGGTTTTGTCTGCTTACACTGACCACAGGTCAGGATTTTGGCCTCGTGAATGAACTTTGAACATCACCATCTGCATGATAAGAACATTGAGATTCTGCTCAGGGGGTTGATATTGAAAGGGTCCCAATATATAAGGATTTAGGTATTATTATTGATCAGAACTTGTCTTTCAGATTACACATTGAAAAGCTGTGTTTCAAGCTGAAACTTAAATTAGGGTTATTTTTTTAGGAACAATCCTGTTCCTCCCTTCAGGCAAAGAAATGTTTAATTTTGTCAACTTTTTCTTTACCTTTTATTTGATTATAATGATCTGCTCTATATGAATGCACCTCCCTAAAGAAGCTGGATACTGGTCACCATTCTGCTCTACGTTTTATCACTGGCTGTGGAAAACTGGTACACCACTGTACCCTGCATGCTTCTGCTAAATGGCAATCGCTATATGTCTGCAGACTTTCACACTGATTTCTATATAAATTGCTTCTTGGACTGCCTCCTTTGTATCTATGTGCATACATGTGCACAAACCTAAATCAATATGGCTTACACTCTCACAGTCTTCTACAGATGTTGGCCCCAAAGGTTAGAATAGACCCAGGCAAAAAAGCTTTTAAATACGCTGCTCCTTCTTCCTGCAATAATGTACAGGACCTGAAATTGTCAGAGCTGATTACTGCTGTATGGAGGGAATTTAATGCATTCTACAGGAAAGAGAAAGTGGCTCTATAGGTCGACGTGACTGCTTGTTCACTTGTATTTGTCTGCTTGTGTTGCTCCAGGTCACTCTTAGAAATGAGATTTTAATCTTAATGCGATTTACTGGTTAAATAAAGGACAGTGTACTAGTATTGCCTGTCAGCCATTGATTGTCCATCAGAAGGAGCCACGTCCAGTGTGTAGGATCTGGCGGTATCCAGCGGTGAGGTTGCAGACTGCAACCAACTGAAACTGAAACTCCCAGTTTAGCTAACATTGTCAGGTACTAAGTGGGTGAAATATGGCAAAAAGTGAGTGGACTTAAAGATCTGATTCACCTTCAAGTGGGGGACAATTCAAAGGCATTTGCTGTTTTTTAAAGTGTGATATATGAAAACATTGTGTCGATGCCGATTTGGAAAAATAAAAATAAATGCAAAAACTAAATAAGTTACTTGTTAAATTAATTATTCAGCTTCTTCAAGTTTAGTTGACAAGAAAAATATAAAGTCTCTCATATTGTGGTCGGTAGGTAAGGTCTCTGGTTTTGGGCTTGTTTCTGTAGACCTGGTTTCCCTCATGAGATCTGCCACCACTGATCTAGAGTCAGTGTTTGGTTTGTCCGTTCTGGGCTTCTGTAGAAACATAGTGACTGGCTCTGTGAAGAGAGGACCCACTACCTATGTAGATGTAAAAGGCTCGTTTTAAGGTAACGAAAACACAACGATTCCTATTTTCAGGTGATTATACACAAAGGAAAACATAGTTCTTAACATAAACATATTATTTATGTGCTGCTCCTCCATCGGCCAAGATGAAATCTGAAGTAGATCTCACTGTCATGATAAAGTCCCAGAAGCATCCTGCCTGCTCTCATGTGAAACAGTGATATATTGGCTGCACAGTTATGCTGGCAACTCGCTTTATCTCCCAGCGCTGTTGTTTCAGGTGCACAGGCTGTTGATGAATTATTAAGAGGACTCAGTGGAACATAGATCAAGTTCAGTTCAGCTTCCTGGGCACTGAGCCCCCTGCAGAGCCACATCCTATAGTCCCCAGCTGCATCTGAACCCTGGGAAGAGTCTTAATCAGAAACATGCCTCTGATCTTCACAGACTGGTTGCTAAGCTGAAGTTTATTTAGGGGAGATTCCTCAGAGGATACTGACTGGTGGAGCATTATGATGAGCATGTTGTCATGTCATTATACCTCATTTCCCTGGTGGATGAGGACAGCGACAGTCTGAGTGGATTTAATCAAACGCCTCTGAAGTGAGAACAAATCCATTCCCACCTTGAGTCTGCAGCTCCCGAGGAACTGGACACAATGACCAGCCTGAAACTTCCCTGAAAATAAAGTGTGATGAAGACTAAGTAGAGGAGACAAGAGAGCTCTCCAAGCTTCCAATATTTCATTAGCACTTCCAGGATTAAAGAAGTGGCTGCAGGGATATTGATTGGTCAGTGTAATCACTGCTCCCTTGTGCCGTGTTTTGCTGGCGACATCACAACCTTCCCATTCATACCGATCATCTGTCCTACTGCTGGTCCTGCGATGAGGCTCGAGAGCAGATCCGGTGTCTGACAGAAGCAGAGCTGTCAGCCATAGCAGGAGGCATTTTACCCTGTTTTAGAGTAAATGCTGCGGTGCTGTCCGAAGGTCATTTCAGTGTGGCGTGCTGTGCTTTTCTGCTGATTTCCCTTATTTTGTCCTTGCTTATTCATTTTCTGCAGCTAATAACAAGGTGTGTGTGTACTGGAAAGAATCTGGCAATGTGATATGTATCATGGTACCAGGGGTTACGATTCAATATATTGTAATACATTGTGTTTTTAAAATCTTATTTTAGGAAAATTGTCATAGTACAAAGAAGATACCACCATCTGAATAAAATGTGAGTAAAAAATAAAAGAAATAACTATTTTTTTATAAAACAGTGGGATCTGTATTTGAATTTCTCACAGTCCTATCCTACATCATAACACTACTCTGCTTGGTTAGGTTTACACAATAAAACTACTTAGTTAGGTTTAGACAACATAACTATTTAGTTAGGTGTAGACAACAAAACTACTTAGTTAGGTTTAGACAACATAACTATTTAGTTAGGTTTAGACAACAAAACTAGTTTCTTAGGTTTAGACAATAAAACTATTTAGTTAGGTTTGTACAATAAAACTATTTAATTATATATTCCTTTATTAGTCTCACAGTGGATAAATTCACAATTTTAAACGTAACATTTAGTTAGGTTTAGACAACAAAACTAGTTTGTTAGGTTTAGACAATAAAACTACTTAGGATGAGGAAAAGATCAGCTTGGTTAAGTTTAGGAGGCAAAACTACTTAGGTTTAGTAAAAGCTCAACTGTGTTAGGTTTAGGCAATAAAAATACTAAAACAAATAAAATACACTTTAATTGAAAAAAGAAACAAAATAAAATATATGTATATTATATAAACCCCAAACGTCCCAAACAAAAGATCATAAACACTCTTGTGCTCATACCTTAATTTTATATTTGTCAATGATCCTATTTGTGAATACTTTAGAAATTTATTAAGTGTTTTACACATTTCCTTTTCAAAATGATTCTACAAATTAATAATTTATCTTTGGTTTGCCCGTTGTTATAATCTTTGTTCCTTTAACCTAATTCATACTGACTTATTCTAATTTACAGTTCTGCATCCAGTAGCAACTGCTTTTTGACTTTACGCAATAATACTTCAAATTCCACCAAATCTCTAAAAGAGTCATATGATTTTATAAATAATATGGTGGTTGATTCATGATAATCAGCTCTGTTCAGAATTCTTACAGCTTTTTTCTATTTGGATTTGTGATTGATTGGTATGTTTTTCCCAAACCTCCACACAGGAGGCCCAGGTAATGTGCTGAAGACGGACGGTAGCAGACTGTAGAAACAGGGAAAGAGGTGTGTTCTTCTCTGGGCTCAAACATGAACGTACAGTACATCTCCTATGGGAGCTGAGCTCCTATTAATACTGAATAAGACATCCTATCTCAGCGCATGGGACGTTGTTACATAACAAAGGATGAAATATGAGAATGTTTCACAGATAAACAAAGCAACCAAAATACATTTGAGTATGAAAACAAAACACTGTTGAATCACATCATGCTGCAAACTCTGAGCTCACATTTCTTCTTAAGTCTGAGGAAGTGTCAGTTTTATGGCCTGGATTTAAGTCTTTGTGCCCAAACCGCTGGGAGCATGTTGAGCAGAGTGATAAAGACTTCTTAACACCACAAAAGTACTTCAGCTCAGCAGAATAATTCACAAACAGACCAGGTATAAAAGAGAAATATTGTGTCCTGAAAACTAAATGTTAATGCCAACATACAGTACGAAGGCAGTAGTCAGACTACAACGCTGTCTGACGTCCTTCGTGTCACAGAGGTGTTAGCATCTCAGCTACAGTGAAGGTATTGGTATCATACGAAACTAGAAGACCTAAAGAATCCATCGGTACCACCAGGTCAGACCAGCTTGTCATGAAGGAGGTTAAATAACGCTCGGGAAAAACTGGCATGTTCATTTTCATAGGGGTCCCTTGACCTCTGACCTCCAGATATGTGAATGAAAATGGGTTAATTTGAGAATAGTCACGATTAAGTATGGACATTTATCAAGATATTTGAATCGATTGAGAAATCCTTAAAGTGCTCAGAAAAATGTAAATTTGAACTTCTACAGCTGCATCACAGTTGGGTAAAACCAGTCCAGTCGCAAGGAAAGAAAAGTTGGCATTGTACGTTTCTACAAATCCCGAATACGCTGAATGTGGATGTTTTTATAACTGGTCAGAGTAAGTGGTGTAGTATGAAGAGCAACCGTTATTGAAAGTTACATCATATAATAACGAGAACAAGCGACACAGGACTTTAACTTTGATAAATAAATAAATGACATGACGACAATGTAACAAAAATAATGTTACAAATATGTAATAATAATTAATATTATTAATAATATAATATAATATAATATAATATATTTCTGTTTTAATTTGCTAACTTATTTATCTTTGTATTAATTCCCTTATATAGTTATATAACTATTCATTTTTTCCTTTTATTTATTTATTTATTTATTTTTCTTCATTTTTGATTTAATTAATTTATTTTTGCTTTTATTTTTTTTACTCATTTACTTTTGAATTTATATTTCATTTATTTATTATATTCTCTTTTTATTTCGCCCTTTTTTTATTTCACCAGAGTTATTTCTGTTATTTTCTGCCTCATTATGCAAATAAGGAGAGCTGTCAATAAAGGCATGAATACATAAACAGATACACACATTTAAAAATAAACATAAAAAATAAATGCAAAAATCAATACATTTAAAAATTAATAAAAACAAATAGATAAATAAATAAACAGACGAGTAAAATAAGAGAATTACTACAAAGACAAAAATAAAGCAAATTGGAAAATAGATATAGATTTTTAAATGTGTAAATATCAATTTATATCACATTTACACATTAACTATTATCCATTTATTTGGATTTTGGCAGGTTCTGTCCTCCACGGTTTTCAAGATTCATAAAAAATAAAAAATAAACTAAGGCCAGAATATGTTTCTATCACACTGACCTCTCACCTTTCTACACAACTTCATACTGAATTACACCATTGATCTCGACAATTGCTTTCCGATCCATGTTGTTCTGTAAGTTTATTGCGCTGAGGTGAATTAAAGCAGTCAAGCACTGAGACATCTCTCAATTTTATGAGCACATTCCTGCTACAAGCCATAAAATGCTCCAGTCGTATGGTGCACATGCAGGGTTTTGGCACATAAATAGCCTTTACAATCACGGTCATTGAATATGATCAACTGTCCGAAGTAGTGGTTGCCCTGCTCACATCACCAGCCGGTTTCACCGACGGGGTGATTGTGGCTCCATGATGATGTTTACGTTGGTTAAGCATCCGCAAATGGTTTTGTCACTGAAAGCTTGAGAGATAACACAGTCCAAATATGGCTTCATGGATGAGTGAAGTAAATTAGGAGAGTAGGCAGACAGAGAAAAACAGGATGAATGGATCCCAGGTGAAAAGGTTAGATGGGGAGACAGGATGGTAATGACTCAGGGGAGGGTGGAGGTGACAGGGTCAGCGCTGTCCGTCCATCTGTTGTTGTGGACCAGCAGTTTAATTGACTGAGTTGAGTCCAAGCCGACATTTAGTTTCCACAATTCATCTCTGAATAACAGCAAACAGCTCAATAAAACAAACAATAGATAGTACTAACACAATACTGATCATAATCATAGTAAAATACAACCTGCAGCAACATAAATCAGCTCATCATCTGCAAAGATTCAGACTCAGGCTGTCAATCCGTTAAAATAGTTTATTTAGATTAATCACAAATTAATTCCACAATTTTTATCTGTTCAAAATATACCTTAAAGAGAAATTTGTCATGTATTTAATACTGTTATCAACATGGGAGTGGGCAAATATGCTGCTATTTGCAAATGCATTCAAATATTTATTTATTATTCAGTAAACTGCATGTGATTATCATAAAATGGGCATGACTGAAGGGGAGACTGGTGGGTACCCAGAGAACCCATTTACATTCATATAACTGGAAGTCAAAGGTCAAGGGACCCGTGGCATTATTTAGCATCCTTTCAGACAAGCTAGTATGACCTGCTTGGTACCGATGGATTACTTAGATTTTCTAGTTTCATATGATGCTGTATGTATTGAATATATGCTGTATTAAATACATTAGTGACATTAAAAAGATTTTGTATTAACGTATCATTATCAGGTTAATGTTGACAGCCCCAGTTGCTATTGTTATTTCAAACAGCATAAACAGGATGCATCTATATATACTGACAATATTTTATATTAGCCAAGTCTGTCCATTTTCACTGATACCAGGGTTGAATTTACAGTATATTAGCCATTCAGTTCTTTAATGCATTAATGCAGTTTCCAATTTTTAATTAACTTCTTAAAAATCTCATGAGCCACCATCTTGTAGTGGGCTCAGCTGAGTGAAGATGGCATCATATTAAATTAGAAAACCTCAGGAATCCATCACTACCAACCAGGTCATACTAACCTGTCAAGGAGGTTAAATAACACTCCAGATTTTAGTGAGGAAAAACTGTCATGTCCGTTTTCAAAGGGGTCCCTTGACCTCTGACCTCCAGATGTGTGAATGTAAATGGGTTCTCTGGGTCCCCACCAGTCTCCCCTTTACAGACATGCCCACTGTATGATAGTCCCAGTCAGTCTGGATCAAGTCATAGTCAAGTCAACACTCTGTTGAGCTGTTGTTGCCTGTTGGGCTGCAGTTTGCCATGTTATTTATGATCTGAGCATTTATTTTATACTAATTTTGATGATTGACTAATTTTGAAGTTTTGATGTGACTTGATTTGTTTTGCCTTGAATTAGTTGAATTAAATATATCAGAGTCAGAATAAAGTGTGTGTGTGTGTTCATGATTATGAAGGACACAGTGAGGTTCATTGATGTGTCTTTAACTTATTACTGGTTTTAGTTATTTCATGGGATTTACTGACAATAGGATGAGATAATCTTGTCTTGCTCTCTATAATTAAAACACTGACTTTGAGTCTTATTTCTCTGTCTCTACCTTATTTCCCAGGGGAAGCACCAAGGTCATGATCGACTGGCCCAATGTGACAGTGGCCGGCCACCATGAGCTGGGCCTGAAACCCGAGGAGCTGCAGAAGTCCAAGTGTGTGCTGGGCTTCATCCCTGTCATCTACTACAGTGTTCTGCTTTGTGTGGGAGTACCAGGTACACCGTCATGAGGTCTGGGAGAGGGAGAGGTCTGTGTGCAGGGTTGGTTTCACCCAGATCCCACCTACCTAGTGGCTTCTACACTAGCAGATAGTTTTGGTTTAATATGTCATGGTTTAGAGATTTCTAAGATTATGCAGGTTACCTGCCAAAATCAAAAATAAATGAATTAAAAGCCCAATAAAGCAATTTATGTGAAAAACTCAAAAAACAATATCTAACTAGAAAAAACATCCCACATGAGCGTACATTTATTAATATGTAATTGAGGTGAACTGACATTTGAATGCCAGAATATTAACTGATGCACTACATGATTTTATTAGTTGCATTTGCACTGAATCACAGTCAGGTTGCATTTCTATCTATTTATAACAGAAGTGGAAACTGCAGAGAACAGAAGAAATCAATACACAAGTGAGTTAGAGGCACATTAAAATGCTCTAATGGACCAGTGACACTGCTGCAGCACCGATGTGCTGATGGCTCTTTTCACAGGTTATAATTATCTTATCGTCTAATAATCCCTTTGTTTTAGTCTGGTATTAATATCGATCTGCCCAGCCAGCTGTCTCTCCACATTTATCACCTCAGTAATTCAGAAAGTGGAAATAACTGTCACTGTGATGGACAGCCTTCAGCTTGTTCTCATTACTGGGCTTCGTCTATACGTCGATGGTGGTGATTTGGTATTGATCCAGCAGACATTTAGACAGACTGGTGTTCAAAACAAGCAGAGGTGTCACCACAGCATTCAGATGCATCACGTAATGGTACCCAAAGGAAAATAAATAGAAAGGCCTGAAAGGCCAGAGTCAACAGCTGTATGCCTGATGTTACAGATGCTCCAGAGAAAACATTCTGCTGTTGATGAGCTGTTAAAAAACAGAGTGCAGATACTGTATAGACGATAGATGAAATCAATGGTTTGTAACTTACACTGCTGAATGCATTTTTCCTGCAAATACAAGGTAGAATTTCTTCCTACTGTGGCCAAAATGTATGGAGGACGGATCCTGCCAAAATCAAATATATGACTCGATAAATAAATAAATACATATGTCATTAAATGTATCATAAATAATATTAGAAATAAATATAACCATTAATTAATTGATAAAATGTGACATAAATAGATATTTCTGTTAATAATAATTTGCTTCATTATTTATGTGTCTTTGTCTTAACTCCCGTATATGTTCTGTGTAATTTTCCCTTTCATTTATTAATGGATTTGTTTTTATAAATGTATGTATTTTTCCCCATTTATTTATTTGTGTTAATTATGCATAATGATGCAAAAAATACACAAATACATTTTAAAAAAGTGTGTATAGAAAAGAATAGAGAAATAAATAATTTTGGGTACATTTTTCGTGATATGCAAAGAGAAATTGTAACTAAATAAATGAATACATTAATAAATGCATAAATACATATGTATATTTAATATATATTAAAATATAAAATATAAATATCAGTGTTGATTAATTAACATCTTAATTTAGTTTGTTACGCCATAAAGCAGAAGCTAAGTAAGTCGTTATGGAGACCAGTGCAGTGCCCGTTCGCCGATTATTTGGCATCTGGTGCTGCTGCTTGCAGCTTTCTCGAGAACCGCTCATTCAAACAGCTTCACACTGGACGCTGTGTCTCCTTGGGTCCATAGATACACCTTATACGCTTATATGAAGTTGATCGGATGAATGGTTGTCAAGAACCTCGAAGGACATACAGACGTAAATACAGACAGACAGAATCTAATTTTCTACGTCTTGTGACTCTTGTCTGCCTCTTTTTGTTTGTCTCTGACAGTGAACATCCTCACAGCTGTGGCTTTGTCCAGACTGGCGTCCCGCACCAAGAAGACTCTCTACTACTACCTTCTGGCAGTGACGGGCTCAGACATTCTCTCCCAGCTCTTCATCATCTTTGTCGGCTTCCTGCTGGAGACGGCAGTCTTTCACCGAGATGTCCCTGCCCTCCTGCTGCACTCCGTCAGCGCTGCCGAGTTCGCCGCCAATCACGCCTCCATCTGGTCCACCGTGCCCCTCACCGTGGACCGCTATGTGGCACTGTGCCACCCCCTCCTCCACCGCCAGATCAGCTACCCAGCCCGGGCCAGGAAGATCATCGCGGTGGTCCTGGCCTTGTCTCTTGTATCGGGCGTGCCCTTCTTCTGGTGGTCGGACATGTGGAGGAACAGCCACCCGCCCACAGCCCTGGACACCGTCCTCATATGGATGCATGTAACTATCATCTACTTCCTGCCCTGCAGCATCTTCTTAGTGCTGAACTCTTTGATAATCCACACGCTGAGGGTGAGGCAGAGGCAGCAGTGCTGCCAGGAGGAGAGCGGGCCAAAGTCTGCGCCTCCTCGGCGACTTGGGAAAACCACGGCTATGCTGCTGGCCATCACCTCCGTGTTCTCTGTGCTGTGGGCACCCAGGACTGTGGTGGTCATCTACCATCTCTACGTGTCCTCGGTCCACCGAGACTGGCGCGTCCACCTGGCCTACGACCTGTCCAACATGCTGGCCATGCTCAACACAGCCGTCAACTTCTTCCTGTATTGCTTCGTCAGTAAGCCTTTCCGCGGCGCAGTGCGGGACGTCGTGCTGCTCAGGGGTGGCCCGCTGTATCCTCGCCGCGCTCTGCCTAACCCGCAGGCCCCCACTAACGCCTCCATCTCCTCTCTGTACAGTGGGAACAACAAGCGCTCGCAGCGGGACTCCACCCCCTTGTCACCTCGCAGGGCCAGAAAGCCCTCATGACGCCATGAGCCCTCCTTCTTAATCCAAAACACCCATCATCCCACGGTCCCTGAGCACTTCTGACCCCAGAGACGCACACTGCATTCCAGCTACAGTATGGACAGCTGCCAGTCAGCCCTGGAGCTCTCTCAAAGGGCCTCAGATGAACTTATAATATATCATCGGCAGCTGTTTGTCCATGTAAATCAGATAAGACGACAGTTTATTTATTTTTTATTCAGAAGAATTTGACAGATTAGTAGCTTTTTAGTATTGTTTCTTTTCCATACATGGTAGCAATGTGACAAAAAATATTTTTATATTGTAATGAGAAAGAAGAAGGTTGTTTTCTCTGTGGGTAATTCAGTGGTTAGATCCATGATTGGGACACCAGAAAAATGAATGGTAGGAAATTGATTATGTACATACAGTAAGTATAATTTATTCATCCACATAGACCCAGAATTTTTTTCAAACAGATAGCCGACCCTCATTAACCAATTATTTAATTACCGGTAAGATCAGTGTGTTGCATGCAGCAGTGCTGTGGTTTTAGTGCCTCCCAAACCGCCCTGCTGCAACGAAAAACCGATACACAATCAGTTAAAATCATCATTTACCACCAGCTGCAGTGTATGAGCAGAACAGACAACTGAGTCCCCTGTTCACTCGATCAGGAGAGTTACTGTGGCAGCCATGACGCTGTGTGCGTTGTCCCAGTAAAAGTCTCCACCGCATCATTTAGTTTAGTTGCCAGGTTGTCAGCTGTGTCTGCCTGGTGTACTCTGTGAGCACAGCGTAACTTTAGCGAGTGTCCGACACACCGTGTGTGTGTGGCGGTAGTGAGTGTGGGGATGTTAGTGGCTTTATAGCTGTGAATGTAGCAGCGCAGTGTGTGTGCAGTTTATTTGTCGGTGAATAAATGCTACAACTCCTCAAGACCCGAGTGAAGCTCCCATGTCTTGCCAGTCGCCTGCTGATTAATGTGAAGGCGGTTAGCCCACAGCTGTATAAAAAGAACTGGATACAGTGTTGGTGGTGGGCTCCCGTTCATTCCTATGAGAGTTGCTCAGTGGCGTATGAAGCCAAAATGGCTTGACTTCCGACTGGAAAAATACCTGGATCTTCCAGAGATCATCTGCATCCATTGGGCCCATCGGCCCAGGCGCAGTAGTGTCCGCTCGGTCACATGACTCGGTCACATGACTCGGTCACATGACTCGGTCACATGACTCGGTCACATGACTGATTTAAATAAGGACTATTAGAGTGTTCAGACTGGGAAGTTGATTTACCAAAAAAAAAAAAAAAAAAAAATTCATCTGCTGAGTGACAGATGTCTCTTCCCAAAGTAAGTCTGTGAAAGAGTCTTTTTGGGCCCAATGACATCGTGTGACGGACAGGGAAGTTGTAGTACCAGCGTTTGGCCACTATGAAAATTAGCATCAACGACCAGCGCTCTGCCTGGGGGCTTGGTGACGACAGTGTACCCTTGTCAACCCTGCGTAACGTTAGCCAGTATCCGACAGACTGTATGTGTGTGGTGGCGGTGAGTGTGGGGTTGTTGGTGGCGCTGTAGCTCTGAATGGAGCAACGCAGTGTCTATACAGTTTATTTGTTGGTGAATAAATACTACAACTCCTGGAGACCTGAGACAAGTTCCTGTGTCTTGCCAGCTGCCTGCTGATTAAAGTGAAGGCGGTTAGCCCCGAAACTAGCAACAGAGCTGGCTCAGACTCACTTAAGGTGGGCTGATCCTTTAAGTGACAAGCCACAAGCCTCAAGTTTTGCTCAGCCTTTTATTGAATCCTTCATTTTTAACCGATAGCATTAATGGGTTCAAATTCTTGGTGTCGGTTAACAGTTAAATGGTAAATTATTAACATCCCCAACAAGCATTCAGTTTTCTTCAGTCCATTTTTTAATTACCCTGCTACGATATCTGCTCTGGAAGAAGTAATGAGGGATAAATAAGAGTTTTAATTTGAACTAGCTGCTTTTTCTGCACTTGTGTAAAGATGCCGAAGCCCCAGAAGACAATCCGCCCTGCTGAGCATCGCCAGTCGAGCAAAGAAATCGCATTCTCTCTCTGCAGCGCTCTCCCAGGCACAAAAACCCCAGCTGCTGGGGCCTACTGTTTATTTTTCATGAAATGTAACTGGATGGAGCCTTAAATGAAAGCTTGCTGTTTAAGCGGCAGGAGTGAAGACCCTGCTCTTCAAACAGCCCCTCTGCTACATCACCAGCATGGCCTCAGCTCTGGCTAAACAAACCACAGATTAGTGATGGTCTGCACAAACATGCACACAAGAAGGTACACACTCTCATGCATGCACGAACATGCACACACACACACACCAGCTTGTACATTTCCATTTGCTGCCATTTTCCTGTAACATCATCATAGTTTCACGACAAATTTTTCTCACTTGTATCACTGTTGTGAAAAATAACAGATCTGCACTTAAACTTCCAACAGCTAATTAACGTTTATGATATTAATTTTTGTAAGAGCCATCTGTTGTTGTTAGGGTTAGGGTTAGTTGTTAAGTTTATTTAATCCCCTCGGGACATGTGAACTGCCACGATTTTTAGCAGTGAACAATTAATTGCAAATTGTTCGCTCATTTTTTATCTGTTCAAAATGAACCTTAAAGGGAGATTTGTCAAGTATTTAATACTCTTATCAACATGGGAGTGGAAAACTAGGCTGCTTTATGTAAATGTATGTATATATTTATTATTGTAAATCAATTAGCAACACAGAACAATGACTGATATTGTCCAGAAACCCTCACAGGTTCTGACTTTAGCATCAAAAATCTGCTCCATTTACATTCACATATCTGGTGGTCAGAGGTCAAGGGACAACTTTTATAGTGGACAGTTTTTCAGTTAACAGACAGTTAACTTTGATAATCCTATGTCATCACTTTATTGTATATTTAAAAGACCAGTGTAAAGAACCCATTTTCATTCACATATCTGGAGGTCAGAGGTAAACCTTTGAAAATGGCCATAACAGTTTTTTTTCAGGTTTTCTGATTTTAGGTTTTCTAATTTCATGTGATACCAGTATCTTCTCTGCTACAACCTCAGAAAGATTTATTACTTTAATGTGTTAAAGAAATAAGTGGCGTTAAAATTCATTTGTGCTATTATCCCAGACCTTTGACAGCCCTAGTTTTTACAGTTGTTACCTTATTATTTTAACACAAACCACGATGTTGTTTCCAACCTCAACCAAGTGGTTTTGTTGCCTAAACCTAACCTTTTTCTGCTTTTCTGCAAACAAGATACGAGGCTGATATGAAACATTTTATTTGTATAAGAAACGTCGATATTCAGCGTGCGCACGGTTTGCATGAATTTACCAGCCAAGATTTTTTTGTGACAACTTGGTTGGATGAACTCACTGTTCACTACCTGCTCAGCACCACTGACAGACAAAACTGAACAACTATCTGGTGAACAAAATGGAGCATTTAACAGCTGAGCAGCCAGAGCTGGTGGAGACCAAACCAGAGCTAAAAGGGTGAATATTTAGAAGATTAACAAACAGCTCCAAATGAATGCTAATGTTGCTCTGTGTATTTGCTAACTAGCTTGATGTGTTGTTATTTTGCCCTTGAGTGTGAAAAAAAAAATAACTTAAAGGAACAGTGTGTAGGATCTGGCAGCATCTAGTGGTGTGGTTGCAGATTGCAACCAAGTGAGTACCCCTCCGCTCAACCTCCCTTTCCAAGCCTGCGGCAACATGAGTCGCTGAATGCTAAACCGTGGTAATGCCATCGGTACTATAATAAAACTACTTTAGGAGGTCAGACGGCGGCTGGTGGTACCACGGTTTAGCACAATGAGGCTCACTTCAAAATTTAAAACTTTATTAGATTCATCACAAACAGGTAGATATCTGTAATTTGACCTCTGCATTTAACTCAGCCTAAGCGCCAAGGGAACAATTTCAGGTTAAAGTGTCTCGCTCAAGGACACTTCAACATGTAGACAGTAGGAAAAGGGGATCGGATAGCCGACCTTGATTGAGGTTGAAGGACAACCACTCTACCCACTGAGCCACAGCGACCCCACATTACCACAGTTTCAGCTTGGTGCTTTGAGTAGATCTCATCATTTTGTCAAATAAGCTGTCAGTGACGAGGTACACCAGGCATCAGCTAACTCTAACGACCCATAACTACAATCGTAACGCTCAGGAGCACCAATGTACCGACTGGTTTCTATTATCCTGCTAACGACCCCACAGAGGTTAAAGTCCTGGTTGGATGAGAAGTGAAACGTCCTGAAGAATTTAAAGTCCATTTACTGGCGATTTAATCCTTACTGGGATAGCTCTCAGAAGGAAAAAGGTTGGAGACCCCTGTTGTAAGCTAACAAAACACTCTTACTGTCAGATGATTATACACTGAATATTACATTCCATGTCTGCTATTAGAAACTCTACACACTGTTCCCTTTAATGCAGCTTTCATATGTATAATGGTTCATTACAAAGAGCTTCAAAGCTGTCTAACGTCAGTCAATGAAATCTTTCTGTATTATCACAAACAGGTTGATTGTGGCTCAGAGGGTAGAGCAGGTCGTCCACCAATCGGAAGGTTGGTGGTTCAATCTCCAGCTGCTCCGGTCACATGTTGATCTGATCTTGAGCAAGACACTTGACCCCAAATTGCTCCTGAAGGCTGCAGCATTGGTGTGTGAATGAGTACTTAGATCAGATCCTGATGGGCAGGTTGGCAGCCTCTGCCGTCAGTGTATGAGTATGTGAATATGTGAATGCTGACGTGTAGTATAAAGACTAGAAATGTGCTGTGTAAATCAAGTCCATTTACATGTTTTAATGCTTCACTCAACAGTGCAGTCTCTAGTAAAGTATATAGCCTACTGTATATCCATCTCCTCTGACCACCCACTCAGGTCTAAGGTTTCCAATGTGAGCCACCTGCCTGCTCTCGTCCCTCCACAGTCCTCAGTGTGTCTAACAGTCAGAGACAGTGGTGGCTCCCCTGGGTGTCCCCCGTGTCAATCTGCTCGTCATCCCACGCTGAGTTCAGACAGTCCGTTCGCAGATGTAGATGCAAACTGCTTCTTTGAAGACGTCTCCCGCTGCCCGACAACAACAGAGGGGGGCATGAGAGAGCGTGTAGTGGTGGCGACCTTACACTGGTGAAGCCAGCGGGGGTCAGGCAGATGACTGAATAAACAGTTAAGGTTGTAATGTGATGCTAAGATGTAAGAGCAGGCTTTGATTAAAGTTTAATGGTGGCTGTTCGGGAGGACAGGGTTGAGGTGTGAGAACTACACCGGCCACACGGTCTCTGTCTGCCGGCCACCTGTCCTTCCTGCCTGTTCAAACAGCTGGTTGTGTCCCACAACTCTGCTCCCATTCAGCCCTGCCTGTTGCTCAGCAGGTGGCCGGAGGCGTCGCGAAAACACAAAGCACCGCAGAGGCTGATAAGTGTATCCTATCAGATGTAATTGTCTAAATACAGAAAACTGTGGACAGGACATATTTAAAACGTGATGGAGGATGAAACCTGCAAAAATCAAAATTGAATAAATAAATAAATGCAGCAATTTAAATAATATTAAAAATAAATGTAGCCATTAATTAACTGATAACATGTGACATAGATCAATATTTATATTTAAATTAGCTTATTTATTTATTTATTTATCCATTTATTTATCTTTGTACTCTCTCTACTCTTCTGTTTAATTTTCCATTTTAATTATTTACGTATTTGGTTTTTAAATGATTTTTTTAAAGTTCTTTAAATTTTTTTTCATTTAATTTTATTTTTTAAAATAAGTGCAACAATTAATAAATAAGTAAAAAATAAATGCAAAATTAAATAAATACAATAATAATAAAATAAATACATAAATAGATAAAAGGTAGTAAATAAGTAAGAGATTAATACAAACAAATAAATAAAAGGGAGTAAATAAGTAAGAGATTAATACAAAGATAAATAAATAAAGAAGCAAATTAAAACAGAAATATCAGTTTACACCACATTTTATCAGTTAAATAATGGCAACATTTATTTTTAATATTATTGTTGTTTAATTCCATTTATTTATTTATTTATCTTGTCATTTACTTATATATTCATTTATTTTTGGTTCCACTCTTGGCTCAAATGTGCAGACTTCCTGATATTTCATGTAAATAACGTCTGAGCTCCCCAACAACATGACAGCACTGCTTGTTTGTTCGGCCCCTTTAAACTCTTACTTTAACATGGAACAACTGTTATTTTATGAACATGTACAGTCAAAAAGCGTTTATTTTCTTAGCTCCAGTCAAGCTCAGTATGCTAAACATTGACAGTCTTGTTGACCCGTTGTTGTTAAAGTGGCTTCATGTGCATTGTTTACATCGTTCCTGTAACTGTGATGCAGAACGATCCTGTCTGTAAGCACTGAGAAGAGTTTTATATGGGGAGGAAATAAATGTTTAACACAGTATTGGTGAAGTTCATTTTATCACAGAAGTACTGTATGTTATAGAGGCCAAAACCTGCCAGATTAATAAATGAATAAATTAGTAAATACAGCCATTAATTAATTGATAAAATGTGTTTAAGTTGATATTTGTGTTTCAGTTTAATTTTTCATTTATCTTTGTATTGATTCCCTTATTTCTGTATTTATTTTTTTTAGTTATTTAAAAAATATTTATTTTTTATTTTTCATTTATTTTTATTACTTTATTTTTGTATTTATTTTTATATGTATCTTTAAATGTTTGTATTTGTTTATGTGTTTATGCATTATTTATGCATAATGAGGAATAAGTGCATAAAGAAATGTAAAAACAAATGAATAGACATAAATAATTTTGGGGAAATTTGGGGTGAAAATCTCCCATAGATAAATAAATACATAAATAAAAATGTACATTTAAAAATAAATATAAAGCAAAACAAAGAAAAAATTTGTGCAAAAATAAACAATTAATTAAAAAAATAAAAGCAAAATGGATAAATTAAAAAAATAACACAATAAATATACAAGTAAATGAAGAGTTAATAAATGAATAAATTAAAACAAAGATAAATAAATAAGACAAATTAAATAACAAATTAAAACAGAAATTTCAATTTCTGTCATATTTTATCAACAAATTAATGGCTATATTTATTTTTTTTATCATATTTTATTATTTTATATTTCTTTATTGAGTTGTCTAGTTATCGATTCATTTATTTGTGATTGATTATTCCGTAGATTATAGAGGGGCAGAAAGGTGCACCCACATCCAGGTAGGAGAGGAGACATAAAGTCAGCTCTGCGTTACACGTCATCCCAAAGCATTAACACACAGTCATGTACAGAAATAATCCTGCAACATTCATAACAGAAAGGACAGTAATGAGACAGTCCTTACAGAGTTACAGGACGCTCTGCAACAGACCCTCTCTAATGTCTCTCTGGGGTTTTGGTTCAAGGAGACGGTGAATCGGTCAATATGAAAACTGCCTTAAAGACCTCCACGGGTGACATAATGGATGGAGGTCAAGGATGGGGCATGGTGGTCAGACTCAGACAGGTGACATAAATAAATAAATTACTATGTCATTAAATTAGATTTTAAAAACAACAAACAAAAATATGAAAAATAAATGTAACCATTTATTAGTTGATAAAATGTGAAATAAATTGATATTTCTGTTTTAATTTGGTTCTTTATTTATTCATATTTGTAATAATTCCCTTATTTATTTACTCTTCTGTTTTATTTTCCCTTTGATTTATTTATGTTTTTCATTTTTAACGTTTCTAATTTAATTGATTATCTTACATGCATTTTTTATTTATTCATTTATCAAATGCACTTATTTTTTTATATTTATTTTCAAATTTTTATGCATTTATTCAAGCATTTATGCATTATTTCTGCACAATTATGCGTCTCCCCCACTCTGTTAGTGACTTAATATTAGTGGCCTTTCTTTGGCTAAACCTCCTCAAACTGCAGCTGCATTGAACAATTTCTACCAGCAGATGTCGCTACACACCACTTACAGGCCACATTCACATGTTAGACGTTTCAGTGACGCCTGATCACAAATATAAATAAATAAATAAATACATAAATAAACTCATTACATGTAGCAAATTTTTTTTAAAATTATTGTAGACATTGATTAATATAAATTATTTGTTTCAAGTCGCTGCTTTATTTATCTTTATATTAATTATTTTATTCATTTACTCTTCTGTTGATTTTCCCTTTTATTTATTTATATATTTATTTTGTTAATTTAATTTTTTGAATTTATCTTTTATTACTCATCTATTTTTGCATTTGTATTTTATTTATTTTTCACTTTTTAAAATTTATTTTTAAAAAGGTCATATTTATTTATGTAATAATGCAATCATTTATTTGTTTCTACATGAGTTTCCCTTTGCATTTCTCTCATTATTTATTTTCCCAAATTTGTTTATTTCTGTATTCTTTTCTTTATGCATTCCTTAACACATTTCTTTTCTTATGCATCTCTGCCTCATTATGCAAAAGAGGTAATGCATAAATTGATAAATTAATACATAAGTTAATAAATAAATAAAATGGAAAATAAAACAGAAGATCAAATAAATAAGTTAAGTTAAATTAATACAAAGATTAATTAATTCATTAATTCATTCATTTAAAATAGTATCAAAAATAGTGTATAAATTAACTGGTAAATTTTTACATAAATTGATATTTCAGTTTTTATTTGCATATTTATTTATTTATCTTTTATTTAATTATTTTTATTTTTTGTTTTGATTTATTTTTAAATTAATTTAGTTATTTTTTTGCATTTTTTTCCTATTTATTTTTAAATGCATGATTATTATGTATTCATGCTTCTATTGGCAGCTCTCTCATTTGCATGAGGCGGAAATGCATAAAGAAATGTGTAAGGAAAAGAACACAGAAATAAATAAGGTGTGAAATACAAAAAAAAAAAAAAATAATAAATTTTAAAAAAATGCAAGAAGATTAATTTGGAAATTATTTTAAAAATACAGAAGTAAATAAAAGATAAAAAAAAATAAACAGAAAAGTAAATTAATAAGGGAATTAATACAAAGTATAGAGAGAAGAAAACGTCAACATCAATTTTTGTCATATTTTATTAATTAATTTATTTTTAACATCATTCTTGCTACATTTATTTATTTATTTATAGAGTCATTTATTTATTTATTTCTGCATTTATTTTGGCAGATTCAGTCCTCCATAGCGAGAGAGAGAGAGAGAGAGAGAGAGAGAGAGAGAGAGAGAGAGAGAGAGAGAGAGAGAGAGAGAGAGAGAGAGAGAGAGAGAGAGAGAGAGAGTGAGAGAGAGGGAGAGAGAGAGAGAGAGAGAGAGAGAGCCTCACAGCATCGTCTCAGACCGGTTGAAAACGCTCCTGAAGGCTCTTTAACTTTGTGTTTTCTGCCTGATTTGAAGTGAACTGCGCTGATCAGTCTCAGGAGGTTTTCTATGACATTTGTTAGAAAAGAAGAAACTTTTTGTGAGTCTGGATGATTAACCGTAATCTGTCTGAACCGTTTGGAGCAACAACCAGCTGCTGACAGCATACAGGTAGTGAACATCACACTCATTCCTCTTATTTATTCTCTTAATGAGCGAACTATCTCGCTCAGAGGTTTAACACTTCAATATGATGTTCTGTATAATTTTCTGTATATTTATTCTGACCATTGGTGCGTTTTATTTAAAATACAGGCTCCTTTAAGTGCGTAATAACTGCACTAAATGCTGCTTGCGTTGATTTGACATTTTCAGTGTCTTATATTAGTTTTACATGCAGGTTAAAGAGTATGTAATGGCCATTTATGTCCATGAACGCACCCTGAAGTGTGTGGAAACTGCTTGTAATGGTTCAGATGAACAAAATTCGTCATATTGCTGTTTAAGTCAGCCTGTAGGTTAAAGTGTGCACGTTGACAAGGAATAAGTAGAAGCTTTATTTGTCTGTTGCAGATGTGCAGGAGACGTGTGAGTTTTATATAAAAGCTATTAAAACTGAGCTGAAGAGACAAAGTTATGATATATATAATGAAAAAGAAGTCAGTGAGTCCTTCCAGGGTATATCTTCTAGGGGACCCTGACCCGGTGAAGCTGAGACCTTCAGGGCTCCTGGGAGTCAACACTCGTATTGATTTCTCTATGATTGGATTGACAGTGTCAGTCAAACACATTTAAGCTGTTGTTGAGAAAACAATGTCAGCATTTAGTAGCCTCTGATGAGGTTTGGATCACATCACATGATCTTTATCAGTGGGTGGAGTTGGCCCACGTGTTGTAGATCCTCATCCACCATAGCACCACAAGAACTAAAAACCTTTTGAAGAACTTTTTGTGTTTGGACTGCAGGGACCAGGGTCCAAATCAAGTTCTGGGGACATCTTTGGTGTAAAAGGTCCTGGTTGAGGGGGTTAGTTTCTGAACGTACTGGAACTTTCAGGGTGGAGTTTGCAGGGATGACCATCGCGCACTGAAATGTAGACTGCAGAGTGTGTTTCAGTGCAGTTGCACAGCAGTTTGTGAAATAGTCACAAAATCTCATGTACTGATTCGTGTCCGTAGATAAAAATTTTAACATTTTCTCGCGATGGTCAGCACAAAATCACTTTGAATGTAATCCATGTAATTGTGAACTGGGACATAAAGAGCAGAGTATGTACGCCGTGTGTCCCATGAGAAACCACAAGTTTATTTATTTGTCACGTATCTTCCAGACTTAAGTTACAGCATACATGCACAAACAGGACCCATATACATGCATTAATGGAGAGATGTCAGAGCGAGGGGGCTTCCCCTGACAGGCGCCCTGAACCATTGGGGGTTTGCTGCCTTACTCAAGGACACCTCGGCAGTGCCCAAAAGGCAAACTGGCTCCTCTCCAGCGACCAGTTCACAAGCCAAGTCCCTACAGACTGAGCTACTAACATTAATTAACAACAGAGGAGAGCTGAAAAGTGTCTGGAGTATGAGTTTCGTTGTTATTGTACTGATTTGTTTGGATTTTGATAAAGTTTTCTAGACGTAAATCAGACCAAGTCTCACCAGCTGGGAGTCTTTTGGTCTTTTGGTTGTTTACATGAACCTGTTGAGTCCAGTATGTGAGATATTCGGAAAGCCACACAGCTGCCTTTTTTGTTTCATACTGGAATGAAAATCTTGTGTTCATCATTGAGCATTCAGACAGGCTAAAATCATCTGATTCACTGAGCGCTCCGTGGTAACAGAGGTGAAAATGATGTGTAAAGATTAGGACCTACATGTGTTGATACAGACCTGAAATCTAGTAATGAATACTAGAGTGTATTCGTATGGGGGCGGCAGTAGCTCAGTCCGTAAGGACTTGGGTTAGGATGTGGAGGACCCGGGTTCAAATCCCCCATGGACCAAGACCAACTGGTTGCTGGAGAGGTGCCAGTTTACCTCTTGGGCACTGCCGAGGTGCCCCTGAGCAAGGCACCAAACCCCCAACTGCTCTGGGCGCTTGTCAGGAGCAGCCCCATCACTCTGACATCTCTCCATTGACATGTATATGTACTGTGTGAACTGTACTGTGTAAACAACAGAGTGTAAAAACTGAATTTCCCCACTGTGGGACTAATAAAGGAATATCTTTCTCTTTCTTTCTTTCTATACATTAGTACCACATATTAGTAGTTATAGTATACTTGCAGACTGACTGTACTCTCAAAGGGACCAACATCATGATGGAGGGCCAGAAAAGGTTGATTTCTTTGTCCCTTGTCATGATTGAATGACAGAAGTTACAAAGACTGAACGTCCGCCACCACACTGCCATCAGTCTGGCTCATGTCCTCGGTTCAGAGTAATTCAATCTGACGGGGACAAAAGGAACCGACCAGACACAGCGAAAAAGACGAAAAGAGGACTGTTTCATAAAAGCGTTTGTGTCAATTCATTGCATGATTGTCCAGAGTTAAATCATGACAATTTGCAAATAAATCACCCATTTTTTCTGTTCAAAATGTACCTTAAAGGGAGATTTGACATCCCTTCATACTCCTTCCTAACCCATTCCTCCTAGATCATCATTGCTCCCCAAACCCATACCGTTATTGATCTTTAGTACCAATAATTAATCATTTGTAATGTATTCATTTATTCATTAGATAACCTAAAACTTGCTGTGACCTCCTGTAAATGTTTAGTCACAAAACGGACACTCTGACTGTCTGTTGTTCAATAGAAATAATCATAAAAGTACCACCGATGTGGCACCTTTTGATCTGATATGTAAACTGCAGTTGCACTGTAGCTTTACTGCACTTTCACCTCACTGATTCAGTTGAAATGTACAGAAACAATATCTGTTGTCAATGATTAACATCACAGTTGGGGAAAAGTCCATAGTTTGACATTCCTCTGATGTTTTTGGTCTCAGCTTTCTGATTCTTTCCAGTAAGTTATTATTACATATTTTCCGTGTAAACATCATGACAAAGGTTTGAATCCCATGTGATGCTGTATGTATACTGACTCATGTCAGTGTAATATTGACTTAATTGGGTGTAGACAGCAGTATCCTGATGCAGCAGTGCTGACGTATCTGAGTCTTTGTGTAGATCTGTACACATCCAGCGTCTCTCAGACTCTCCATGTGTGTGCGTCTGAACAGGTGCTGTCAGAAGAGACTCTCCCAGTCGCCATGGCTGCCAACGACACCCCTCAGGGCTGCGGCCCTAACGTGGACTCCCTCTATTACAATCTGTGTGACCTCAATGCGGCGTGGGGCATCGTGCTGGAGGCGTTCGCGGCTGCTGGTGTTGTCTTCTCCTTTGTGCTTTTCATCTCGCTGCTGGCCAGCGTGCCCTTCACGCAAGACAAGAACCGCAAGAGCTCGGTGGCCCTCCACGCCTGGTTCCTGGTCTGCACCGCCGGTCTCTTCTGCCTGACCTTCGCCTTCATCGTGGGAAAGGACTTCTCCACCTGCGCCTCGCGGAGGTTCCTCTTCGGGGTGCTGTTTGGCGGCTGCTTCGCCTGCCTCTTGATGCAGTGTGTGAGGCTGAACATCCTCGCCAGGCGGAACAGCGGGCCCCGGGCTTGGGTCTTATGTCTGGGGGCGGCGGGGCTGTGGCTGGTGGAGGTGGTGATCAACATCGAGTGGCTGATCATCACAATAGTGCGCCACCCACAGGGGCCACTCAATGCCACCGCCGAAACTAGCAGAGCCACGGCTACATCTTGCAACATTGCCAACGAGGACTTTGTCATGGCGCTGATCTACGTGATGACCCTGATCCTGGCCGTGGTGGTGGCAAGTCTGGCCATAATGGCGGGCAAACACAATCAATGGAAGAGGGAGGGCGCCTTCATCCTTCTAACCAGCTTTGTCTCTGTGGGGATCTGGGTGGCGTGGATCGTCATGTACGTCTATGGGAACGAGAGGAGAGGGGGGCCCACCTGGGATGACCCCACCTTGGCCATCGCCTTGGTGGCGAATGCTTGGGCGTTCGTTATCCTCTACACCATTCCTGACATCTGCAGTTTGACCAGCGATGGTGAAAGCCAGCAGAGCTTCGGGGAAGATCTGTACCCGAACCGGGGCGTCGGCTACGAGACGATCCTGAAGGAGCAGAGCTCCCACAACATGTTCATGGAAAATAAGGCTTTCTCTATGGACGAGCCCAACCAAGGTATGTAGCCTGCTGACATGTCAAAGCTCCTCTGAGAACAGTCAGATGTTTATTTCATCTTTAAGTCTACGTAAAACTCTCTGTGCTGCATCAAACTCTCATCACCTGTAGGCCTGAAATGTGACTCTGAAAGGTTTGTAGTCCATTTCCTCGTGGAGCCTACAGGCAGAATATATCACTCTTTAGATAGCTTTGATTTATTGTCATTGCAGTGATTGCAAAACTCGGTTACTTACACACTTTTATGTATCAACAATTTCACTGCAGGTTCACATAACAAAGCACTAGGGCTGCCACAGTTAACGCAATAATATCCTCTTAACACAAATTTATCTTAACACTACAAATTTCTTTAATGCATTAACAGAACTTGCGATTTTTAGGTTGTAGCGGTCTCAGTTTTAGTGAAGATACTGGTATCATATGAAACTAGAAGACCGGAAGAATCCATCGGTACCAACCAGGTCAGACTAGCTTATTATGAAGGACGTTAAATAACGCTCCAAACTGGTGAGGAAAAACTGTCATGTCCATGTTCAAAGGGATCCCTTGACCTCTGACCTCCAGATGTGTGAATGTAAATGGGTTCTCTGGGTCCCCACCAGTCTCCCCTTTACAGACATGCCCACTTTATGATAGTCCCAGTCAGTCTGGATCAAGTCCTAGTCAAGTCAGCACTCTGACACACTGACAGCTGTTGTTGCCTGTTGGGCTGCAGTTTGTTCTGATTGGAGCAGATTTTTGATGCTAAAGTCAGAACCTGTCTTTGTATTAATTCCATTATTATTATTTAATCTTTTGTTTGTATTTTATTTTGCATTTATTTTTATTTATTCATGTATTTGCACATTTATATTTTATTTATTTATTTTTGCATTTTTAAAAATTTATATTGTATTTGTTTTTAAAAAGTATGTGGTATGCATTCATTTATTGATTTATTTCTGTGTGATTTTCCTTTTGCATTTCCTTACTTATTTCCCCAAACTTGTGGAATTAGTGAATTAATAACTGATTGATGAATGAAACTAGCTGTATTTGTACGTTCTTAGTGAAAAGTTCAATGACATATTTAGCTAACACTGGTAGCAAGCTATCCTGTGTAGCACACAGAATACATGCATAGTGGTTCATATGTCTCTCCAACGGATACATTTCTGAGCGTTGAACACCATGTTGAACTCCATAAACTACACAGACACACAGCAAAACTGTATGGAAACAAGGAATTAAGCACAAGTACATTCACTTTGCATTTGACACATTAGTGACACAGTTACCTCCCTGACGACACATCACTCACAGTCAAGTTCATTAAAACGTCTGCTGGGGCTTGCATCATATTTGCTGAGCCACTGTTTTGCCGGGGGAACGTCTGGGAACATTGAATCGTACAGTCTGTCCTTTGTCCCGGCGGTCACTGTATTATAATATGCTCATCACAGAGTACACAGACTGACCTTGTGCAGATGAGTGAAAGCCCACAAAAACATCAGAACAGACTGATTACTGTGCAAAAAGCGTCCTCAAAAGGTTGTTTTGCAGCTACATGATGAGCCCACAGAATATGATATGCTGCTGTTTGAGTCCTGATCTGATCAGGATCTGACGCAGGAAAAATGCCACCGGGATCACAAGTGTGTCGCCTCCCAGGATAATCAGAGATGATGAGGTAGACGGTGTTGTGTGGCTGCTAATGTCCTGGAGGTTTTCTCACCATCCGTCAGCTTGTGTCACCAGAGTGAGGAGGGCAAAGTAACTAGCTATTTATATTTGGTTATTTCCATTCTGGGAAAACTTTTTCTCTGCAGCATTTCGGGGCGAGATCACACTTTTTGCCCAAACACATCAGATGGAGTTAAGGCCCAGAAACACTGACTTGACATAAAAGAACTATGAAGGTCGACCTTTGAGTCGCCTCAGGTCTTCTTTGTCTTGGCCAACATGGAGCACTCAAACACACCACAACGACTACAGTTGACGGCCAGTTAGCAGTACGTTCTGCGTCTGCGTGACAGGAAATAACTGTCTACACCAGCAGCTGTGGTAGTCTGTATTCATCATTCAAAAAGGGAAACAGGAAGACTGAGGACGGTGGATATACAATCTGTTGTTATTGGTGCCTTTAAATGAAACTCATGGATACAACACGGGAAGTCATGCACATAATATGCTTGGAGTTAAAGTGGTGAGAACAACGCTGCTGAGCAACAATATATATATATTAACGTTGCTGTTAGTGTCTAGTAGCTACAGAGGCTAACAGTTTAGTAAGTGGGTAACACAACGCAGGAAATGTAAAGATCGAATGACAAAGGAGAAAGATGAGGTCGTTGAGAATATCATTTTCCTCAGACATAAAATTACCAAGAAAGACAATATATGACTAAAATTACAATATATTAACTCATTATGTACGGAGAAATGAACTTCCA
Organism: Pterois miles; assembly: GCA_947000775.1. Classification (NCBI taxonomy): domain Eukaryota; kingdom Metazoa; phylum Chordata; class Actinopteri; order Perciformes; family Scorpaenidae; genus Pterois; species Pterois miles. The sequence continues at coordinate 19,500,195 of CAMQGK010000299.1, read as the reverse complement.
TAACTTCTCACAACATCAACGAACATGACACACCTTTAAAGTCAGAGCGTTAAGAAACTTTCCACACCATGAGGGGGGTGTTCATATGGACTCTTTTCATGAAGCTAGTAAACACGACCCCATTTGAAGGCACCGTATGATACGAACATGAAGCAAAGCGCCGTCTCATGACCGTTTTCTCACCACACTCACTCACCATGTGTTGGATGATAAAGATGAAGAGTCTTCTGTCTTTTTCCTCGTGACTGTACTCGTTGCTTTGCTTTCCTCACGTCCGTTTCTCTTCTCGTGCACTGATTTGTTTAAACTGAACAACCAATCAGAGTGATTTCTCTCACCGACTGGCTCTGCTGATTCAACCCGCTGAATCAGGTGAAAAACAGACGAGACCAAACTGCCTGATGAGTCGGGGCCTTTAGTTCATAGATTTGACAGGAGATAAAAGTCCTCTTCTGTTGTGTCTGGTCTTGTTTTACTTCCTACCACTGATTGTTTCCCACCTGTGTGACTGTCTGCCCCGCCCTTATGAGTTTCACCTGTTCCTCGTCAGCTCCCTCTTTTCCTTGTGGGTGCTCTCCCTCGTCTTTTATCAGGCTCTCTAGTTTATTTGTACATATTCTACCTGCTGTACCAGTCTGTCGGACTTTTAGTTTGATCAAAAGTATGGTTTATTTAATCTTCTCAGACTCAACTTGTGCTGCTTCCTTCAGCCACAACACTTTCAGACATTATCTAAAAAGTTTTACAACAACATTTTCTTTCTTATCTATGTTTTTTGGGCTGTTAATCAGTTTAATGTTTAATCGCATAATAGTTTATACTCATCACGCAGATTAATTGCACATTTTGAACCTTAAAGGGAGATTTGTCAAGTATTTAATACTTACAACATGGGAGTGGACAAATATGCTGATTTATGCAAATGTATGTAAAAATCAATTAACAACACTAATCAATGCCAGATATTGTCCAGAAACCCTCCCAGGTTCTGACTTTAGCATCAACAATCTGCTCCAATCAGAACATGGCAAACTGCAGCCCAACAGGCAACAACAGCTGTCAGTGTGTCAGAGTGCTGACTTGACTAGGACTTGATCCAGACTGACTGGGACTATCATAAAGTGGGCATGTCTGTAAAGGGGAGACTGGTGGGGACCCAGAGAACCCATTTACATTCACACATCTGGAGGTCAGAGGTCAAGTTTGGAGCCCTTTGAACATGAACATGACAGTTTTTGGCCTCCTTCATGACAAGCTAGTCTGACATGATTGATACCAATGGATTCTGTAGGTTTCATGTGATGCCATTAACTCTTTAAAACTGAGCCTGTTACAGCCTCCCAAAGATCGAATAGCGGCTGCTCCTAACGGCGGCCCGTCTGATTTTTAAGAGGTTAATTAAAAATTGCGAGTTGCGTTAATGCTAAGACATTAATGATGTTAAAATGAATTTGCATTAACTTGACTGACGGCTGTAATTCCATTCATCATTTCTTTACAGCCTACAATCCTCAAAATGCACATTTAGCCTGCTATGTATGGGCCCCTTTGCATTATTTAACCTCCTTCCTGACAATCTAGTCTGACCTGGTTGGTACTGATGGATTCTTCAGGTTTTCTAGTTTTATATGATACCAAAATCTTCACTCTAGCTTCAAAACTGAACCTGCTACAACCTAAAAATCAAAGTTGCATTAATGCATTAAAGGATTAGTGGCGTTAAAACAAATTAATACATTATTATCACGGTCACTTTGATGGCTCTAATATTTTTATTTCTATTTTTACCTCCCTCCTTTCCTCCCTTATCCAATCTGAAATAACCTCCCTAAACTTGAGATATGTTTGTTTTACTGAAGCTATTCTGTTTTCATTTTTTGATGAATGCTAAATGTTGTATGCACAGCTGCAGTTGTGTGATATGAAAATGCTCAGAACTGAGGTCATACATAGAGCAGCAACACTGGACTTCATCCATCATGACCTCCCCAGTTAACTCCCTAAATGGTTAACGTATTGTGAGCAATGATGAATAAAAGTCAATAACAGTGGTCAGCAGTGGGACAGGAACGGTCTACCACCCGTCTGCTTTCCCACAGTTGCAGTCAGGTATTCAGAGGTATTGTGATTCATTCCTGTTAATGAGTGTCTAGGATCTAACTGCATCCCTAACTACTGTATCACACACTCCCACCCTGCACCGGAAACATCACGCCTTGTGTTTGCTTTGTCTCCACGGCAACTGAGGCGTGGCAACAGTTTCATCCAAGGGGAAATATCTGGAGCTGCAAAGTGTGACAAAGTCGGCTCTCACATCCATCTCCACTGGGCGTTTCTGCCGGATGCATCACTGAGAGCACAAAGAAGATATGGGACAGATAGCTTCGTGCTCTTAGTGACTGAAATATCAAGATTTAAGAGATGGCTGTTGGGGAACGATGATATATCACACAGAGGCCTTGTTGGGTGACACAGTAATGACATGTTGTCTCTGTCTGTCCATTACAGCGTCTAAGCCTGTGTCTCCATACAGCGGCTACACCGGTCAGCTGCGTGGTTCGGTGTACCAGCCCACTGAGCTGGCTCTCATCAGCAAAGCAGTGGGAAATGTGAGTATACGCCCACTGGTTTGTACACAGGGACAGACATTTATAAATAGCTGGTTCACACACTCAAATCCTGCAGTAATATTAACATTAACAGTAACATTTGAGGAACTACTTTTTTCAAAACAAATGAGACACAGCAACTGATATATAAGATATACATACACTTAATGTTTTACAAGAAGTACACATGTCATAAAAAGCATGGAGGACAAAACCTGCCAAAATCAAAAATACATGAATAAATTAAAAAAAAATGTCATTAAATTTTGCAAAAATAGGATTAAAAATAAATGTAGTCAGGCAGTAATTATTAAAATGTGACATACATTTCTATTTTTTTTATACTTTTATTAATTTATGTATTTATTTTAAATGTTTTTAAATTTATTGATTTATTTTTGAATTTTTATTTATTTATTTATTTTTAAACATATGTATTTATTTATGTATTTATTGACATCTTCCTCATTTGCATAATGAGGCAGAAATGCATAAAGAAAGGTAAAAAGAAATGTATAAAGACAAGTATACAGAAATAAATAATGTTTGGGGAAATAGATAAGGGGTGAGATGCTAAAGGTAAATCTTAATGACTCTTAATTATTTATTTACTTATCGAGTCATTTATTTATTTTTTCATTTATTTTTTATTTTGAGAGGCTCCATCCTCCTTTTATGACACTTGTATTTCTTGGAAAATATTGTCCATAAAGAGTACAGCTTACACATATATAGTCGAATCAGCACTTATTATGCTTAAACCCTGTTCACACAGTTAACGATGCTGCTAGAAGGGAAAGCCGATGTAGTGACAGTAAGGGCTGTACCAGAGGTCTCTATCGTTCTGGTGAATGGTTTGTGGAGGTCTTTCCACAGAGCAGGCAGTTACAGATACATTCCCTCCCTCATGTCTTGGATGTTTTTGTGGTGGGTCGTGTTGTGCAGCACCCTCCGGACGTGTCCTATGACATGGTCATTCCCAGAGCGTCCACCAACTCTGCAGCCGACAGCGGGAGCAGCACCCCCTCCACGCACGCCGAGACCGGGAACACACACACTAACGGAAATAGCGTAGGTCGTACCCTCTTCACTCCACAGCTCTCCTCAGCTCCTCCTTATCAACTCACTTACGGCCAGATGCTTTCCTCTGTGCATGTCGACCTCTCATCTCCCGCCGTATCCATAGCAACTTCCTCTGCAGGTTGACTATGAATCACCTCTTTGTCTGGTTTTCTGTTTTCTTGTGGAGCTCAGTCTCTCTCAAGGCCTCTTGTCTTCTATGGCGTCTGCTCAATATGCTGGTTGGTCTTCTTCCTTCTGTTCTCCAGATGTTGGTGAAAAAATTTGATTTGACATGATTTGTTTCTTTCTGCATTTATTGTGGTCTTTTCCTTATTTATCTTACTCTTATCTGCTCTACTTTATCTTCTCATGTGGCTCCAGAAAGTCTGTAGTTCTCTCTTTTGTGGAGAACGGCAGCTGTCATCAGCTTGAATTCACAGCAGTAACTTTTGATTAATTGCATAATTGTTCGTAGTTAATCGCAGTTAATTGCAAATGAATCACACATTTTTTTATCTGTACAAAATGAACCTTAAAGGGAGCTTTGTCAAATATTTAATACTCTTGTCAACATGGGAGTGGACAAATATGCTGCTTTATGCAAATGTATGTATATATTTATTATTGGAAATTAATGAACAACACAAAACAATGACAGATGTCCAGAAACCCTTAACAATAGCTGTCAGTGTGTCGTCTTGACTATGACTTGCCCCAAAACTTCAAACACCATTTAGAATAGGAGACAATAAGAAATTTATACTATATGCAAAAAAACTGACTGGGACTATCATAAAGTGGGCATATCTGTAAAGGAGACTGGTGGGGACCCAGAGAACCCATTTACATTCACACATCTGGAGGTCAGAGATCAAGGGACCCCTTTGAAGATGGACATGACAGTTTTTCCTCTCCAAACTTTAGTGTAAGTTTGGAGACTTATTTAACCTCCTTCACAGCAAGCTAGTCTGACCTGGTTGGTGCCAACAGATTCATGATGTTTTCTACTTTCACGTGATACCGTTATCTTCACTCTGGCTTTAAAACTGAACCCACTGCAACTTCAAAGTCACAAGTTGTTTTAATGCGTTAAAGAAATTAGTGTCATTAAAACTAATTTGGCTTGAAAACAGCGAACCACACGAGGAACAAAGTCATATTTATTTCTTTTAAATATCAAAGAAAACACATGAACGATTAATGAATGAATGATTGATTTTTTAGAGTTGTCTGAAATGTCTGAAATCAATCCGCAGACTGTTCTCTACATAATAAACACTAAGTTGTTTACTTTATACTCTATCTACTATATTTACTCCGTGTATTATAATATTCTGATAACCATAGACTGTAAATATGTTTCTGAAGAGAAAGTGGGTGTTTGCAGCCGTCTCCATCACAGCCTAATAGGTGAAGAGGTGGATCGTTGGTGGAGTTGAGGCAGGCTGGGCCACCTGGTGCGGCTCCCACCTGTCACTCAAAGAGGCCACGCCCTCAGATATGCTGAACTTTAAGCCTTAAAGTTGGGAATTTTATCATAGAGGTCTATTGGGATTGACTCACTTTTGGAGCTTCAGTATGCAGAACCACAGTTTTTTAGTTTTGGGCTTCATTTCTCAGCATCTATCAAAGGGGAAGCATTGGGTGATTTTTTTTTTTTTTTTAGAAAAAAGGATAGATAGGTGTTAACTACATATTTGATAAAATTGCAAATGCAAATTATTCAGAAACTCAAATAAGATGGTGCAAAGTAAAAAGGAGGGAGTGATTTCAGACACGTCCTGGGCCACTTTTTGGATCTACTGTGACTGAATCAAGCTTCTCAGAGCCACCTTTAAAATCTCATTATGTTGCCGTTTGGTCAACAGCTCAACCGTCTCTCTCTTCTTCTGCAGGGGAATGGTCTGCATAGGACGTCCCAGTGGTGAACACGCGAATGCTCTCAACTCTCCATCACATTAACTTCATGTCCTTTCATTTGCTGACTGTACGTTTGTTCTCCATGGTTCCCTGAGCTGGTTCTAAGAGGAACCCTCGGCCCAGACGTGCGGAGGTGAACGTCGGGTCATCCCCTCTGGTGGAAAACAGCTAACCCTTCTATTGACTGGCTTCCCATGTGGGTATCAGACAGTATAGAGCTTCGTTTGGAAGTGAAAGCGAGGGGATGAAGCCACGGCTTTGCTGCAAAACAAAGACTTTTTGCAGTGGTCGCCTTTTCACTGGAGAGAGGACAGCGAGCTCTCTGCTGGGCCCAATCGCACAGATGAAGAGTGAACGGTGCTGATGGCAGCGCAAATATGATATTCACATGTACACACAGTGCACCCCCACGCACACGCACCATAAACAAACCTTATAAGTGTCAGTGCAGCAGCAGAAACGCACCACTGAACCATGGTTCACTCAGTTGGGCATGAAGACAACGAGCCGGAAAAGAAGAAACACATATCACTTATATCACAGTCCAGTTTAATTACGAGAGTCAACATATATTTTGTGCCTGAATTGAGAATATTAATAAAGTTCACACATAAAATAGAGCTACTGCTGATGGTTTAATGTAAATATGTTATTAGTGTGTCAATGGTTCTACACTATGGAGGACGGACAAAGGACAAAAATAAATGAATACAAAATAAGTAAATAAATAAATAACTGAGAAAATAAATATGTCATTAAATGTAGTAAAAATAGTATAAAAAAAATCTGTATTCCCTCACTGTGACAGCTCCCTCATTTGCATAATGAGGTAGAAATGCATAAATAAATGCAAAAAGAAATGTGTAATAAATGTCTGAAGAAAACATTACATAAATAAGTTTTGGGAAATAAATAAAGGGTGAAATGCAGAGCAAAAATCATGCAAAAATAATTAATAATGATAAATAAATACATTAATTAATTAATGCAAAATAAATAAATAATAAATGCAAACTCAAATAAGGGGGCTCTCAATAAATGCATAAATAAATACACATTTAAATAATAATTTAATAAAAATTTAATTGAATAAAAATTTAATTTAATAAAAGTGAAAATAAATAAGTAAATAAATACATTTAAAAATTAATAATAAATACAGATGTAAATAAAGGGGAAATTAAGATAAAGAAGCAAATTAAAACAAAAATGTCAATTTATGTCACATTTTATCAATTAATCAATGACTATTTATTTTTTAATATCTTTTGCTTCATTTAATGACTTATTTATTTATTTATTTATTTATTCATCTATTTATTTTTTCACTTTGAACATTATTATGGATGTTGACAGGTTCCGTCCTCCATACCACACTGCATGGCAGCATCGAATGAATGTGTGTAACTATTCATAGCACCACTGTGTGCTATTTAATTAATCAATCAGTCACAATCATGAGACTAGAGAGCTGAAATCACACCTGTGACTGGCGTCTTTCACTGGCTTATAATGCTCAGTGTAATTTATCATAGACGGTCTCGACAGACACGATGGGACTTTATTTTATCTTAATATACTGACATGTTTTTAGACCACAGCCACAATTTGATATGTTTTTAGTGTACAGCAAATAAATATTCACTTGTCATGTTATGAGTTGTGTGTTTTCTAATCAATATGTTATGTTCATGTTAGGTGAAGAGGGAAGGAGGGTATGACGGGAAATATACTGTTTTCTATGGATGATACTGGAGACTCAGAGCAGACAGATAGTCATGCAGACACACAAGACCCGTTTACTATTTTCAACATTACATAATATTATATCTATTTGAATAAATGTGCATCCTTTATGTCCTGTCAGTCAGCCAGTTATTACCATTTTATAGTGAACACACATTGTGACTGTAGTTGGAGGTCTGGTTTTGTGAGAGCAATAACAGCAGGAACACTAATTCAATCATCAACTCGTGCAAACACACTGATCGATCCAAGCTCACTGACATCACATGGTTGACTTCATCAAGGTCATCAGAGGAGACGGGAATAATTGATCGTGCTCTCAGTTATCTGTTCCCTACAAAGCTAAAGTGTCTGCAGTATCTCTGTGTTAGAGAGGAAACATGGCAGCATGCTGTATTTAAATCACCTCAGTCTCCACTTATTTCTCTACTAGAAATATATTGCTATATTATATATTAGTATCCATGTTCTCACCATCAAACTGTGTCTCAAGGAGTCTGTTTACAAGGTGGAGTCCATCGTCTCAGCTATTAAAATGTCAGGTGCCAGTGTACACCAGACCAGGTCCATAATCACACTGCACTGACCGGCTGCCGTGCACCTACAGGAGCACTCTGAGGGCTGTGGAGGACACAACCTGCCTGTCAGATCAATAAATAAATAAATGCAGTAAAAGTAATATAAAAAGTAAATGTAGCCATTTTTATTCATTTTAGATTTTTTTTTTAAAATATATGAATTTATTTATGAATGTATGCATTTATTTCTTTACCCCTTATTCATTTTCCCAAACTTCTTTATTTCTGTATTCTTTTCAATAAACATGTCTTTTTACGTTTCAACATGGACTCAGAGCCCCACCCCAAGATGGTGGCCACGCCCCCTTCTTAACACCTGAACCATTTGTCATAGACTGCTGTGGGAGGTGTCATATTACTCAGCAGAGTCCCTGTTTCTATTCCAAATCAATCAAATCAAATCAAATCAAGCACTCTGTCCAGTACAGCAATAGCTACACTGGAGAGTATATAGCTATATACTATAAACATACAGACGTACAGACAGCGACAGCAGGGTTTATGTTTGTTGTTTGAAATCTATCAAGAATCTAATCACGGTGTACACATCCCAGCAGTAGACCCTGTGGCACTATTCATTCGTTATTATGACAGTATGTTATCACAGGTACCAGCAGTTACATCATTACCTGATGTAATGGTGTGACATGGATCCTCTGATCATACACACAGATGTGGACTCCACCTCCCCTCTGCTCATATTTCATGCGTCTTTATTGCGCTGCTTGCTGCAGTGGTCAAGAGGTCGGACTGTGATTTATAAGCGATCCAACTGCTGTGGCCTGATAACCTCCAAGGCTCCTGAGGAAGTGATACAAGGCCACATCCCAGGTCTATTCTGGGCTCAGCAGGCCCTGCTATCTGTCGCATGTGTTTTTATTATCGGCGATTCTGGACGGAGCAGTAAAAGTTCTGCATAACTACTGCTGCTGGCCAGATAAGACATTTGAGAAGATAAATCAACAATATGCTTTGTCTTTTTCACCTTATATGTCGAGTTCCATCAGCTCTGACCTTGATTTATTGCATAGCAGTATCAGTACCAGGACTAATATATTATGTTAGTGAACAGAGGACATGCAGCTCTTTATTTTAGGCCTGGTTTAGATCACTATTATACGACTCATGATGCTAAATGATCCTCACTGTTTGGTGGAGAAAATTTGCATTTATGCTTTGTTATCACATTTGATAGCTCTAGTTTATTTGATACTTATTGTTCTATATTTAATGACTTATTTTTAACAACATTATGGTGACCAACTTCATTCCTGAGATCTGGGTGAATAAGTCTGATGTGACGAGAAACTCAATAATCCACTCACGATTATTGTGAGTTTTCTAATATTATCTTGTTACAACTATTCTTGTATAAGTATCCAGTAAAAAAGGTCAAACATGTCTGAAACACATGGAAACTATTCACTTCATAATAAAATCTGTGATAGTCCGGGACTATTCAAACATGTCAGAGCCTGAGCAGGCGGTGTGATCAGCCTGTGGGAGGATGAGGCGGTTTGTCCAGAGGGATGTACAGCAGCAGCAGCAGCGTCAGGAGAGACGCCTCACTGTGACGGCTAATTGGTGCTGGAAGCCAGCGCCTGCATTCTGCTGATAGCACACGAATCTGAGACACCCAGTGGTTTGTCCAATTAGTTAGTGAAACACACACACACACACACACACACACACACACACACACACACACACACACACACACACACACTTATCAAAAGGAAGTTTATTTAAGTGCTCATACTGACAAGTATGCTGAAAAGTCTAAGTATACTTGGCTTTAATTGATCAGTCATAACATTAATATTATGACCGCTGACAGCTGAAGTGAACAACATTGATCATCTCGTTACAATGGCTCCTGGCAGTGGGGGGATATATCAGGCAGCAAGTGAACATTTTGTCCTTGAAGTTGATTGTTGGAAGCAGAAAAAATGGGCAGCGTAAGGATGTGAGCGACTTTGACAAGGACCAGACTGTGATGGCTAGACGACTGGGTCAGAGCATCTCCAGAACTGCAGCTCTGGTGGGATGTTCCCGGTCTGAGGTGGTCAGGACCTACCAGAAGTGGTCCAAGGAAGGAAACCTGGGACAGGGTCCTGGGCGGCCAAGGCTCATTGATACACATGGGAAGCGAAGGCTGGCCCTTGACCTTGAGGAACACCATAGAAAAAGCCATGCTGCATCTGGCATTCTAACATTTTTAAGATTTCTGCAAGAATTACATTTTCAGCAACTGGATGTTGAGCACTTGTGTTGTATAAAGGTCTCAGAAACCCCCTTATTGTCAGTGTAGCTAGGAAAGCCATCTATCCTCTGAATGCTCTAGGTCTCTAGTGACCAGGATGTAGTAGTAGTAGTAGTAGTAGTCAGTCTATCTAGGAAAGCCATCCATCCTCTGAATGCTCCAGGTCTCTAGTTACCAGGATGTAGTTGTAGTAGTAGGTCTCTAGTTTGTGGCTGTAAAGTTTCATGAGGCTGTGATTATCCTAGAGATACTACTACTAGTAGTAGTAGTAGTAGTAGTAGTATCCTAGAGGTCACCACAGGTCATTTTATACAGTGAGCTCAATGAAATGGCTCCTATGGGGACTAACATCATCACACATGAACACAGTTGAACTCAGTGGATCCACCAGAGTCTCAACTTTACACTGAGACCCAGTTTATGTGATTCAAGATTCAATTTAGGGACCCCAGTATGCAGAAATATTCAGATTTTAGATTTTAGAATAGGAGACAATAACACACTTATACTGCATGCAGAACATTGCTTGTGATTATCATAAAGTGGGCATGTCTGTAAAGGGGAGACTGGTGGGTACCCACAGAACCCATTTACATTCACATATCTGGAGGTCAGAGGGACCCCTTTGAACATGACAATGACAGTTTCCGCTAAAATTGAGCCCAGCGTTAGAGAGTTACTGTATTTTGCCTTCAAGCTGACGATCAAGCATGACATGGTTTGTACCAGTGGATTCCTCAGCTTTTCTAGTTTCATCTGATGCCAATAGTGTCGGCTCTAAAACTGAACCTGCTACAACCTCTAAAAAGACAGTAAAAATGGTCAGGATCGCCCACAATCCTGCGGGTCTTGGGGGGTTAAGAAACTGTTGTGTTACTCCGATGTGCGATTGTCACTATAAGTGACCCCATTCATACAACATACAGTCATTTATGCTTGATATTGAAATACTCAGATAAATTTGGCTACAACTACGTCAAAGCTTTTACTAAAGTAGAGGACTTTCCCCCAGTAACACTGACTGATAAACTCAGTTTAGTTGGCAGCCAGACCTGAACCCAGAATACTGCCCGAGTCAAAGCCCCTCTGTCTCTCCACAATAACACCCACCTACCCCCGGTGAGCAGCTCCCCACCCATCCAAGCCCTGCAGCCAATCATACACACAGCCCTCCTGGTTCTGGTTCTCTCTGCCCGTCTTGTGATGCACATTTATGTTACAACCACCTCAAGAAAGTGGACTGAGCCTGTTGTTCATTAACAGCTTTCCATCCTGCTGCTGCTGCACAGAGCTGCTGCTCCCTCCCATGCTGGAGCTGTGGAGGTGTTTAGCGACTGAGGTGTTAACGTCCAGGGCCACTGATTGGTCAGCGCACCTTTACTAACAGGACAGAAACACGTTATGTCACTGAACCACTGCAGACCTTCATATGACCTCGCCAGCAAACCACAGAATGATTTACCAGCAGCTCGACCTGAACTGTACTCAGAGTAAACACAGAGGTTTGGTTAAAAGATTAGAAGGGTCAGCTGAGCCTTCGGGTTCATATCCATGTAATGCAATACACGGTAATGTCTATTTGGAAACCAGTAGTTTAGAGGTTGGTGGTTTAAAAGATCTCAGCTGCTGGATGCATGTTGTAGTAGACCTGCAACAGAACCTGTGTGTTGGGTTTTTATAACTTCCTTTTATGACCATTTCTCACTTTACGCTCCTCTTGGAAGCAAATAGTTTAATAAATAAATAAGTAAACTGTTACTATAGAGACATTAATAGAATAGACAATAGAATGGAAACAATTTTGTTTTACTTTGTAGACAGACGTTTTACCGCTTCGCTTTGTTTTTGGTCTTTGATTAAAACAAGTCAGGTCGTGTGCAGCAGCTTTTTTTGTAGTTGTTTTCAGTCCAAAATGGCGGAAGTGTAGTTCTGCTGCTGAACAACCAGCTCTCACTTCTTAGCAATATATACACATTCTTTGGTATATCCACAACGTGTTAAACCTTTAAAAACTGTAAGAGTTTTACGTGATATTAATCATTTAGTATAAATGTAGGGTTATTTTCATTTTTCACATTTTGGACACATATAGGTCTCTATTTCTTTGATGACTATATAAAATCACAGACATGGTCAGCAGTTGACTGAATTGTAGAACAAGGTAACGTGTGACGACAGCGTACCAGTGTGCACATTGCTTATGGCGCCCTCAAATGTTTACCGTGTTTACGAGATGGGAAGTCGTTGTTATACACCGATAAATGAACTTCCATGGGCGCCACCATTTCTCACAACGTCAACAAACACGTCGTGAACTCAGAGCTTTCAGAATCTTTCCACTTATGATGTTGTGAATACGACATGAGGGGGGCGTTCATATGGGCCCAACTCGTAAACACAGTAAACACCAGCACATTGAAGCCACCATAAGACCCAGAAACAGGAGCAGATCCTTCATTCTCCTTCCTTCATTATCCAACCTCCTGTTTCAGCCTCCTGACACATACACAAGCATGTTTCTGCCAGTTTGAGGCGTGTCGTTGACTTGTCACTTTTGGGCAGCGGCACGGCTGCCGTCCACTCGGGCTAAATGAACAGTGTGGTCTTTGTGTGCTCGGGACAAAGCTGGTGCTGTGAGTCAGCCAGAGGGACCTTGAGGAAGGACACCTGAGCACCAACACACCTCCCTGCTACCTTTTAGACGCAGGCTACCACAGTTTGAGCTCATCCTTCTTGCAGGTCAACAAATAGAGAAGATGTTTGGCTATCAGAGACGCCATTGTTGGTGTTGCAACTTTTGCCCGTTTTTGAGGGGAGCTGTTTGTCCCGACTGCTGACACAGCTGCAGCTACAAAACACTGTATCAGAGATACCTTATAGGAGCCCAGATAACACAAACTCTCCAGGACAGAAATGACACCTTTGGCAGCTGATATGAGGTCATAAACTACATATTGGCCACATACCACTGTTGTTTCACATTGATGCTTTTCTAAAATGATCTTTTTTTATCTTAGTTTCAGGTTGTATTCCTGGAAAATTTCTCCCATATATAGTGGGACAGCACAATATGCAACAAGCTGTTAAAAACACTCCCAGGCCTTCAGTGCACACAGAGTTTCACCAGGATTATCAGTGATGAAGATAATCCCTCTCATGCAGAACGCCTGCAGCCACAGCAAAGCCGTGTGTTGGTTACGGCGGGGTGAGCTTTTATATATCAAGAATCCCTCAAAACTAAGGATGTCAATTGATTCAAATATTTAGCGTGATTAATTGCATGATTGCCCAGAGTTAATCATGATTAATCGCAAATTAATCTTTTTTTTTTTATCTGTTCAAAATGTAACTGAAAAGGAGATTTATCAAGTATTTAATACTATTATGAATAAATATGCTGCTTTATGCAAATGTATACATATATTTATTATTGGAAATCAATTAACAGCACCAATCAATGACAGATATTACCCAGAAGCCCTCACAGGTTCTGACTTAAACATAAAAATCTGCTCCAATCAGAACATGGCAAACTGCAGCCAGCAAATGATAAAATCATTTTTATCCACTCAAGATCTCAAGGTTAGCTCAACAGCTAACTGAAATGTGAGACTTAACACACTGGGCATGAACAGCGGTCTCCTGAATGAAAGCCTTGTGTTTGGTGGATTCATCCACCTCCACTACCACACCACACCACCACGCTTTCCCTGTGTTTACTGTTGCCAGTGGAAAACCTAGTGTGTTATCATGTGATGCTCTGAGAATGTACCAAACCTGTTTATGACTTCATGCAACATACAGTAAGTGCACACAATATGCTATAAAAGGTATGATCAAAATTGGCGTCTTTATGCATACAGTGTTATCGTTCTGCCAACTTCCATGGAGTAAAGTAATGATGAGCCTGAAGGCCTGCAGGGATTCAATTACAGCCCAGGGGAGACTTCAGCTGCACTTTGGGAACCACTGGGTCATGTGAAAAGTTTCAAAAGCATCAAACTGGATCAAAAATAGTCTCCCTCCCTTGAGCTTCTTTTCTTGAAGTGTTGATTTGCCTGACTTAATCTATTTTCCCCCAATCCGCAAGCAAAGGGCCCCTCAGGAAACGCCTGCCAGAGGTAATGCAGGGAAAAGGTGTCGAGAGAAACCGAAGCCAGCAGCAGGGCTGTGGGTGTGTGGTGGGCGGACAGACCCCTCAGCTATGGAAGACAGAACCTGCCAAAATCAAAAATAAATAAATGACTCAATAAGTAAATAAATGTCATTAAATGTGGCAAAAATAATATTGAAAATTTATTTAATCAATTAATAAAATGTGACATAAATTTATATTTCTCTATAAATTTGCTATTTATTTATTTATCTTTATATTTATGTATTAATTTTTATAACTTTCAAATTTATTTCTTATTTTTTCATTTATTTATTTGTTTTTCCACTTTTTAATATTTATTTTTAAATGTATGTATTTATGCATTTATTGACTGCGCTTTAATTTGCATAATGAAGCAGAAATGTACAAAGAAAAGAATACAGAAATACAGTGTATACATTTGGTGAAATAAATAAGGGGTGAAATGCAAAGGGGAAATTGTGCATAAATAAAATGCATAAATATGTACATTTAAAAATAAATATAAAATAAATGAAAAGTGCAAAAATAAATGAAATATAAATGCAAAAATCAATGATTACATAAAAAAATTGAAACATTGATAGAAATGAAAACAAAAATAAATTAAACAGAAGAGAAATGAAAATGAATAAGGGAATTAATACAAAGATATTAAATAAATAAGCGAATAAAAACAGTAATGTCAATTTAAGTCACGTTTAATAAATTAATTAATGGCTACATTTATTTGGAATATTATTTTTGCTACAGTTAATCACATATTTATTTCTTAATCAGGTAATTTATTTATTTATTAATTTATTTTTGATTTTGGCAGGTTCCACCCTCCATACACGGCCTCCTCAGTGCTCACATACCTGACATACTTTAGACTGAGCTGACCTACTCGAGCTGATACCGAGCACTGCTAGATCATCTTGACCTATATCAAATCACATCCAACCTGAATGCAACCTCTATTTAATACAAAGTGAAAAATAAACATTTTATGTCATATTGTTGCCTGTGATTGTGTTAGAGTCAATCCCTGTAGTTGTGACTCAATATCAGAGTCAGTGGAAGAGGAAGTTTTCAGATTTTAAAGTAGTATTAACACAGTGTGAAAATACTCCATTACAAGTAAAAGTCTTACATTGAAAGCTGCACTAATTCATATTTTCATATCAACAATGGATCAGTGACTAAGTGCATGTGAAAAGTGTTACTTGCAGTGACAACCCTACGACGAGTTATCACACAGTCCTGTAGTTTTAGTGTTTAGACCAGGCGGCAACCTCCAGGTCTGAAAAGTGAAGTCAGAGCTGAAGTGGCTTAAACCTGCATACTCTCTAACAGCCAGCAGGGGGCGACTCCTCTGGTTGCTTAAAGAAGTCTATGAGAAAATGATCCTACTTCTCTCTTGATTTCTTACCTCAGTAAACGTTGTAAACATGAGTTTATGGTCTCGGTCTCTAGTTTCAAGTCTTCTTCAACACAGCATGATGTTTATGGTCCCATTTAGTCAGCGTCAGCGTTAATTATAACATTGCATTGCAACTGCATTATGTTACCCACTAGCTAGCTTGCTAAATTATTAGCCTCTGTAGCTTCTAGACTCAGACAGTAGCGCTAATATTATCACTGCTTAACAGCGTTCTTCATGACCACATGAACACCAAGCATATCATGTACACGACTTCCTGTTTCATATACACGGTAAACACAACCCCGTTTGAAGGCACCAGAAGATGGCAACACCAAAACCAAGATGACTGCCGAAAACCCAAAGCCTGTTGAAGGAGGGTGGGTCACGGCTCATCAACACATCATGTCTTTGAGGTAGAACACATTAGCAGTAAAATCTGGTCTGCATTCGCTGAAATTGAACAAACCGCAAAGCACAACTGCAGCTTCAGTTACACTGCGTGTGTTATACCACATACCCCGAGACCTGTGTCCGCTGTCCCAGCCTCCTTCCATAGGCCTTGCAAAAACCAAGATGATGACGGCCAAAAAACAAGATGGTGGGGGGCAAAATGCACATTCAAGGACTGAAAACTGAAGTCCACAAACTATGAGTGTCGTCACTGTGACGATGTCCACTGATAATACACAGTCTATGGTTGGTTATGCATTTTCTTTATTGTTATGGTTTTATACAGTCTCTGCACAGTAACTTTCTCACTCAGTTGATTTGAATGTGTAACCATAACCACTATGACAACATCAGCTGGGTAACTTTGATAAGACTGATCCACCCATACAGCTTTATTAAATCCACATTATGATCTCATCCCCAGAGCAGAGTAAAATCTTTTCTGTCATTGTTTCATTTCAGGTGAAATATGAACCATCAGGCAGGCCTCCTGATAACAAAAACCTGTGTGGAATGGATTCTATTATTATACTGATAAAACCACTAAACCTGAATCACTGAGGCTATTAAAACTCGCGTTCATTCTGTGTACACAGCCACCGTCTATTTGTTTCTCGACAGAGGTTATTTGATCCATCTGTTTGTCATTCAGAATTATATCAGCAGCCTTATAATTGTGGTTATAGAGGTTTGAGATTCGGTGAAGCGTGACAGAGACTGAGGGAGAACCTCTCCTCTCCTTGGGATAAAGTCACAATGTGACCGGGGCCTCTGGTGAGATAACATGCCCCACCACACACCTGGTATCTCATGCCAGGCCGAGCAGCTGCTGTGTTTCCACACCACGTTACCATGGAGGTGGCTTGCAAACACTGAGGTCTGTGGGGACCTCAGACTCTCACTCCTTCTCTTTCATATACTAAACACACACACACA
This sequence comes from Pterois miles, assembly GCA_947000775.1. Classification (NCBI taxonomy): domain Eukaryota; kingdom Metazoa; phylum Chordata; class Actinopteri; order Perciformes; family Scorpaenidae; genus Pterois; species Pterois miles. The sequence continues at coordinate 19,483,088 of CAMQGK010000299.1, read as the reverse complement.
CACACACACACACACACACACACACACACACACACACATATCCTCATGCATCAGTGAATCAGTCAACTAGTTCAGAAAATGGCAGGGTATGGTACAGAAATGTCAAACACAAAGAAAAACTACACTAAAAGAGGCTTTACTTTCACTCATGAGCATAAAGGAGCTGTTTCACCAATCAAATCTGCTTTACTGTGGTTGTAATGCTCTTTCAGTGCAGTGAGACATAATTTGTGAAAATCTAGGACAGTGGAAATACCTCAAGGCAAAAAACATTTTTGAGCCTTCAAAAATGGTTTCTGCTTACATTATAACATGATCTCAATACAATACTTGATAAATTCAGGAGTCTAGGAAAGATATCTGTTTCCGCTACCAGGCCATTGTTTTGCAAGTCACAAGAATATGGAGGACGGAGCCTGCCAAAACAAACAAACAAAAAAATAAATAAAAATTAAAAAAAGAACAAAATAAAAATGTCATTAACCTCTTGGGCTCCATGATCCCAACAGACTTTGTTGTCTTTCAGAGGCTGTAGCAGATTCAGTTCTAGAGCTAGAGTGAAGATACTGGCATTGTGTGAAACTAGAAAACCTGGTGATCCCATTTTTAACTTGTTATGTTAGCTTGTCAGGAAGGAGGCTAAATAATGCTCCAAAGTTAGGCTAGATTTTGGTGAGGGAAAAACTGGCATGGCCATTTTCAAAGGAGTCCCTTGACTTCTGACCTCAAGATATGTGAATGAAAATGGGTTCTATGGGTGCATAAAATGCATAAAGAAATGTAAAAAGAAATGTGTAAAGACAAGAATATAGAAATAAAGTAAATACAGTTTGGGGGAATAAATAAGGGATGAAATGCAAAAGGAAAAAAAAATCATGCATGAATAGATAAATGCATAAATAAACGCACAAACAAACAAATAAATAAATAAATAAATAAATAAATAAATGCAAAGATGAATGAATGAGTAAACAATTAAAATATAAATGCAAAAATAAATAAAATCAAATAACTAAAAGGGAAATTAAATTGTAGACTAAATAAATGTGGGAATTAATACAAAGATAAACAAATAAAGATGCTAGACTGTGACATACTTATTTATTTATTTATTTATTTTACATTGTCATTACATGACATTTATTTTTTAATTTTGACAGGTTCTGTCCTTAATACTAAACACCGTGCTTTAGAGAAATTAAGATGTGCATGGCAAAAATACAAAATAAATGTGAGCTAAAGTTACAGTGACTTCTTCTGGCTCGTATGTCGTTTCTCTCTTCACTATAATTTATAACTTGTGATATTTGTATGAGTTTTATTGTAAGACGTCTAGGTAGTCATCTTATTGCATATTTACACAGGACACATAGATGAAATACTGACACCTGCTGGACAAATCTGCGAAATACAGCTCATTTTTTAGGAACCGCCCAGGAACTCTTCTGCGCTTTCCATTGGTTAAAATTTAGAACAGTGATATTTGATTGGTCATATTTTTTCCTGTCGACCAATCAACGTTTTTGTTTACAACTACACACAGGTCATAGTACAAGAAACAATGGAGTGACGCAACTAGCTTGCAATGCAGCCGGTGAAGCCGTGGATGTAACGTCCAGGAGGGATCAACTTTATAAAATATATAGTCCAAAGAAAATGAATTATAGGAACATATAGCCACGCTTCGTGTTTTCTGCGAAGATGCTGTGTTTGGGTGTAAATGTGGGGAGGTCGTCGGTGTCCTTACAAAAGGTTGGTAGCAAAGCTAACGGTAGAGAAGCTAACGTTACTAGCTAACCTAGCCGACCCCACAGAACTGACAGGCTGACTTTTACCTGACCTTTCTGTTGTTCACACCGGCTGGTAACACTTACAGAAAATACAAGTGTCGTTCCGACCTCTGTAACAGACGGAAGCGTAAATGACGTTGAATTTCTAAGACAGGGTAACGGTAGTTTACATGTGGCTAGGCTAACCAAGCTATGAGGTCTGAGTTATCTAACATCAGATGTTTACACCCTGAACTTTACTGATGACATTCAGACGTTGATAATAAACATCAAATCACAACATTAATAAATAGAGAGGTGCAGACTAGGACAATGATATTTAAATATATATGAATAGATTTATGTTTATTCTAACAGTGGACATTCTGACATGTGAAACCAGGTGTTGCAAGCGATCGTAATAATAATGGCTTCCGTCCATTTAAGTTTGCCAGTACCTATTTACAGCTGTCGTTTTCCCATTTTGACAAGTGAAACTGTTTTTGGTGAAAAGAGTCTATACAAGTATATTTTCCCTAATCACACTTGTACTTTAGAGTCTTCCCCAAGTGGGTTTCCCAAATTATAAATACAGATTCAACAAATGATATCATAGCTTTGTGAGCAGTCATGTCCCTTTCATCAAACTTTCTCTCTTCCTATCTCCATCTCGCTTGCTTTGTACATTTGAGTGGTTTCGTTCATATCATTTCAGATCAGATCCCCAGTGTCTTCTTACACCTGGGAATAGCTTGAATATAAATAACTTTAGGTCCAAGCTTTGTTGACATATGCACAGAGAACAAGCTGCACTGCAAAATGATAAGTTTGTTTAAACAGGCAATAAATTAGTGCATTGAAGCAATATGTTTACAGAGATTTATGGTTAATGATTAGGTCTGTCAATTGATTTATTGAACTGTGATTAATTGCATTCTAATCACACAGTTTTTATCTGTTCAAAATTAACCTTAAAGGGAGATTTTTTAAGTATTTAATACTCTTAGCAACATGGGAGTGGAGAAATATGCAGCTTTATGCAAATGTGTGTGTGTGTGTATATATATAATATATATATATATATTATATATATACACACATTATTGGAAATCAATTAACAACACAAAACAGTGCCAGATATTGTCCAGAAATCCTCCCAGGTTCTGACTTTAGCATCAACAATCTGCTCCAATCATAACATGACAAACTGCAGCCCAACAGACAACAACAGCTGTCAGTGTGTCAGAGTGCTGACTTGACTATGACTTGATCCAGACTGACTGGGACTATCATAAAGTGGGCATGTCTGTAAAGGGGAGACTGGTGGGGACCCAGAGAACCCATTTACATTCACACATCTGGAGGTCAGAGGTCAAGGGACGCCTTTGGAAATGGACATGACTGGTTTTCCTTGTCAAAATGCAAAATTTCTGTAAGTTTGGAGCGTTATTTAATCTCCTTCAGGACAAGCTAGTCTGACCTGGTTGGTATCGATGGATTCTTTAGGTTTTCTAGTTTCGTAAGATGCCAGTATCTTCACTCCACTTTTAAAACCCACTACACCCTAAATCCTGCAAGTTGCAACATGTTATTACAGCGTTAACTTTGACAGCCCTATTAATGATATATCATATTCTGCTGTCTTTCAGTTGTGCAGCGTCTCCCTGCTGCATGTGAGACATCAGTCCAATCATTGCCCTGTACAGTCGTGGAGAAGAGGTCAACACATCGGTGCCATTCGCTGCCTCTCTAGTGGACCAGCTTCACCTGCTCCTCCCACACTAACTGACTCCTCTGAGTGCACTGAACCAGAACCCAGCCACAGTACCTCTGCCTGGTCTCCTGACCAGGGTCCGCCACCTGCTCCCACCCACTGCTGCATGAGTGGCTGTCATAACTGTGTGTGGATTGAACATGCAGAGCAGCTGCTGGCGTACTACCACGACGGAGGCGACCGGGCGCTTGCTGCTATCGAGGAGAACGTCCTCGATGAGAACCTTAAAACCTACCTTAAGATGGAGATTAGACTCCTAAAAAAGACATGACTGAAGGTTTTACTGCCCTTGGCTTCAACCACAGAGTCGACACTGAATGAGTGTTGTGAGCGTTTTTAGTAGGAATCTCTGAGTTTAAGCACTTTAAAACACACTCCAGTCACTGATGTTGCCTCCACAGTTTTACTTCCTCTTTCTGTGGGTTGCAGTGTTCATGTCTGCAAGCTACCAAGTTGGCATGTGAAAAGTAAACTTTGCTGAAACTGGAGCAGTCAGGTGATCAGACAGGTTGTAAACAAACCAGCAGTTTATCCAGACGATATAAACCACTTTATTCACAGCTAATACGGAACGAGAGCACACATGAAATGATGGTTAGAATCTCTTATTGCACAGCAAAACTATAATTATAACGATCAAAGTTGAAGCAGAAAGTCCATTATTTATTTACTCCTCTGTTTAATTTTCCCTTTTATTTAATTCTTTATTCATTTCTTATAACTTTTATGTTCATTTATTTATTTTAGTGTTTATTTTTTTAATGCAAAAATAAATAATACATAAATAAAAGGGAAAATTAAACAGTAGAGTTTAGGGAATTAATGCAAAGATTTAAAAAAAAGGAAGGTCAAACAAATAATGTATGTAACATTTTATTTTATTTTACTTATGTTTCATATTGCCACATTAAACAGCTGCTACTAATATTTATTTATATATCGTGTAATTTATTCATTTATTTTTGATTTCAGCTGTTTCCGTCCTCTTTCGTCTGATAATCCGATAGTGGTATTTATTGTTTCCAGATCTTGATACACAGCAAACCTATCTGCTATGATGGTAGGTGACCTGAAATGTTTACCTGCCTCAGCAAACATTTACCCTGGAAGGTGCTAATTTCATTCCCTGAATTCAACATGATTAGAGAACATACAAACATGAGAGAAATCAGTATAAAACATAACCAACAAGCCCAACCTGTCACACTTCGGCAAAACTTGAATTGTTGTCCTTGTGCTATGTGGTCAGGTGCTTGAAGTGTTGGGTGTCTGAAAGTGTGTGTTTAATGTTAGTAATGTTTTTGGGCCTCAACCGAAAATCAACTTGGTTTATTTTATTCAGTTTTACAGCTTGATTCTGTATCTTCATAGTTCACTGAGTCATGTTTCTTTAGCCATAAAACACATGCACATTTCTTTTATTTATCAGGAGTTTGAACTAATGTGTGAAATGTGTATTTTTATGTGTTTACTGATCATTTGCTTCAGTATATTTAAGAGTATTTTTTTTATTTTAAATTTATTTGAAAAGGTGTTTGTTAAATAAATGTTCTGCCTGGGATGACATGAACAATTTGAGAACAGGCATCGCTTCAGCTCAAGGAAAGGCCACTAGGCAGTGCCAGATAATATAACACCGTCTGTCTACTCTCATGAGGATAAAATGTTTTGTCTGATCCTCTTAACCTGTTCATTTCATCATCGTGTGGATTTATTCAACAAGCCCCACCGGCTCCTGTTAGGGAACAGTATAGTCAGACTGTATTTACTATAGTAATAATATAACACTTGCATGGAAACAAAATCTTTCAGTATATTCATGAACTGGTTGTTTTTAATCCCCTGAGACCCACAATAGACCAGTTTTCGTCTTCTTTAGGGGGAGACAGCAGGTCAACAGTAGATGTCACATAGAAATGGTGAACATCATCTGAAAGCTGCAACCTGGAGATTAATTTGAGATGCTGCTCAGCAAACATGGTGACACGTTTTTCTAGTGACAAATCAGAAATAAAAATGAATTAAATGTGTTTAAGGGTTTAGAACATGATGATAGAAGTCTATGATGTCCATCCTCATGCTCTATTATTTCTCATAAGTTGTTGCAGCAGTTTTTAGGTTGATACCATTTGTACCATACCATTATATGTAACAACTTTTTACCACTCTGGAATACATTAAAATGGTCAATACTCCTCTGAAATACCACATTAAGACACCAAGACCTTGAGGAACACTATAGAAATAGTCACGCTGTAATTTGGGATCAAAAACTTAAAGATTTCAGCAAAAGCTGCATTTTTGGCAATAGGATGGTGAGCACTTGTGTAAACTGCTCAGAAACCCCTTTATTTTCAGTGTAACTAGTAAAGCCATCCATCCTCTGAATGCTCTAGGTCTCTAGTTACCAGGATGTAGTAGTAGTAGTAGTAGTAGTCAGTCTAGCTAGTAAAGCCATCCATCCTCTGAATGCTCCAGGTCTCTAGTTTGTGGCTGTAAGGTTTCATGAGGCTGTGATTATCCTAGAGGTACTACTAGTAGTAGTAGTAGTAGTGGTAGTAGTAGAGGCTGTGATTATCCTAGAGGTCACCACAGGTCATTTTATACAGTGAGGTCAAGTTTTTTAAAAAAAGGTCTCAATGTAAAGTACAATGAAATGGCTCCTATGGGGACTAACATCATCACACATGAATACAGTTGGACTCATTGGATCCACAGGAGTCTGAGCTTTACAGTGATACCCAGTTTATGTAATTCAAAACTGTTTAGGGACCCCAGTATGCAGAAATATTCAGATACACCATTTTAGAAGAGGAGACAATCACACATTTGTACTGCATGCAAAGTACTGCATGTGATTATCATAAAGTGGGCATGTCTGTAAAGGGCAGACTGGTGGGTACCCAGAGAACCCATTTTTAACCCTGCATTTTTATACTACATGCAAAAATGGGATGTGATTATCAGTCTGACAGGGCCAGTTTGCGAGGTGGCGGTGACCCTGATCTCCCTGACTTAGTCAGCAGTAGTCTGGTCATGGTGATACACTGTCAGTCCTGATTACACAGGCGGGCCGCTCCAGCCACACTTATTTTTTGATGTGGGCTATGAAAGGAGATTACAAATGAGGCGTTTCACTGATCGCACACAGAACAGTGTACTGACTCTGACGTGATGGAAAACACTGGACATAGATTACTGCTGAAGCCAGCACTGCAAGGTGTCACTTTGCATCATGCCAGTGTGAAATATTCTTCAGGTCAGGGAGAGTAAAAAGTTTGGTGCATCACGTCATGTTATTACGCTGTGACATTCATTACAGATCAGCTATGGAGGACAGAACCTGACAAAATTACAAACACTGATGAAATGTGATGTTAATTAATTCATTTATTTCTGCATGGTTTTCCATTTGTATTTCAGCCCCTACTAATTTCTCCAAACTTTCTTATGTCTGCAGTCTTTTCTTTACACATTTACATTTCTTTATGCCTTTCTGCCTCATTGTGCAAAAGATGACGTCACTCCGATGTCACACATACTGTAAATTAAAAAAATAAATGCAAAAATAAGTAAATACACAAATAAATAAAAGGGAAAATTATACCAACGATCAAAAATAAATGAATAAATAAATAAATGACTCAATAGAGAAATAAATAAATAAATATGTCAGTAAATGTCGCAAGAATAATATAAAAAATAAATGCATCCATTGATTTATTGATAAAATGTGATATTAATATTTTTGTTTTAATTAGCTTTCTTTACTTTATTTTAATTCATTCTTCTACAGTATATAATTTCCCATTTATCTATTTATGTATTTATTTTTTATTATTTTTAATTAAATTATTAATTTTGCATAGTTTTTTGTTGTACATTTATTTTTAAATGTACATGTGTATTGACAACTCCCTCCTTTGCATACTGAAGCAGAAATGCATTAAAAAAATTAAAAAATAAAAGAATACAGACATAAAAAATGGAGAAATAAATAAGGGGTGAAATACAAATAATACAAATAACAAATACTATTGAAAAATATCTAGATAATTTAAAAGTTGTTGTGACTCAGGGGAGGAGGGTCGGACTCTGTAGACCACCATGTGATGTTATGGCACCGGACTGACTTTTTCCTGCCGTAGTCGTGTAATGTTACAGCAATTTAGATCCGTAAAGAAGTTTGGCTCAATCGCTAAATAGATATAGATATTTAGTGTGGGTCGATCACCCTGTTGTTGATCGGTTCATTTTTATCGATCTGTGAAGTGTGACAGCTCACCATGACCACCCGCTGCTGACTAGAATGCTTTTGCCCACCAGGTCTGGATCCATAATCTCCATCTGTATTTAGCAAAAGGCATGTGATCCCCTTTGAAATATTAAACTTTTTAAACCCGTCTTTTCTGTGGTTGGTGCAGTTTACTATCTCTGCTTTCTGCCCCCTAGCTGCATCTCTGTGATGGTGTTTCACGGTCTATAGATTTTGGAGCGTTCTTGCAGAGGTTTGACCTTTGACCCATTACAAAGTCAGCACACCTCTACACTAAAGCGTTCCCTCTTTAAGGCAAAAACATGGTGTGGGTATATCCACCTGACATAAGAAATCTAGATTAACAATACTATGATTGATTTCTGTTTTGTGGGACAGACAGTAACTCTGTGTTTGGTGTTACAGGCGTGGAGGCTGGTGCTGGAGTATTATTCTGCTAAAGGGAGGACACTCTCTGTACAGTACATTAAGATGATCTAAGGGATGCTTGCAGGATGGAGGATTGAAGGGTTTTTACTTGAAGCAGATGGTGAGACGATCGCGTAACAAAAGGGAAAGGTCTTTTCAGGAAGCTTGCTAATCTGCATCAACATATTCCAGCCTGTATTATCTGGTGTATCCGATTGTCTCAAACCAGTAATTTGATTAGGGTTGTAGTCTATGTGATGCTTTTATCAATTCTTTGATTTAATTTAGACTCTTGTTTAATATGTTCCTCCATCATCACTATAGGTGTGCCCTTGCGAAAGAGTAGTATACTTCAAGTTTATTTTAGGTAGTAGTATACTTAAGTGAAGTTCGAGTATATATAAAACATCAGTTTGCAAATTCTCACACACTTTAACAGACTACTCTATCAAAAAGTAAACACAACTACAAGCCATGTACACATTTCTCTAGGACTATAAGGCAAGAATACTTCATTTTACTTTTCTAGGTTTTTCATTCATTCATCGTCAACCGCTTATCCCGTTAGGGGTCGCGGGGGGCTGGAGCCGATCCCAGCTGGCATTGGGCGAAGGCGGGGTACACCCTGGACAGGTCGCCAGTCCATCGCAGGGCACATAGAGACAGACAACATAGAGACAGACAACCATTCACACTCACATCCACACCTACGGGACATTTAGAGTCATCAATTAACCTAAATTGCATGTTTTTGGACTGTGGGAGGAAGCCGGAGTACCCGGAGAAAACCCACGCTTACACGGGGAGACAGCATGCAAACAGAAGAGTCCCAAGCCGGAATCGAACCTGCGACCCTCTTGCTGTGAGGCGACAGCGCTAACCACTGCACCACTATGCAGCCCCCTTTTCTAGGTTTATCTCAATCAAAAGATTAAGTGTAAAAAGGACCAAACCAAGTACACTTAAACTTTTCTGTATACTTGTCAGTATTAGCCAAGTATAATTAGACTTTTCTGTGTATTTGTCAGTATTAGTCAAGTATACCCATTTATTACTGCTTTGTTGACTATTCGGATTGGTCAATCACAGTGTTTTATTTCTTTATAACAGACCGTTGCTATGTATAACAGACCGTTGCTATGGGCACAGTTCTGATCTCGGACTCTGGTGGACCACTTTTGTGTAGAATTATTGATTTTTGATTTTTACCTGTTGAAGTAGGTAGCAGCATAGTACGCAGGATAATGTACAGCTAGTAGGTCACTGTTGTGAAATAAACCCCTTCAGGACGATGCAAGACCCCTGAAGGCATGTATACTTTTGTTAAGTACTGTATATCTGTGATAAGTAAACTGAAAGTACACTCTCTTCTTTTAAGTGAAAGAAATACACTTGAATAAAGTTCTTTTTGGTGAGGTTATACACCCTCTTTGGCCCGAGCGCCGTCCATGTGGTCTGTTGACATTAGAGCAGGGAGGCGGTGCGTCCATAATCTTCTGCTGGACTCAGCAGCATCGATATAAGAGGGGCCCTAAGCCCCGACTGGCCCTCACAGCGAGCCTAGCATAGAACTCCACACATCTGCTGCGCTCCCACTCGTCTGGCTGTCCTCCTCCCAAGCAGCCGGTGAGTAGACCTGCCGCTACATCACCACCTCGACCACACACTCACTGACATACCTGGGATTTAATGTAAACACAGTACAAGACTGATGCTACTATTCTGGAGCTGCGTGGATATTTATGGACATTATTTTTTGAACTGACTTTTTTTTTTTTTTAAATCAAGATATATTCCAGGACTTCTGTTCTTGTTTACTGTGCTTGTCAGAAATTTTGATCTCCTTTGTACTGAAGAAATATCACTTAGATGTGCTGTAGATCACGGGTGGAGCGAGGTGGGGGGCTTCTGGGGCTCCAGCACCAAATATTTTAGGTTTTTAAAATACATCTTTGTGTTGTTTCCCCTCAGACTCTCTGAATGGAGTAAAAGTTACTGAGGAACTTAATAACATGTTGATTTGTTAAACACCATTAATTTCTTTAACGCATTAACACAACTTTAGGTTGTAGCTGTTCATCAACCAGGTCAGACTAGCTTGTCGCGGAGGAGGTTAAATAGCGCTCCAAGCTAAAGGAGGCGAGGAAAAACCACCATGGCCATTTTCAAAGGGGTCCCTTGACCTCTGACCTCCAGATATGTGAATGTAAATGGGTTTTCTGGGTCCCCACCAGTCTCCCCTTTACAGACATGCCCACTTTATGATAATCACATGCAGTTTGTTAATTAATTTTCGATAATAATTATATACATACATTTGCATAAAGCAGTATATTTATCCACTTCCATGTTGATAAGAGTATTAAATACTTGACAAATCTCCCTTTAAGATACATTTTGAACAGATAACAAATATGCAATCAATTGCGATTAAATATATTAATCAACTGACAGCTCTAAAGATACTTATACCTAATACTATTTACGTAAATTCCTGTGTATGTTAGATATAAAAACAGTAATATCAGACAATGTTTACCTCTTTTTAGGTGGCAGGGGTGAAAATGAGTCATCCTCAACATTTGCTTTTGGTTTCAGAATGATGACAGTTGGATGGATGTTTTTTTTTTTTTTTATTCATTGACAACTATCTTGTTTTTCTCAGTTGATTTTTAGACATTCTGTTATCAAAGGGCTTGAGAAATGGTGAATATGGCCACTTTAAATGGGACGATGGACCCTCAGAGCCCCCACTAGGTTTGGGCTGAACCCTGAATGTTTACAACATCTGGCTCTAACCCAGCTGCAGATGTTCTGGTTTGGTAAAAGTGACAGTAAATGTTGTATATGTGATTATGAGTTTGCCACTGATATCAAAATAATACTTTGTGCTTTAAGCATGTGCTTCTACAAAATGCTTGTTTTATTTAACAGAAGTTTGAATAAAACTACCTGATCAAAGACTTGATCTGAGCAGCTCCAGCTTTAGAGTTTTCAATACTCAATACTGAGCCGTATAAATGATTTAATATACAGAACGATATACGGTCTTAATTCTTTAAAGACATTAATAAGTGGCTCCAGCATCACTATTTCAGTTAAACTGGATAATTACTGGACATGAAGCGTGGACAAAGAACCACTTTAAGAATACATATATGTCTTTTATTTTGATATAAAACTGTCCACTGTGCAGCAGCTAAGACGTGATCAGACCGTCATTGTCACTGGGACACGGTGAACGGATTGATCATTTAGACCGTCAGAGCGTGCTCAGCATATCTGCTGTGTCGTCCTTGCTCTAACAAGATTACATTTGAGGGAGGGAGTACTTATTAACTTGAGCCAGGGATTATGGGAAATTGGGTCATCCTCACAGAACAAGGTAGTCCATTTCAGACATTAAGTCAGAGGGAAATATGAGTGTAAATCCCGCCTGGTGCTTGTCAGATCAATAAGAGGATTAGGGCCTGTAATGTCAGACAGAGGTGACACAGGCTGCATGCTCACTGTCACCTCTTTCTTTCCAAAATGAAAAGCGATCATCACGACGACAACTGCACTTCAGAGTGACATCTCTAAAGCAAGCAGCCTGCACACACAAACCATAACAGTTGATTCAAAATGAATCTTGAGCCACCCAAAGCTGAGATCAAGTCGGCCACCCGAGTCACCGGAGGCCCCGCCACTCCTCGCAAGGGACCCCCAAAGTTCAAGCAGAGGCAGACCCGTCAGTTCAAGAGCAAGCCTCCAAAGAAGGGCATCCAGGGGTACGTCTTGAATGATGCACATTTATGTCTCTGGAGGTTTAGAAATAATGGAAAGGTTTGTAATTGTTTTTTCTTTGCAGCTTTGGTGACGACATCCCTGGAATGGAGGGCTTAGGCACAGGTGAGTTCACATTTAAAATGCATTTCACATCAGTTTCTACAATCTGCAGGAGCCTGGATAACCTTATATATGTGTTTTTTGCAGACATCACTGTGATTTGCCCATGGGAGGCCTTTAATCACCTGGAGCTGAATGAGCTGGCCAAGTACGGTATCATCTGAGGTCTCCTGTACCACCTCCCTGCGATCCTCCGAGGATTACAGTCCAAACACTTCAGACCATCTGCCTCAGGCTCCATCTACTCACTTCAAGTGGAACCATTATAACCAAACCATGAACTGTAACAAACACATAAAAATGGAAAAAAGAGAAAAAGAATCTACAAAAAAAACCTTTCTGTCCTCTTTCACCGGATTCATCTTCTGCAGTTCACACGCAACATCTGCTCACATCTGTTCTCACATCTTCACTAGATCTGCACTCTAAACTGTCAGCATCTTTTTCTCTCCTCTCCTGTGCTGCTCTTCTTTTTTTCTCCTCCTTTCCTCTTCTTTTCTATTCTTGTCAAGGAAAAAACATGAAACTTACGCAAGCAAGGCAGCCTCAAATTGAGTTTACGTGTCAAACCCATGGAGTGGGTGGGTTCCCACTTCATGTGCTTCGGTGCCTCTTTCTCCATCCCAGAGGCTTTTCCACCAAAGCCGAACATTTAAAACACAAAACCTGAATTCTGTAGACTGGACACTAGCTTGCCATTGCTGAGCGAAACCTTTCAGTGGGATAATGTTAGTCATCGTCATATCCCTCTTCTTTCTCTGTTTTGACACACACTTAGCTGCACTGCCCAGGATACATAAATCACCACTCTACCGTGTGTTTTTTAAATCTAAAATTTCTACCATCCTAATATGTGGAAGTCTGGGGAAATGGGAAGAGAGTGAATAAATGTCTTTCCTTGTAACACACCGTGTATGATGTTACAGGGCAGTAGTGTGTGTCGTTCTGCTTCCAGCATTGTGTTCACTTCTTTTTCATATCCCTCCTATCCCTTTATATCCCATATTTGTATGTCTCCCTTGTATAATATTAATGTATTTGAAAATCTGTATTTTATGTTTATTTCTCACAAGTAACACTGTTGTGCCCTGTGTGTTTATATCTGTGTTTTTGAGATCAATATTTCATGCATCATTTCATCTCCATTGTCCTCGTCTTCATCGCTGATCCTTCTCTCAGTCGTCGTAGTAATCTGTTGTCTTTCAACTTGTACATTATGTCTGTTATCCTGACTCACTCTATAAACACTGTTAAAATCAGGAAGGTATATGTTTATGTAGAGTATTCCGTATAATATCAAAGGAGTCACTAACTTTGCCCTGATAATATAAAACTGGCACTGGAAGAGATTTTTCTTTATAAGTGATGTTTGCAGTGCTGCACTGTGTTTGATGTATAATGGAGCTTTGTCCTCTCTACAGGATGTGGAAAAAAACAGAATAAAAACAGGAAAATAAAAATGGAGATTTATTTATTATGATTAAAATTGTTCTTTAGATTATGAATTTGTAATTTGTTATTGATCTTTATTTTGGTTTTATATATATATATATATATATATATATATATATATATATATATATATTTACACGTATGGAATTATTCAAGTATTGATGAGAGCACTCTCATTTGTATGAAAAGGCAGAAATGCTTGAAGAAATGTAAAAAGAAATGAATAAAGAAAAGAATACAGAAACAAATAAGTGGGGAAATAAATAAGGAGTGAAATGCAATGGGAAAATTGTGCAGACATGAATGAATGAATGAATGGATGAATAAATAAATACGCACATTTAAAAATGAATATAAAATAACTTATACTTCTTATAACAAGTATATATGTATCTATCTAACACAAAGATAAATAAATTAATAAGCAAATTAAAACAGAAATATCAATTGATGTCACATTTTATCGGTTAATTAGTGTCTACACGTATTTTAAGTGTTATTTTTTGCAACATTTAATGACATTTTTATTTATTTATTTATTTATTAAGTGATTTATTTCCATATTTTGATTTTTGCAGGTTCCAGCTTCCATAATCAAGCCTGGGTGATATCCTGCATATATTTATACTATTTCACATAATGTACCGTTTGTGGCTGCTTTGTGGCGCCGCGTCCTCTAAATCGTACAACATGTACTACTGTAATTAAAAAAAGATAAGTGGAACTTTCCTGTTCAGCTATTAAAAAAGAAACACTCTTGTTTCCACCGGGCTTAGTTCGGTGTAGGACCGGTGGGAAACGGCCGGCCACTAATGTTTGCAACACCCGGTGTTTGAGTTGTGGGATGGAGTTTCGTTGACAGACAGTAACGCTACGTGAATTTTCTATTCAGTGTCTCTGTCTACTTACACAGCGATATTTATCGGGAGCGACATGGCGGATAATATTGTAAGTACAGCGGCGTGTTGTATTAACGGCAGCGAGGGGCGACTCGGCTAACGTTAGCTAGCTTGTTAGCCGAAGTCCGGAGTGATGAGGCAGCAGAATTAGCTTGATAGCTAGCTGGCTATCATTAGCAACGAGTAACTGGGGCCTGTTTAGCTAACCGGCTAATATTAGCTCTTTGGCTAGCTGACGACATCTGAATAAAAAGGGGCATCGTCGGATAACCGGAAAGCTACATAAGCGGCACAATCAGGAATAGAACAGTCTGGAATATTCTTTAGCATGCTCAGCCCATTAGCCAAACATTAGCCAGAATACACTCGGTGGATGTAATGGAAGCCAAGATGGTGTTGATTCATTAAAAGTGGTGCTTCGTGGAGTGTGAATAAACCCCCACACCGTGACAGCTTTAGTTAACGCTGTCTGCTTCAAAGTCGACATCTTTATGTCGCGATACAGAAGCTCTTTGCTGAAAATAAGGCTAACGTTAACATTACTTTTCTGCACTGTCATCGCTGTCATAATATCCTGACAGTGACACCACTGTAAAGAGGGGGGCAGGAGGGGATAGCGACCTTGTTTTGTCAGACAGGTGTTGGGAAGTCGTATTAGCTACCAATAATTAAGGTCTATATTTCGAAACAGGGTTCCTCTGCAAGTCTGGGCCACTCATTTGCTATTAATAAAGTTATGTGCAGTTAGGGCAGTGGTGGAAGAAGTACTCAGATCTTCTACTTAAGTAAAAGTAGCAGTACTTCAGTGTAAAACTACAAGTAAACAATACAAGTAAAAGTCCTGCATTCAAAATTTAATGAAGTTAAGGTACAAAAGTGTTAGCATCAAGTACCAAAAGTAAAAGTACTCATTATGCATAATAATCAGTGTTGCAGTTGGTAAAGGTGAAGCTCATTTTAATTACTTTATGTACAGCTGGGTAGTTTAACCTAACCTTTTGCTCCCCCTCATGGCTCTGATCTTCAGGATTTAAATAATTTAGACAGAAGACTTTGACCAATCACAGGTCATTTCAGAGAGACAGAGGCAGCTGTGAATCGCTCCTGATCTCAGATCAAACGTTCAAACTAGGCAGCGCTGATCAAATATGAATCAATAATCTGTTACTGTAATGACTATTTCTCTCCTCAGATATTTTCAGAATCATCTTGGAGTTACTGTTTAGCTGTAAAATGGGAACTCATTGAAACTGTAGTAGTGACATGTTATTTTTGTTTGTATGTAATAATATCTCACAATTGAGCTCTTGATCCCTGTTGTTTGTACTGGTAACTTAGACTAGTGTATACAGCTCTTTGTCTTTGTTTTTATTCAGATCATCAGGGTACAATCCCCAGATGGCATGAAGAAAATTCCTTCTACCAAGAGGGAGACCACTGCTGCTTTTTTAAAGAAGGTACTGTATGTATAGCATAATAGATACTTGGGTGTCGATTCTACTAGTATTGCAATTCCATATTATGATTTATTTTAATTGTTGTTAAATTTTTTTAATAAACTAGTGTTTTTAAGGATGCAACATTTACATGACACATTCTAAAGCGTACTGTTTCTACAGTAATGCATGTGCTAACTTGTGCATTGTTGTTGTGCTTTGTGTTTCCTTTGCTTTTGTGCCTGCTCATTGTTCATTTATGTAAGAAGCTGTGCAGAAAGTACCAGAGCAGGTCAGTCCTGCTGCTCACTGCTACGATGTGCTCGGCTGGCTTCTGCTATTAACATGTGGCTTGCCGGAGAGATTTGTATTCAGTTAGAGCAGTGGATGCATTGCTTTGCTCACTTGTCATCAGTGGTTTATGATCCAAACACTACAGAGAATAATAAACATATAAAAAGGATAATTTTGTCCTGAATTTTGGTATGTTTGTAAAAACAATCTTAGTTTTGTACCCTTATTTATATAAGGGCACATAAATAACCATAAGTACAGTACATTTGAATCAATTAGACTAAAATAGAGCTGTATTCCAGCAGACCAGTCACAGCGGAGCGTTGCAGCAGCACCTCATTAAAAATGTATGTGTTCGTGTTAAGGCAGGATGGTGTAGCCTGCAGATCAATGTAGGGAGTAGTTTCCATTCCCTGCTGATGTGCAGCCAGTGCTGGTTGGAATAGAAAACCATGGGTTTGAGGCAGACAGTGCAGAGACACTTGTGCAGCTGAGACTAAAATACAAAGAGTAAAAGGAGCTCAAATTGATGTTGTGTCATACAGTCTGACAGTCGTATACAGTTTCACCTAGCTGCAGTAATAATATCTTATACTGTGTGCTTCTGTGTGACAGTCCTGTACAGATAAATAAAAGCCACTAGTAGATGTCTCTCCATGTGGTGGTCTGTTGGTTTAGACCTGGGCTCAGTGCAGCTGTCTTAGGTATTTTTTCTATATTGTCATCATGAGTTCAGTTTTTATGCCAAGATAATCATTGTGCTCTTATGTTAACAGCACAAAAGTTCACCAGTGGTTGTTGAAAGTACACTTCAAGTGATGAAATAAAGGTAGATGGGTGCTCAGGGTTCCTACTCGGTATGGAAAAGTATATTTTAGTCATTTCCAGGTCAGGTTAAGTATGGAAAAAAAGAAAAGAAAACATGGAAAAACATGAATGTTCCCAGACTGCTGCACCTATTCTGTTTTCTAAAAATCAAATTTGTAATTTCTAAAAGTAAATTGACCATATAAGCAGCAGAGTGTCTTTCATGGCGTTTGGAGCAGCGAAGATGTTTACTCTTGTATGAGAGAGCACAAGCCACACCAAGCTTGATGGCGTTGAAACCAGAGTACCGTATTTTTTTGCACTATAAGGTGCACTGGATTGTAAGGCACAATTAGTGAAACAAAATGGTCAGATAAGTCAAACTTTATTCAAATCATTTAATAACTCTAACTTGAATAACTCTCAACATTTTTCAGTTGTAACACATGAAATACAAAACAATACACTCACTTTTCAGTTCCTTCCTCTTCCACAAATCCATCAAATCCTTCATCATCAGTGTCTGAGTTAAACAGTTGGGCGATTTTAAGTGCGCCTTATAGTGTGAAATATACAGTATGTAATTTTGAAATAACCCCAAGTGCTCATAATGTCTTAGTTTGGTTCATCACAGTGATGGACTTTGGAGGCTGAGACTGATTTAAGACATTGTGTGTTTAGGTCCTCTCGACATTTAATGGATTTCATGATGCTGAAAACTATGAGTAATTTGATTTCAGTGATACCAAATCTAATCAGCTCATGATATTATCTCTCTCTCAGGTGGCCAAAGAGTTTGGGTTCAACTCCAATGGGTTTTCTATTTACCTGAACCGCAACAAGACCGGAGAGATCCTTTCCCAGAACAAAACTCTGAGCCTGCTTAAGATCAAGTAAGTAAAAGCAAACAGTGCTGAGCTGTAGTAAAGACTCATCCGTCGTTCATATTCAGCTCTGAGATTCATCACACCTGTAGTACGGTAACTTTTTAGAAATGTGATCAGGGAGGATGTATCTGCTTCAAAGAAGAAAAACCCATCTTACAAAATCTGCTATTCAGACATATATGCAAACACTCATTTACCACAAGAAGTTTACAGAAAAGTTTGCAGAAAAATAGTTATTTTTACAATTGAGATAATTTAATAAACATCTTATTATTTTGTTTTGTCTCATCTTCCTCGTAGGCATGGCGACATGCTGTATCTGTTCCCTTCAGGATCCTCTTCCTCATCTGGGGAGGTGATGGACACTGCCACTCCACACTCATCTTCATCCCTACCATCTGTTTCATCTTCCTCATCCTCCTCTTCATCATCCATGATCCCCCGGTCCTTCTCAGCGCCACAGGTCCAGGAGGATGAGATTGATCAGTATCTGACGAAGCAAGACGGCAAGATCTACAGGAACAAGGATCCACAGCTGTAAGAAAAAAGACCTTCTGCAAACAATCCAGATAAAATACAGATGTCAGACACCCGATGATTCTTTTCTTTTCACAGATGTCACCATGGCTCCCTTGGAAAATGTGTGCACTGTGTACCATTAGAGGTAAGAGAATTCATTCTTCTTTCTTAAACTAGATGAGCTGTAATGCTAGCACCACTACTGTACAACAGGTTTATTCAGATTTCACTTATTGAAACTGGCCTCCTCTTCTTTTTTTTTGTCAGCCTTTTGACGAAGACTACCTGAATCACCTCGACCCACCAGTGAAGCACATGTCATTCCACGCATACCTTCGGAAGCTGACTGGTGGAGCTGACAAGTAAGAAGTTTGAATTTCTTCAGTGGAAAACTACTCGTATTCAAATTGTAGCCAAATTCCAACTAGGGTGGGTATTTTTAGGATTTTAACAGTACCACTACTGTAACAGATACTGCTTATCGATCCGGTTCTCTAAAGGTACTCTTAAAGCTGAAGTAGGCAACAATTATTTGCCATGATTGTGCAAAAAATCCACATTAACCTCTCAACATATAGTAATTCAAGTGTTGTGAGAGAAAACTAGACTTCTGCACCTCCTCGTTGCTCTGTTTTCAAGCTTTAAAAAATGTAGTGATGAGTGACTTTGGCCGATCATGTGATTGGTGGAATCCCCTCGAGAGATCTCACCATGGCTGCCGTGCCACAAACTTTCTCATTTTACAGCTAAACAGTAACTCCAAGATGATTCTGAAAACATTTGAGGAGAGAAACAGTCAATACAGGAACAGAGTATTGTGTTTTTGTTACTGAACTCATTTTTTAAATAAATTGTACAATATTTCTGCTTGCAAATATTTTCCTAGACTTCTGTTTTCAGAACCAGTTATTAGTAATAATTTATTAAATACTAATAATAATCAAATGCAGAGATAATTTTGTAATATGATCAAGAGTAGATATATTTATATAGTCTTACATTTACAGCCGGCCCTTTGAGGGCAATCATAGCGCTGATGTGGTCTGGGATGAAATTGAGTTTGACGCCCCTGAACTAGGAGCTAGTCGTCTGTCAAACGGTTCTCCGCCTGTGTCTGATGCTCTTTCACTAGATGCTTTGACAGACTGTTTGTGTTTGGCAACGAGCATCGTCTGCATCGACGGGACTGAAGTAGAGCCACTCTTTGGACCGCTTTGTTCTCTCCGCTATTGACAGAGAGAGAGAGAGATTTAATCTTATTACAAATTAGAAACAGAGTTTGTCAGATCAGTCATGCAAGATCATGTTTATGTAGCCTAAAGAAATAGGAAATCAATTTCTTAATTTCTCCGAAACTGATGACAGAACCGAATCAAAGTTTATCGTTGCGAGGTCTACGGCCGTGGGGCTCGTTTAGTTTAGTACCGGGTTTTGACACAGATACCTAATTCAAACCCTGTTCTGATCTCCTGCAGAGGGAAGTTTGCAGCTTTGGAGAACATCAGCTGTAAGATCAAGTCGGGCTGCGAGGGCCACTCTCCCTGGCCGGAGGGGATCTGCACCAAGTGTCAGCCCAGTGCCATCACGCTGAACAGACAGGTATGTGACCAAGCCTGTATGGCCCTCTCTGCTAATGAAGCTTTCACTGAGTTCAGCAGTAGAGTTGATGACCAAAAATTGCAAATACGTCAGTGTTGGTGGGCTTTCATAACATTATAATATTTCTGTGAGTTTATAAAATTCTGACATTTGTTAACAGTGGAAATTAATGAAAGGAGAGAACAGGAATAATTCAGACTAGGAATGCAACTAACGATTATCTTCAGTATTGATTATTTTTGATAAGTTATTTAGTCTATAAAATGCCAGTGAAAAATATTGATCAGTGTTTTCCAAAATCTAACATGACGTCCTCAAATGTTTTGTTTTGTCCACAACTCAAAGATATTCAGTTTGCTGTCACAGAGGAGAAAAGAAACCAGAAAATATTCACATTTAAGAAGAATATTTAGAATTTGTTTTTTTTTGAAAAATTACTCAGATTAGACAATTTAGTTGTTGACAACTAATCGATTAATTGTTGCAGCTCTAATTCAGATCATCACCTGTGCTGCTGTAACAAGTCATCGTTCACTTGTTACCACAGCGTTTTTCAGATTTTTGTCTTTGTTTATTCTGTCCTTGATACCCATGTGTCCATGTAGATTATTAAAGATATTTTTCGTCAGGAAGCTACTAGATTGAGTACAAAATAATCTATTTTATTCAAAGCGCATCACAATATTAGCAAACTACTACAGGGTTCCCGCAGCTCCTTGAACCTTCTTAAAAGGTATGGAACTCATTCATTGAAAATAAGACCTCCAAAATGTCTTAAATCCAGTAAGTCTTAAAAATGCTAAGGCATGGGAAGTAGGATTTTATGAATCACATTTTTTCTGACATTGCAATCAATTTATCTTTGTCTGTTCTCTCCCAGAAATACAGACACGTGGACAACATCATGTTTGAGAACCACACCATTGCTGACCGCTTCCTGGACTTCTGGAGGAAGACGGGCAGTCAGAGGATGGGATACTTGTACGGCAGGTACACTGAGCACAAAGACATCCCTCTGGGCATCAGAGCTGAGGTGGCTGCCATCTACGAGCCTCCACAGGTGAGGGATCCAACTCTAAACGTATCACTGTCTGCTTCGGCTCCTGCAGTCAGTTTGTTCATTTCCCTGGTACAGTATGTTGACTCTAAGTTATCCTTCCGTCAACGAGTGAAAGTCCTTATTAGCCTGATTGCAGCTCTTTTTGTTTTAATGTGATGGTGACTCTTGTCCCTGCTGTGTTTCAGAATGCCACTCAGAACAGCCTGGAGCTGGTGGAGGATCCTAAAGCTGCAGCTGTGGATGAAATCGCTGCCAAGCTGGGCCTGTGCAAGGTTGGCCATCTTTTCTCTCACTCTGATTGACACTGTGCCTCCCAGTTTCCCAGGCAGCAAGTAAACATTTAGTCCTTGAAGTTGATGTGTTGAAAGCAAAAAAAATGGGCAGCGTAAGGATGTGAGCAACTTTGACAAGGACCAAACTGTGATGGCTAGACGACTTGGCAGAACTGTAGCTCTGGTGGGATGTTCCCGGTCTGCAAACCGGTGGGAGGCCAAGGCTCATTGATGCATGTGGGGAGCGAAGGCTGGCCCGTGTTGTTTGATCCAATAGAAGAAATACTGGAGCTCAGATTACAGAAAAAGTTCATGCTGGTTCTGATAGAAAGGTGTCAGAACACACAGAGCATCACAGTTTGTTGCATATGTGGCTGTGTAGCTGCAGACAGGTCAGGGTGCCCATGCCGACCCGTGTCCAACACCAAAAGCCCCTACAGTGAGTATCAGAACTGGACCACGCAGCAATGGAAGAAGGTGGCCTGGTCTGATGAATCACATTTCTTTTACATCATGTGGATGGCCGGGTGCATCACTCACCTGGGGAAGACTTGGCATCAGGATGCACTATGGGAAGAAGGCGCACCGGTGGAGGCAGTGTGATGCTTTGGGCAATGTTCTGCTAGGAAACCTTGCATCCTGCTTTTCATGTGGATGTTACTTTGACACATACCATGTACCTAAACATTGCAGCTGAAGAAGTACACCCCTTCATGGAAACAATATTCCCTAATGACCTCTTTCAGCAGGATAATGCGCCCTGCCACACTGCAAAAAGGGTTTGAAGAACACAATGAGTTTGAGATGTTGACTTGGCCTCTAAATTCTCCATCTCTCAATCCAAACAAATGTCTGTGGTATTTGCTGGACCTACTCAATATTAGGCAGGTGGTCATAATGTTATGGCTTATCAGTGTACATATACATAGGTAGCAGGTCCTCTTCATGACCATGTTGCTCCGCCGTGTTTCTACAGTAACTCAGAACAGACAAATCCATCTCTTAACATTTTCCTCTTGGGCTGGAGTCGATAACGTCATTCGCTCCTGTTACCACTCTCTCTCTTGCTTCACCACTCACTTTCCTCGTACACTCACACTGTACTCATTGGCTCTGCTCCAAGTGCCTCTGTAGAGGAACATTCATGTTTTCCTGTCAGCCACTGTAGCTCTCCAACACGCTTGGCACAACTGCAGTCTCCTCCTAGATACTGCCAGGTCCTGCACACTGGACCTTTAAACATCCATCCATCCATCGTCAACCGCTTATCCCGTTAGGGGTCGTGGGGGCGCTGGAGCCGATCCCAGCTGGCATTGGGCGAAGGCAGGTTCACTCTGGACAGGTCGCCAGTCCATTGCAGGGCACATAGAGACAGACAACATAGAGACAGACAACCATTCACGCTCACATCCACACCTAGGGGCAATTTAGAGTCATCAATTAACCTAAACAGCATGTCTTTGGACGTTGGGAGGAAGCCAGAGTACCCGGAGGAAACCCATGCTTACACGGGGAGAACATGCAAACTCCACACAGAAGAGTCCCAAGCCCGGATTCGAACCTGTGACCCTCTTGCTGTGAGGCGACAGCGCTAACCACTGCACCACCGTGCAGCCCGACCTTTAAACAATGTATTGATAATGATAATGATAATGATGACATAATAATGACATTTTTTTTGACATTTTTTGCAGATTAATCATCTAATTGTTTCTACTTATTTTATCTGTTGTCTTTTCTCTGGTTTTCAGGTGGGCTGGATCTTCACTGACCTGCTCTCTGAGGATACGAGGATAGGAACTGTCCGCTACACAAGAAACAATGTGAGGATGCAGCTCACTCAAAGACCACCCGCTCATCAGACTAATGGTGCCTTAAAATGAAACTCGTGAGCTTGTGTTTACAACATGGGGAGCCATGTACATAATAAAGCATAAAGCGATGGCAGTATTAACGTTACTGTCGGAGTCTAGAAGCCACTGAGGTTAGCAGGTTAGCAAGCGAGCTAGTGGGTAACACAGTGCAGGAAATGCAAAGACATAATGACAGAGGAGAAAGATGAAGCTGTCGGGAATATCAGCATTTTCCTCGGACATATAAAATTGCAAAAAAAAATTATATACAACCAATATTAGAATACATTAACTCATTATGCACCGATAAACGAACTTCTATGGGCTTCACCATTTACCAAAGTCGTGAATACGACATGAGGGGGGCTTTGAGATGGTGTCTTCTTGTGAACACAGTAAGCACGACCCCATTTAAAGGCACCACCATACACTGCTGCTTTCCCCCACGCTTTAACATTGGCTTTCTTGCTTTTAGGAGTCGCACTATCTGAGTGCAGAAGAATGCATCACGGCGGGATACTTCCAGAATCTACATTCAAACCCTTGCAGACTCTCTCGAGACGGACATTTTGGCTCTAAATTTGTAACCGTGGTGGCAACAGGTATGTTTTTGTTTACTCTGAGGCGAAAGCCAAGCCTAACTATTACTATTTGTACTATAATTCTTCCCTAAACCATGACATGTGTTGTGAATAAATGGCTGTTAATATGAGCTAAAGTTATCTACTCTTAAGAATGTATTTGAGACCAGTAGAGCGGTGTAATACAAGCCAGATGCGCTCTGGTCTGTGGAATCGAGACCAAATGTTTACACTTTCCCTGTTTTACATCCTTGCAAGACCACCTTGTGTATTCATTCCAGAAAAGCACAAAAGATTTGCAGTGACCTCATCACTGTCATTTGCATTAAAGAGGCACCAGCAGCCAAAGCTGACGTCATAGCTACACATCTAATGCCAGCATTGCAAAGTCCATCTGTTTTACTTTCCCTTAACGTCGTCTGTTTGCAAATGACTTCCATGTGTAAAGTTGAAGAGCCTTCGGATAGACACACTGACATAATAATAGTTGAGCAATGTTATAGTAGTGTGCACAACTTCTTTGTTGGTATTTTGAAGTAGTTTTACACACAGTTATCTGGCTGGGTTTTTTTGTGTGGCTCGTACTAACAGTGTCATACTGGATTTGTGGAAAACTCAAACCTGAGGCAGATAAATCAGAAAGTCTATGACCTTTTTGATAACAAATTCATTATAAAGTTTATTTGTCCCATGCGCAATTTTACAAGTATAATGCACAGTGAAATACTTATGTACCTATCCGGCTGATACTCCCACACAGGATGCTCTGGTTAGTGCGGGTGTTAAAATCCCTCAGTTGTCTGAGGTGGGAGAGGTGCTGCTGGGCTTTCTCCACCAGGGTGCTGATGTGGTAGAACCATGACCGGTCCTTTTTGTGATGTGAACACCAAGGTATTTTGAAGTTATCCCCCTCTCCACCTGGGCCCATTCATGATGAGAGGGTGGAAGCGCCTCTTCTGCGTCCTGGTGGGGTTCGCTATCAGCTCCTTGGTCGTGCTGACGTTCAGCTTGATGTTGTTGTCTTTATACCAGTCGTCTAGGTGGATAATCTCAGAACGGCAGGCAGTCTCATCAGCAGTTGTTTATCAAGTACAAGGAATACCCTTTTCTACCAAAATTAGTGCCTATATACAGGTTTTTTAAACACAGGAAAACCTGCTAAAAATAGGCGGTAGACTCTGTGCATATGTCATGCCGTTGCACTGGCTGTTTTGTTTTTTTTTTTCCCCCGTTATGTCACGTTTGATGTCACGGATGCGCCACCCAGAAGCAGGGTTGGTAAACAATGAAAGTGTTATGGTGGTTACTTCTTTTTTTTATAGTTGTAACTTTCACTGTTGTCAGATCTCAGCACCATTCACACTACATGACTGACCAGTGGCAGGAGGTCACACAATACAACGTCTTTCACCAGTAGATGCTGACGTGACGATTGAGCGCTGATGTGCGAGCAACGAGCCAATGCTGATTTGATCTGGGGCTTTTGTTGGGGAGCAGAAAGTCATGTAGTGTGATTTAGGCATTATAAAGTCTTTCAACTCTCAAACCAGAGTTGGTGGTAGTTGGAACAGTTGAAACAGTAAGGGGAAAAAGGTTTTATTTTTTTGTGTGTGTTTTACAACGATCATGTGAAAATAAATTAGAATTGTCCAAATCACTGATTTTATTATTGTATATTCACTTCAATGCACGTCACACTGCATCATACCGGAAAAGGAGCGGAAAATTAGGGTGTCCTCGGGTGTCATGATGCCATCACTGCCGATCGGAGTTGGTAAATGAACGCTTGAAATGTTTGCTACTGACGAATGAAGTGATAAGTAAACAAATGGTGACAACCTGCAGTGTCATTGGTGCTATAACAAACATTAGGGATTCAGACAGGTATGATGATTGAGATTGTCCCTGTGCTCTGTGTGCAGGTGGTCCAGACAACCAGGTACACTTTGAAGGATATCAGGTGTCCAATCAGTGCATGGCTCTGGTGAGAGATGAGTGCCTACTGCCCTGCAAAGATGCTCCTGAGCTGGGCTTCGCTAAAGAGTCCACCCCTGAGCAGTACGTACCAGACGTCTTCTTCAAGGTAAGACTATTAACCTGTGTTATAATGAAACTATCCATAATTGATAATAGTGTATAATTCATGAGAATACACAGTGACTGAGCATTACACAGATGATTAGACTGCTGGTCTCTCAAGCAGAATAATGACATCCAGAATCTTATTTTGTTGTTGATGCCAGATATGAGTCGGTTCTGCCAGATGTTTGTATCAAGATTTTTGTCTTTGATTCCTACCCTGTTTTTATTTTCCTCCTTCCATCCAAAAGGACAAAGACAAATTTGGAAATGATGTCACGTTTCTAGCTCGGCCTCTTCCTGTGGAGTACCTTATCATAGATGTGAGTATGATTTGTTTTCTGTGGTCAGCAGGTGGACTGTACACATCTTATTCATGCAGCATTGATTCTTACTAATTTGGGCTGTCAGTCAATTAATGATCGCGATTGATTGCATGACTGTCCATAGTTAATCGGGTTTAATCACGAAATAATCACATACTTTTATGTGTACAGAATTAACCTTAAAGGGAGATTTGTCATGTATTTAATACTCATCAACATAAGTGGAGGTAAATTAACACTTGAATAGTTTTCATTTAAATGATTATGTCCTAAAAGTTGTAAATTTATGAGCAAATATGCTGCTTCATGCAAATGTATATAAATATTTATTATTGGAAATCAATTAACAACACTAATCAATGACAGATATTGTCCAGAAACCCTCCCAGGTTCTGATTTTAGCATCAAAAATCTGCTCCAATCATAACATGACAAACTGCAGCCCAACAGGCAACAACAGCTGTCAGTGTGTCAGAGTGCTGACTTGACTAGGACTTGATCCAGACTGACTGGGACTATCATAAAGTGGGCATGTCTGTAAAGGGGAGACTGGTGGGGACCCAGAGAATGTAACAGAAAATGGACATGACAGTTTTTCCTCACTAAAATTTAGCATTAATTTAGAGCGTTACTTAACCTCCTTTGCAACAAGCTAGTATGACATAGTTGGTACTGATGGATTCTTTAGGTTTTCTAGAGCCTGTTAAAATCATAAAATTTCAAGTTGTGTTAATAAGTTAAAAAAATAGTGGATAAAATGAATTTGCATTAACACATTATCACGTTAACTTTGACAGCTTCAGTATTGGTACAATATACTGACTCTGCCTTTTTAGATTTCAGATAATATCCCCTGTTGTTTCCTCTACAGATAACTACCACTTTCCCAAAGGATCCCCAGTACACCTTCTGCTCCACACAACGCTTCCCCATTGAGAACCGTGATATCCTGGGAGAGACACAAGTAAGTCTCTTCTGGATAAACACTTGTTCATCTCAACTCTCTCAACTCTGATTCAACTGGCCTTGGTGAAGAAAATGGCAGCCAAATAGAAGTGGTGGGGGAAATGATGTCATCCATTTTCCTTTTAAATATAGTTTAGTTGTGTAATGTGGGAAACATGCCTTGGACGATAACGTTGGTGGTTTTAGTGAGTTTTCAGACCCTGTAGCGAGTCTTCAAAAAAACAACTAACGGCAAATGTAGCGACTTTTTCTGGTGTTATTTATAGACTTTTGGAGACTGGCATTAAAGCAGGTATCGTTCTTACTCTTCTCAAAGCACTCACAGGCCGTCCAGTCCTCGTGGCGAACAGTCCCTCCTAGCTGCAAATTAATTTATTTAAAATGTAGACGTGCAGACACAAAATGTAGACTGGAGAGACAGACCATAGGTGTTGTTCAATAAATCTTTACTGAAGTTGAGAAATTTTATGTTACATTTGTTATTATTAAGCTTTATATTTTATCAGACGAAGGGGAAAAAAAAAAGAAAATCACCCAAACATATCGGTCCAAAAAAAAAATCTGCATCATACTGTATATCGGCCATCAGCTGTCCTGATTCTGTTAAAAAATCGGCATCGGCCATAAGAAAAAAAAAAAAAAGTTACAGCAGCCACACACAAACCCACATAACTGTCAGACTTTCTTCAGTCCACTTTAGCCTTTATCGCTGCCTGTATTTCAGCTTGACGTGACCGGGCACAGCGGAGGGAACGTTAGTGAGACCTTTTGACTTCCACAGCCTGCAGAGGTCAGAGGAAGTTATACGTGTTGCTCTTGTTATCTGTGTCTGCAGGACTTCCACAGTTTAGCAACATACCTGTCCCAGTGCACCTCCACGGCATTCCTGGACATCGTGTCGGACTTCCATCTGCTCCTCTTCCTCGTCACCAATGAAGTGATGCCTCTGAGAGTAGGTCAACACTTCCATTTGTTTTCCATCTGTGATGCAGAAAATGGGTTAGAATAAGGCCAAATTCTTCTCCCATCTGGAGCTGGTTACTGGTGTGAGGATGTTTTCACTCAGACCCTTTTCTTCATGCTGATAGTTTCAAACTGGCCTGTGGCCCATGATGATGATCAAAAGAAGATCAGTGTTTTTACTCTTAAGATAATTATGAACTGCTTGATCAGATTTGGATGTTTTCTATGAAACTGCAGACTTAAAAACATCAAGGCAGTGGTGTGTTTTTAGTGTCCTGAGTCTGTCATTGTTCAGTGGAGGGATCAGGGCTTGTGTGCTTGTGTTTGCAGGACAGCATTGGGTTGCTACTAGATGCAGTGAGGACTTCTAATGAAGATCTGGCTCAGACCTGGAAGAAGTCGGAGCAGTGGGCCACCATCGAGCAGCTGTGTAGTAAGTCGCTGCCTATCAGACTCTAATTTACCTGTCCTGATTTCTAGTTTGTGCACTGTTGTTGAAATAAGTTGAAAAGTTGAGGAACAGAAAGTATTGATAACCTGTATGATCAGTTGTTTAAGTCATTTTTCAAGCAACCATGTCAAATGGTTGACAAAAAATACATAACAGAAACACACAACAGTTTTGAATTGTATTGATTGTGCAGTGTTTTGTGTTGACTCTAATCACATTACCATTCCCTGTACAAGTTACCATACGTTCATGAAACAAAGTGGCGTCTGCAATTAAATGTTTTAATTGATTGACCGCCCTACTTGTAATATAAAGATTACAGGCTTGTGGCCTTCATTAGAGTCATCTAGCACCAAGTTTACTTTGTTGTTAATGACCAAAAACCTGCAAAATGACTTGGTCAAAAAAACAAGCAATTTAAAGGCACTTTGGGCAACTTGATGGGTGTGTTTCAGAATTGTTTTATAGTAAATTTTGTTGTGCAGGATGAACAACTGCTCCACCTGTCTAAATCTTAGCTAAGTTGTTGGAAACATCAATGAGTCTAAAACAGACCTGGGTATTATACGGCCCGTGGGCCGGATGCGGCTCTCGTGATGGTTCTACTAGCCAGGGAGGTTTCAGACAAATTACACAATTTTACCTATGATGCTAAAAAATAAAATAAAAAAAAAAAAAAGTGAAGAAAACTTCTTCGCTTCAAGAAAAGCTTTTGTTTTGAAATGCTCCTGTATTGTTAGTGTGCTTCTTCCTGTAGTTTTTTCATGGAGGTCGGCCGTAAAGCTGTGAGCTTAGTTTGCAACAAACGTGGCTGAATTCAAAGAAAACAACTAGAACTGTCACTTTGAGACAAAACCTGCAGAAAGATCCAGAAAGCTGTCTGGAGACGAGAAGGAGAGGACAGCCGAGGGGCTGCTGGCTGAGATACTAAAGCAGAGAGGACTTTACAAAGCTGCAGGAACCACAGGAGGAAATGGAAGAGTTAATGTTAAGTTAAATGTTACATATACTGTAAGTGTTAATGTTAAGTTAAAGGTTAAGCTTTGTTGGTTCAAGGACTCCTGTATATAATGTCATTTTCTTAAAAATCTGCTGTTTGGAGTGAATTTCAGTATAATAAATGCTGAAAAATAAGAATAACAGTATGTTCCCCATAGTGATAAAATAGAGGTTACGTCTGACAGTATTTGTTTGGCCCCCGGCAACAATCAGGGTTTCTCATGTGGCCCCCCTGGTAAAATAATTGCCCACCCTGGTTTAAAAGATAATAGATTTCTGCACGTTTAGATCCAGGCAGTATTTCACTAAATTCTTGAAGTTTTCGGTTTGTCAGTCCTTCATCAGAGCAAACACCGTAAAGTTTGTTGGCAAATGACTCTGTCCTCTCTCCTGTCCCTCCAGGTACAGTGGGCGGGCAGCCCTCCAGCTCTCAGGGTTACGGGGCCATGGGCGGCCCCTCAGTCCCTGCCTCCTCCTCAGCCATGTGGTCTTGCCTCCACTGCACCTTCATGAACCAGCCTGGCACAGAGCACTGTGAAATGTGCAGCCTGCCCCGCAGTTAAACCCCCCACCACCCCTTTCACCGCCCTCCATCCTGCCTCCGCGCCCCGCCCACCCCGCCCTGATCTCATCCCACCCGGCCAATGACATCGCTGCACCAGGACCAGCTGGATGCCCTTTTTTGTTTTCCTTCGCCTCACTTCGAAGCCTTCCCATCTCATGGGCTGCTGTTAACACGTGAAAGGGATGCACTCGTTTACACCGAATTCATAAATGAAATAAAACCAGACTTTTGTATTATCCCTCCTCACAGCACGGTTCTTGTGAGCGGCAGGCTTCGTTACGGTAAAGCACTTTTGGCTGAGCAACCCCCCCCCCCCCCCGAATAATCGGATAAATCATGCTGTGACTCAAGACAACAGCAAAGACTCAAGTGTTTGGATGTCCTCTCACACCAGTGCCCCTCTCACTCTCACAGCGTCTTCTGGAAAACCTGACTGTGTATAAATACATTTGAGGAATGATACTGTTATTTAATTAATTAAGCTTTGTTTTTTTTTTTGTTTTTTTGTTTTTTTTGTTTTTTTATCTGATTGTAGCGTACCTTTAAAATTTTGAATCTGCAGTGTGGACTCTACTCAGTCAGGTTTTTATAGGTCCTGGTCTCTTTGACAAGCCCCTTAAAGTACAATCATTGGTCTAAGCTCAGACCTGAAAACTCTTAAGAGCTCCAGAGTAAGCAGAGTTTATATTTTCAGTATTAAATTACTTTAAATTCCCAGAGTTGAAAAGGTTTGCACAGAAAGCCATTCACCCCTAACTCATCCTCCGCTGATTGGACCGACGTCCTGCCAACTTCAAGTGGTTCCTTAAGATCTTCCACTGGTTTGTTGGAATCGTAGCTTTAGGATTCGGTGGTTTGAACTTGAGCAGGCACAATATGTAGCTTTTATCAGCCGTATGTCTCCATCCATCATCATCATCATTATTATTACTGACTCGCACTGTATTCGCCGTGAGGTGCTTCTAGAAACAACTGGTGCTCTCCGTCACTCCCTCCTTGTGGTTCTTCTTCTTTTTTTTTTTTCTTGCTGGCGCCGGTCCAAAGGAGTCAGACCATAACCGATGTTTCCTCCACTGATGGGGCCCCTCTCTGGGTCCCCCATCACTCAGCCTTCAAAGACTTTGCTGCTCAGAGTTGGAGGGTCACAGGTCACCACGGGGAGAAGATGGCTGACATTTCACTCGTCTCATCGGATGTCTGCTGTAAATCTGTGAGCAGGACGACGATGGTCGGTGACGCATTATCTGAGTTTCTTCCAGCAGGAGACGTGATCAGATTGATCTTTCCTCCACTTTGTAGAGTTACAGCTGTCAGTGGTGTGGACGGGACTCAACACAATGTGAAAAGCACTTAACGTCACAGGACACTTAAAAGGTCATTTCACCCAAATTGCAAAGAACAAAAAACATTTTCTCACCATGCATACAAAGTTTATACAGTATGTCTCAGAGTGCATAGGAGGTGAATGTGGTCTGAGGCCCAGTTCAGACCTGGTATTAACATCTGTTCTGAGTGATCCGATCACAAGTGGACAGCGTTAAGTACAGGTGTCTTCCCACGGTGTTACCGATTTACCGCGGACGTTTTACAATGAAAGACGGCGCTCATCATGTGTCTGGCCTCTCCGGTCCAGCTTTCTCTGTAGGGCTGCAGGTTTCCACCTGGAGACGCTGCGTCGTGCACAACCAGCTGTGACCGCTCCGTCCTCGACATGGCGATTGCTTCATTCGCCTCTTTGCTTTCCGCGGTGACACCAAATCCTCCGCCATCTCTCGGCCTGTCAACTGTCTCTCTTTCTGTGTGTGAAATCTGACTCCTGCTCTGAGACTCTGTACCGAGCTGACACTTTCACTGGCAGTTTTTCAGTCCGTCATCCGACTATCGATAACACGCTGCTGAGCTAAATAGGTTTTATACCTACAAAGAAAAGCCAAGAGACGGGAACGTTGGGCGCCTGTATTAAAATCTATCTCATTTATAGGCTACATATTTGCAGACTGTCAGACAGGACACAGGAAGTAAATCATTATTCTGGTGGAGATGTGGAGGTGTTTTTGTTCTGCTGCTTCACATAGAGCTGACTCCTGACCTCAATCTATCTCTCCCTCTCACTCCCTCCCTCTCCCTCTCTCCCTCTCTCCCTCTCTCATCCCTGGCTCTCTGAAGCTCTGTATATCACCGTTGCCTAGCAAAGGCAACGCTGTCACAATAACAACATTTTGTTAATAAAATGTACACTAATGATTACTACTGAAATTCATATAGTATTACATCAGAACGTCTGCTATGAACTGTGTGTTTACTACGTGTTTATCTGCGCTTAGAGCGGAGACGTAAGATCAGATCACAGGTGGTCACTGGACACGTACGTGGACACGTACGTGGAGACGTGTCCACTTGTGATGGATCACGGGATGTTAACACCGGGTCTGAACGGGGCCTTGTTTGTGTTGCTGAGAGAAAGTGATCAGTAAGAGGAGGCAGAAATCTCAGAGAAAAGTGATGAAATGTTTTATTTTTGTTACCAACGATTTCAGTGAAGTAACCCTTTAACATATTGCAGTCAGCAGTGGGCGTATGAGGACAGTGGTTAAAACTGGTGCTTTTTTTTTTGTTACCTTTGCGTTTCCTTTCATGAGACGAACATCGGGACCAAAACCATTAGATTTATGAAAGTTTATTAACATCTGGAAACAAAATGTTCTTTTGAGCCGCTCCACCCAAATGATCGTAGCATTTCTAACATGCACCCATTCTGCTAAACCAGAACACACTGGTGCTGTCCATACACTAGAGAGTGGGAGGTAAATATGTCTACAGATAACATGAAAAACCAGTGTAGGTTTGGAGATCATAAATCCAATCCAAATTTATTCATGAAGCACATTTAAAAACAAAAGTTGACCGAAGTGCTGCACAAATAAACATAAAAACAACACAGTAAAACACTAAAATCAACAGGACATTAAAATAATAAAAGCATTAAGACCAATAGGGGAGGAAAAAGGATTAAAAAAGACAACTCGTGTTGAGCCAAAAGCCAAGGAACGAAAGCTCATATCGAGGTTTGATTCTCATGTATTGATAATTGACGCGTGTCCTAAATGATCTTGCTTTCTGGAGCTCATATCAATCTTTGAGAATTTACTACCAAACAATAATAAACAAAAGCTAATGACGACGATGCCAACAGTTGCACATTTCCCAGATGTGCACCTTATTAATAACCCTGTTTGTGATCCACGTCCTCGATGTGTTCGCTGCTGACTGATGACTGACTCAAACCTTTTACCGCCACGTTCCTGCTCTGTTTTTTTCCTCATAACTTTGTGCACTGTTACATGAGCTAGTTTTTGCTGAGCGAATCACCAGATCCGGCTGCGTTTCGTCGGGGTTGCAGACGGTGGAGGAGGGCGAGTCGTCGGTTGCAGATTTGCTATTTATGAGACTTGTGCTTCTTTGTAAGAGTTTGACAGTAATTCCATTGATGAAGTGAGAATATATTTTTAGTTGTAGATTCACTTGAAAATGCTTGAAAAAAAAAAAAAAACGTTTATTTTTTTTGCCCGGTGATATCATTCTTGCCCCCCATGTGAGTTCTGAAGAGCGATTTCTCTGATGTCATGCTAACGGACGGCAGTGACCTTTTCCTTTTGTATTGATCCAGGGGCCGTTTGCTGAGCAAGCATGCTCTTGGACTTACAGCCGGTCTCACTGAGGACCCTGAACCTTGTATGCTGTTGACCTGGATTTGAAACAAAATAATAATAATAAAAAAAACAACAACAGAGAGTTCGTATTGCAGATAATTATGTCCTCTATTTGTTGGCTGTCCTGAATACCTCAGAACTTTGGTGAGAAATATTCGATGGTATTCTCGTTCTTCTGTCTGTCTCCATCTCCTGTTTCAGCGCCGCTACTTAACACCTCTACACATAAACACTGCAATATCCATCTGATAATAACTATTCATGTTGTGGGATTCTTCCTTATTTCATGGGCTATTTGGGGATTTATACTTTATTATTACATACGTATATTAGGGCTTAAAAAGATTTAAGTATTTAATGTTTAATTAATCATGTTGGTGAAAACATTGAGTTTTATACAATATTTTATAGTATTTTTCCACATATGAATTGGAATTTTCTTCTATACTATACTTATGTTTCTTGATTTTTTTTTTTTTTTTTTTTTTTTTTTACGTATTTTATATTATTAATTCGGCCTGTCAATCAGTTAAAATGATCGCAATCAATCACATGATTGTCTAGTTAATTGTGATAAAATTAGTCATATTTATTATCTGTTCAAAATATACCTTAAAGGGAGATTTGTCAAGTATTTAATACTCTTATCGTCATGGGAGTGGGCAAATATGCTGCTTTATGCAAATGTGTTCATATATTTATTAGCGTAAATCAATGAACAACACTAATCAATGACAGATATTGTCCAGAAACCCTCCCAGGTTCTGACTTTAGCATCAACAATCTGCTGCAATCAGAACATGGCAAACTGCAGCCCAACAGACAACAACAGCTGTCAGTGTGTCAGAGTGCTGACTTGACTAGGACTTGATCCAGACTGACTAGGGACTATCATAAAGTGGGCATGTCTGTAAAGGGGAGACTGGTGGGGACCCAGAGAACCCATTTACATTCACACATCTGGAGGTCAGAGGTCAACGGACCCCTTTAAAGATGGACATGACAGTTTTTCCTTGCCAAAATTTAGTCCAACTTCGGAGCGTTACTTAACCTCCTTCCCAACAAGCTAGTATGATGAGGTTGTTACCAACAGATTCAGCAGTTTTTTAAGGTTCATATGATATACTGTATGTACCTTCATCTCTAAAACTGAACCTGCTCCTCTGAAAGACAGTAAAGTCCGTCTGGATCACACTCTGTTAATTTCTCTCTTTCTAGTCTCCATTGATGTGCCACTGTCAGGGATTCTGCCCTAACAGATGTTTTACCAGTGGTGATCCCAGCAGGTCCAGTCCAGTAAGTGATCTTCCTCCTCCTCCTCCTCCTCCTCCTCTTCATCATCATCATCATCACCACCATCACACTGGTGGCTGATCTCCCCAGGACTAAAGATGGGCAGCAGATGAACAGGAATGTGTAAGTTGGACATGACCATGAAACATCAAACTCTGCAGATCATATTGCAGCATTTACACAAACATAACCATGTTCATCTTTTTCTCTCTGGACACGTTAAAGGTTATAACATTTTGACAGATTATTCCCCAAACCTTTTGTCTCGTTACTCTGATGCTGAAACGAGGACAGAAGAATGAAAGAGTTAAAGGCTTCTAATAGAAAGCAGACAGAGAAGTTTCAGCAGGTCGTGGTTCACTTTGAAGTCCTGATATATGACGCTCCGTCTGAAGACCCTCCCTCCTCTGCAGATAATATACCGCTAAAAACCGTCATCGTAGTCTCACTGGATTATCTGGACTGCTGCTGCAGGTATGTTGTCTACATTATTAGTACAGCAGATGAAGCTGTAGCTCTCAGCTTGTTGCTGTATAATGGTTTATTTGTAATTCTGAATGTGTAAAACACACTCAGACATGTATGTATGTGTATGTGTGTATATATATACATACATGCAGTATATGTGTGTTTGTTTCAGGATGAAGGCAGCTGGACTTGTGTTCATCTTGACGGTGACTCTGAGTGCTGCTCAGAAACAGAAAATCAGCCAGAGACCAGAGTGGGAAGACAGGAATGAAGGTTAGTAATAAAATAATCAACACATTTACTACTACCTCTACTACTACCTCTACTACTACCTCTACTACTACTACCTTTAATTCTCCCTCAATCTCAGTGAGTGAAATATCTGTCTTGTCTTGAAACTGGAAGAAGGAGCTTTAAATGTTAGTGTTTTTAGTGTCACTATTATGTTTTAATATTATTTTAATGACTATAATCTGAGGCAGCTCTTAAATCGACTTTAAACCATTTGTGTCCATAGATCAGTGATTCTCAAAGTAGGGTCCGGGGACCCTCAGGGGTCTGAAGTACTCTGCCAGGCGGTCATCATTCATTCATTCATGTTAATTATCATATTATTATTATTATTATTATTATTGTTGTTGTTGTTGTTGTTGTTGTTGTTGTTGTTGTTACAAAAGGATTCATAGTTTAATGTGTTTTATGTGACATTGTTTTACGTGGCGTTTATTCTGTGACACTGTTTTATGTGACATGATGTTCTTTGTGACGCTGTAGAGATATTAAATTAGTGTTTTCTTCTTGACTGTGATTTTGATAAAGAACTGATTCTTCATGATCTGTGTAGCAGAGAGAGTGACCACCAGAGGATGTGCCAACCTCACGCTGGTTTTAGACAACTGGAAATACGCCATCATGACGCAGGTCAAAGATCTGCTGCTTCATGACCACAACACCGTGCTGCCGGACTACGGACGGTGAGGACCCCCTTTGTAATCAGAGCACCCCCTCTGGATTCAGAGGACCCTCTATGTAATCAGAGGACCCCCTCTGGATTCAGAGGACCCTCTATGTAATCAGAGGACCATCTATGTATTCAGAGGACCCCCTCTGGATTCAGAGGACCCTCTATGTAATCAGAGGACCATCTATGTATTCAGAGGACCCCCTCTGGATTCAGAGGGGTAAGTATGGCCTATAAGCCAAGAGTACTTAGACTTTAGTGAGTGAGTAATGAAAGCTAGCTTTCCACCCCTCAGGATCCAGCCTCTGTCAGACGCCCTGGGAGATCTCTACACTGAGTTCAATGCGCTGAAAGAGCGCCTCTCTGAGCTGACAGCCAAGTTTGAAGGAGTGGAGGGCTTCGTGGACCATGTACGGTCAGGAAGGAAGCCTGCGTCGCCTCGAGGTGAAGCCCGACCCCCGGGGTCACTGCTAGGAGAGGTGGAGGCGACCGATGCAGGTGGTCGACCTCCAGGAAGGAGAACCAGGGTCGTAGTTCGGAGGATCAAGAAACCTGCAGGTTCACAGGGCTGAAGTGTGCACTAGAGATGACTGAGACGCAGCAGTAATGTTACATTTCATGGCTCTTATTATAGTCTCCAAATGAGTCCACTTCATAAATCAGTTTCCTGCTAAAGGCTAGGTTTTGTTCATCACCACCTCCTTGAGTTTGCTAATTGACCATGAAAGCAGCAACTGTATGGAATGTCTCTAAAATGTCTTCCTGCAGGGGAGGTCGTTTCTCTTCTCTTATCTATGGAAGCCCATTTCCACCATGCCATGAAAAGAAAAAGATCCTGTAAGTCATTATAATGAGAAACTTTGTCAAAATAACTTGCTATTTCAAAATAATGATTACGTAGAATACAAAGTCATTATTTTGAAAAACTAAGTCATTATTTTAGAAATATTAAGACATTATTTTGAAATACCAAGTCATTATTTTTACAGTTTCTCATTATGTTGAGAAACTAAGTCATTATTTTGAGATTCTAAGTCATTATTTTAAGATATTAAGTCATTATACGTTAAGATATGAATTGATTATTTTAAGATACTAATTCATTACAAAGACTTGCAGGTTTTTTTTGTCATCACAAGGTTTTTTTCTGTTATTGGCAGAAATTGGCTTCCATACTTATTAGCACGCTCATGTTGTGACACTTGTTTTCAGTGGTGACATGAAACTCTAAACAGTGGAGAAGTTTCCTCTGAGAACAGGTGAAACTGGCAGATTTAACCACCACAGTTACCACCTAAATAATTAAATGTCATTACTGTACTGAACTCTGTGTCTTTGGGTGGAAAGATATTCGACTCCACTGTTTGATTAATTTATTCGGTCATCTTTTCTCACTGGACTGCTTCTGATAAGCTACCAGCATTTAAATGTTATACATGCTTTTCTTCTTGTAATAACTGCCTAGTATAAAGTACTCAACAGTACTGATATAAAGTAATACTCTACTGTACCACTAAGTGGCTCTATAGTATCTACTCTGATTTAGTCCAAGGACTTTTTTTTTTTTTCAAACTACAGGATCGATCAGCCATTTGGGGGCGCTGCATTTACACTTCAGCTCAACATTTTTGACTTTCAATACAGTAAGATCTCTTACATTTTTAACCCGCTGCTATCTGATTAAATTCAATAAATTCATCTGGAAAACAACTTTGTCAAAGCTGTTTTCATGTCAACAAGTCAGGCTTCCAGCAGCCACATTCACTCAATAACCCTCTAATTATCATGATCTATATTATCATTATTATATCGTCACCATTCATCTTAGTAGTGGCCCAGTAATAAGACTGAGAATTTCTTGTGGACATCTAGCGGATGTTTTTGTCTGACTCTTAAAAATCTTTCGACACACTTTGATCTAGTCCCAACAAAACCCCCCTTTTTAAATTAAGTTAAAAAATAAATCACTTTTTTCTTTCTTTTTTAACCAGCAATGACATTTCACATGTAAAAACAAAATGAAAATCTAAGGTGTAAAATAGTGCAGTGTGTACATGCATGATGAGAAGTAACATATGCAATAATGAAGTTCATGTATGTATTTGTTTGTGTTAATTTTTAAATCTATTTCTTTATTTTTGCATTTATTTTGTATTTCACTTATTTTTGCATTTATGTTTTATTTATATATTTTGTATTTATTTCTAAATGTAGATATGTATTTATGCATTCAGCTGTTTATTTCAGCACATGTTTCCCTTTGCATTTCACCCCTTACCTATTTCCTCAGACTTATTTATTTCTTTGAACATTTCTTAATGTATTTTTGCCTAATTATGTATGATGATTATGTATGTATGCAAATGAGGGGGCTGTTAGTGAATGCATAAATACATTAATAAGTACATGCATTTAAAAATAAATATAGAAAATAAGGAATAAGTATAAAAATAAATGTAAATTAGAAATACATTTAGAAATTAATTTAAAAAATAAATACATGAGAAGTATATACAGAGGTGAAACAGTTTGTAAAACATAAGTATATAAATATAGAATAGAAATATTTCAATAAAAATGTGAGAAAATATATCAAAATATGTACAAGGTATATGTTAATGGCGATCAAATATAAAGTGGTATTACATGTAAGTTATTATGTAAATACCTCAAATTTGTACTGTAATAGAGTAAATGCAGCCTACTTAGTTACATCCCACCTCTGGCGTCATACACGTAAGAAAAAGGAATTTAATGTTTAATACTAACATTTAAAAACCACCGAAATCAACCACCACCGAATCATTAAAAGCCTGAGAAACTCAAATCATAGTTTTCCAGACTGCCGATAACGAAACCGAAATATTCCGATGAGTTTATGAACGCAACAGAAGTTTTTTTTCCCCTTAATCTTTATTTAACAGTCAAAACAAGACAAAACAAAACAAAACAACAAAATAAATTAAAATAAATATCTATACATGAATTAAATTCACACTAAGGGGATTAATCGGTATATAACTAAGTAAGTAATTAAGAAAGTCTTTGAGTACTTCAGCAATCCAGAGGTCATTTTAAAAAGCCACAATGGTTGGCGCAACTTGTAAGTGAACGCACCATAAGTTTCTTGTTTGATGAAATGAAACCGTAAACTTCCGGTGAGCACCTGAACGCAGCATAAGTATCTAGTTTGATGAAATGAAACCGTGAACTTCCGGTGAGCACCTGAATGCAGCATAAGTTTCGTGTATGATTAAACGAAACTGAAACGACCTTTTCCGCTTTAGGGACAGTCGCGAAATTATAGAAAAACTTAAACGCAGTTTACTGGCGGACTATTCGTGAATCAAAACTGTGTTAAAGATGATTAATATGTCGGGTCATGTTTTGCTAACCAACACTTTTGGGGCAGATCGAGTTTACATCGAAAAATCACCGCCAACTGTAACGTAACGACAGTTTCTGAACTTGTCGACGCTCCCTTGAAGTTACATACGGGGCTTTATCGCAGATGTATTGAACATTTCCTCAACATCTGACTAGTTGTTTCCTCACGGAGCTGCAGACCAGCGCGCGGACCTCTACCTGGAAAGGTAAGCAGACACCGCCTAGCTTAAATGCTATTCGTCTTCAGCGCTCCACAGTGTCTCTGCGTTGAGTTTAGATTAGCTGAGCAGCATCCTTAACTGATGAGGTGACGCACCGGAAACAGAAGTTGGATTTAATAACTATTTCAATATGATTAATAACCTTTTTGTGTATCGTAAAGAAACATCAAACAACCTGAAATTAGCTGAGATAAAAATAGTAGGTGGTGTTTATCACATTGTTGTTGATAATAACAAGAATGTGCTAATTGTAGTTGCAGCCCTTGTGGTGTTGTATTACAGACTAGGTGGCTTAAGTAGTTTATTATAGTGGCAAAATATGTGAATTAATTTCTGACTGTACACAGATGAGGAGGTGTACTGTGGCAGCATTTCTCCTCCTGTTGCTCCCTCACTGACTGTCATCTAACAGACAGTCACACAGATATCTGAGGATGTTACCGCGGGGGATTTTATTTTATTCACAGACAGCTAACTATGGACGGGACCTGCCAAAATAAAATAAAACATATATAATATAAATAAATATATAAATATAATATATAAATATAATAAATGAATAAACGCATAAATGACTCGATAAATAAATACATTTGTTATTAAAAGTAGTCAGAAATAATTAGAAAAATAAATGTAGTCATTAATTAATTTATAAAATGTGACACTAATTGATATTTTTGTTTTAATTTGCTTCTTTATTCATAAATAAGAGTAAATAATACTCTTCTGTTTAAATTCCCCTTTTATTTATTTGTTTTGTATTATTTTTTTAAATTCATATACTTATTTTGCACTTATTTTTTAAAATTTATATTATACTTGTTTATGTATTTTTGCAATTGTTTATTTGTTGCGCTTTGCATTTCACCCCATGCATTTCAGTGCATAAATAAGCTACATTTACAAATGAATAAAAATAAATAAATAAAAGGAAAAATTAAACAGAAGACTAACTAGATAAGAAAATTAATACAAATATAAATAAATAACTAAATAAATAAGCAAATTAAAACAGAAATATCAATTTAAATCACATTTATTATCATCACATTAATTAATCAATTAATTAATTAACATGCTTATTTTAAATGTTACTTTTGCCGAATTGAATGACCTATAATGCCATAGTAATTTATTTATTTATTTAATTTTGATTTTGGCAGAGATAAAGGGATCAGGGACTCTCTGAGAAGAGTCCCTACAGATGGAGGAGGGAGCAGGAAACCAGCACAGTGCTGCTGGATCCAACAAAATGGAGGACGTTGTGACCAAAAGACGCCGGACAAGAAATAAGGTAGAAATGCAGCCATAAGAACACATTTCAGACAGTATTTGAACCACCATAAA
This sequence comes from Pterois miles, assembly GCA_947000775.1. Taxonomy (NCBI): domain Eukaryota; kingdom Metazoa; phylum Chordata; class Actinopteri; order Perciformes; family Scorpaenidae; genus Pterois; species Pterois miles. Next base: position 19,441,578 of record CAMQGK010000299.1, on the reverse strand, counting down.
ATAATGGTGATTATGTTAATGTGTATTCCAAGCAAGGACCAGGCAGCCCCAGCAGGACGGCCCAAAACAAAGAGAGGAGGAAAAAGACGAATCGAAGAAGAAGAAAGAGCAGCTCAAGCTTAAAAGGAGATGCAGGTGTGAAGCATGAAGACACAGAAAACGTTGAGATGGAGGTTGTGGCAACCACAAGCAGTCAAACTCAGGAGAGTTTGCCCATAGAAACACAACATGTGGATTCCCAACAGGAAGACAGTGTGCAAACTGTGGAGGACCAACGCCATGAAAATGCTAAGATGGTGCAAGCTCAGACTCAAACTAAGAAACATAAACGCACAAACAAATTCACTCAAACTCCAGCTGTTTTTCAGAGGAACCAGGAAACACAGACAGACTTCCCTGTGCCAAAACAAGACGACACAAACAGTGAAAAGACGAAGAGCGATGCTAAGAAGCAGCTAGAGCAAGACAAACACACACCTGAAGCCAAACTTCAAGACGCTGCTCAGACGGTGTTAAAGCAAAGCCCAGCCAACGACAGAGGGTCATCAGATTCAGCCGATGAGCAAAACCCTGAGAAAGAGTCTAAACAACAGAGTCCCTCTGCAGGAGTCTCCGCTGATCCCGCAGACGCCCAAGCTGAAAAAGCTGCCGAACCGAAGTCTTACGCCTATGCTGTGTCTGGAGAGGGCGGGACTCACAAACAGTCCAACATGGAAGCCTCCAAAGCAGCAGATAAAACCACAGAAACACCCCAAAGCACACGGTAAGACTGATATTACAACTACATCAAATACTGCGGTGAACCTCTGATTGTAGCCCTGTATTCCTCTTCTTTTGTCCACAGTGATCGAAGCCCGGTGAGACCTCCACCTTCTGTTCCCATCTTCACCGTCCACATCTATGCTGTGCTGGACAAAAAGTTTAGATTCAACCAAGACCATGACAAGCTTTTACTGTGTTGGGATGGAGGGTATTTACCCTTTAAGATGACATACTTTTTGTGAGTATTGATTGTATGAACTGTAATTTTGGCTCCAGGCTTTAGATTTGAAATGAAATGACAACTGTGAGGTTAAAGTTGACTGCCTCTCAACTTTACTTGACATCAGATGAGCTGTGTAGGACCTGCAGCCATTTTTATACACCGTTTCTCAGTTTTAGGTGACTTAAAAACAGTGGTGGTTCACTTTCATGCGATCTGCATCTGCATTTATCACACTTAGTAAAGGTCCTGATACATCAAGCCGATGGACGTCGGATACTTTGGAGCCGTCGGTGAGCGTCTGTTGGTCTAGTCTGCCCATGTCAGAAATGTTTGGGCCGATTCAACATGTTGAATATTGATTTCTCTCTCTGAGAAATCACTCTGATTGGCTGTTCAGCTTAAACGAATCAGTGCACTAGAAGAGAAAGTGAAGTGAGGAAAGCAAACCAACATGTAAAGTCACGAGGCGACTTGAACATCTGGAATGAAGCTAAGTGGTGAGTGAGAGCGGTGTGAGACTGGTCGGCAGACGTTGCTTTGTTTCACGTACGTATCATAACAACAGCTTGTATATCCACCGTCCTCAGCCTTCCTGTTTATCTTTTGAATGATGAATACAAACTACCGCCTCCTGCTGGTGTGGAGAGGTATTTCCTCCCACGCAGGCGCAGAGTGACCATGCTAACTGGCCGTCACCTCTAGTCTTTGCAGTGTGTATGTGTGACTCGTCAGCCAAGACAAAGGCGAAGTCGGCCTTCACCGCTGCTAGTTCTATGATATCGGTTTAGTGTGCTGGGGCCTCCTTCCTAGATCTTTGATGTCAGCTTGGTGTGTCTGGACCTTAACACCCAACATCATATCTATCATATCAATATCAATCTTCTGAGCCACTGTCTTTGAGAATCAATGCAAAACATAATGTTTTCTTACAACCTTAGTTATTATAACAGATGTTGAATATTTTATGTTTAGGGGGCTGAAACATGGAGGATATCTAATCGAAGCAAGTCTCTCCATTGAAGAAAGAAAGTTGATGAGAGGCGAATGGTGGACTTATTGGTATGCAGTGAAGCAACGACAGAGAGAAATTTCAGGAATTGCCAAACGACATGTTCAAATACCATTCGACCGTAACGTTAAAGGTAAGGCAATCATACCGATTAGCATGTCAACCCACTGCTGTATCTGTGTCTTTAACAGAAACCTGTCTGTGTTTCACGTAGAGTTGCACCTTTACGAAGGCTTCATTACTCGTCAGGAAGCGCAAAGTTTATGGCAGAGTGGCCTCCACATAATTGGCTTGCAGAGATTAAAAGGTGTTGATGTCTCAGACGCCTGGCAGGCCTCAGCGAGGACTCTGCTGGACAGGATCTTCCAGAAGTGGTCCCCGTCAGACAAACAGAGCACCGAAAGCTTGTGTCACAACTTGGCGCATTTTACGATGAGTTTCGGTTCTGCACCTACAATGGTGGTATTCCCAGACCGGTCACAACCTCCCGTGGTCAAGGTTGGTGCAACAAGAAGTACACCTACACCTACAATACACCCACAGTATCTCCCCAATCGATACTATCACAATACTTGGGTGCCGATTCTGTATGTATTTTGATTCAATATTGTGTTTTATTGCAGTTTTGTCAACTTTTTAAACACGACCATGGGGGGAAAATTTGAATCATACACTTGTAGGGACTTTTTTCCAGCAACCCTAATATCATAGAATAAGACATTTCCCTCACAGATTAGTGTTATTTTTCTTCCTCCCTAGGATTCAAAGCATTCATTATGAAATATCTCCACCAGTAACCAAGTGTTTTTCTTCACAGACATCAGAGCTGATTTCTGAGACTTTGGTTCAGATCTTAAAAGGGGAGCCGAAGGAGAAACTCCCAGGCAGCTGGAGGAGCACCAGTCCTCTGGTTCAGGGCCTCTCTGTGTTCATGGTTACCAGAAAGTGGGCCATCAACCTTGGAGTGAGAGGCTGGGCTCAGCTGTGTCTCCTGGTGTCCTCAGAGACCGCTATGGACAAGATAAACCTGGACCGGTTGCTCACTTCTTTCTCACATCCACAGTAGTGAGTCTACCAAAAGCTTTAACTGTCTTCCAATATGATTTTTTTCATGCCTCATTTCCACACAGTTTTGTTTTGTGTCCGGAAATCTGTATAGTATATGGATTATAACCTCTAGTGTTCAATGCAAGGAAATGCATCTCTTTACATGGATTTATGAGTTACGGCCCAGTCGAGAAGAGTCACCTTTATTCTAAGTGAAATGTTCAACGGCATATTTAGCTGATATTGGCAGCATACATAGACTGTATATAAGAAGTGAACGCAGACTCCATGACGTCCATGATTGCCATTTTGAAGCCTCAAGTTTGGCATCTTGGTTTTTGGCCATTGTCATATTGGTTTTATTGAATAAATACCTAGATACATACATTTAAGAATAAAAATTAAATAAATTTGAAAAATAAATGCAAAAATATTTAAATTTAAAAAATATAGAGCTAGCATGCTACCAATGTTAACTAAATATGCCATCAAACTTTTTAGTTTAGTTTCGTCAGACTGAATTAAATTAAGTTTCAGACAAAATTAAATTTCTCACCCATATCTATGGTGGCGTTTCTAACCGTTCGTAAAGAGATGCCTTTCCTTGCATTGGACATCAGGGAGTTTAATCCGTGTGCTGTACAGATTTAAGGACACAGACCTGATCTGAGGTGCTGATGTACAGTATGACCTCGTGTGACTCACCACTCCTCTGTCTTCTCTCCAGCGTTGTGTTGAGTCTGATGAACGTCTGTGCGCAGCAGTCGGTGTCGGAGCTCGTCCTGCTTGTTCCTCTGCTCTTCAGGCTCAGACAGCCGGGAGCCGACGCAGCCAAAGTGGGTCCAGCTGTGGAGGAGGACAACTGGTCCGGACTCGAAGGGGTCCATTTCTGCTGGTTCAGAGAGAATATACACTCTCACCCTGACAAAAGAAAGTGAGTTTACTTATGTTAAGACAATTATTTGTTTGTTTGTTTTTTTATTTGATTATGTTTTCTGAAACTGTATATAAATATACAAATGAGGCATTATCTTATTTAACACTGGATAAAGCCAGGTTCAAAAGTCAAAAGAGTTAAAGGTCTTTACTGAGGGGATTTTTAATCAGATCTCTTTTTCTCACTCCATACATGATAAAATCACACAGTTTTTATCTGTTCAAAATGTACCTTAAAGGGAGATTAGTAAGTAGTAGTAGTAAGTATTTAATACTCTTATCAATATTGGGGGTGGACAAATATGCTTCTTTATGCATTTGCATATTTGTATGTATATATTTATTATTGGAAATCAATTAATAACACAAAACAATGACAGATATTGTCCAGAAACCATCACAGGTTCTAGCATAAGAATATGCTCATATCATAACACACTGCAGCCCAACAGGCAACAACAGCTGTCAGTGTGTCAGAGTGCTGACTTGACTATGACTTGATCCAGACTGACTGGGACTATCATAAAGTGGGCATGTCTGTAAAGAGGAGACTGGTGGGGACCCAGAGAACCCATTTACATTCACACATCTGGAGGTCAGAGGTCAAGGGACCCCTTTGAAAACAGTCATGACAGTTTTTCCTCTCTAACATTTAGCTTAAGTTTGGAGCGTTATTTAACCTCCTTCACTATAAGCTAGTCTGACCTTGTTGGCATTAATGGATTCTTTAGGTTTCTAGTTTCATATGATGCCAGGACCTCCTCTACAACCTAAATATCACATGTTGCATTAATGCATTAAAGAAATTAGTGGTGTTAAAACAATGTAGTGTTAACACGTCATTATCACCTAACTTTGACAGCCCTGGTAAAATACATAAAAACTACAAATAAGCCTTTTTTAAAAACTGAAATCAAACTAAAACTAGCAAAGACACCCTAAAACCAACTAAACTAAACTAAAATAAAATCTAAATGTCAAAACTAAAATGAAATGTGTATAAAAAAAATCCATGTGAGTTAGGTATCAGCTAGGATTGTCCTCCTCCTGTTCTGTTATTAAAGGGTTTCATGGGAAACTGTTGGCACTGCTTGTTAATGAAAACATGTATTAACAAACTACAGCTGTGTCTGCTTGACAAATCCTGAAAATATTGAAAATATCACTTATATAAACACTGAGACTGTCTGGTCTGCAGGATTTGAGAACTTGTGGTTCTACTTTCATAATCTGTATTTTTTAACAGTATATTTATTGGGGGTTTTCACTGATAACACATATTATATCCCAATAATTTGGTCTGTCTTGGCAGTAAATACAGTATACAATCAAATAAACAGGTGAACAATTATAACGCAGTAACTGAAACAGAGATAAATATATAGAAGGTACAAAAATTACAGTGTAAACAATTATAAATGGACACATGGGCTACTCCAATTGTATAATCTTTCTTCCATTTATTGCAATCACCAACATTTTGTTTCAAAAACTCCATAAATCTCTCTCAGATATTTTCAAAAACTTGTAGCTTTCCTTTAGTAATGTATGTAGGTTTTTCCATATGATGACAGATCCTTAATATATTGATTCATACTTGGTTTGTTCACATTTGTCCAACCTATAGCTATCGCTCTCTTAGCTTGTAGGAGACACAAGTCTACTAGTGTACAGTTCTTAGTGACAAAAGCATTTGGATGAATACCCAGAATGCATCACTTTGGTGAGCAAGGGATTTCCAGTTTTGTTATCAACCATGTCAAGAACTTCCCCCCACAAACGTTTGACCACAGTCCTATTTCTGTATATTACTTTATATAAAACCTACATGTTTTATTCTATCTTGCCACTCAGGGACACCACAGTTTCCTGTTTACTTATATAAAATACTACGGAGGTGTACCGTAAAAGGCTGTAGTGGTTGTTGGTGTATTTATCCCTCCTCTTCACAGTTTGAGCTGCTCTTTTAACCTGGTTGTACTTAGCCGACCTCTTTACCAGTACAGTGGTGTCGTCCTGCCGTTTGGAGCGTTATTTATCCTCCTTTAGACAAGCTAGTATGACCTGGTTGGTACCGATTTGTTCAGTATTCTAGTTTCATATGACACCAGTATCTTCACTGTAGCTTTAAAACTGAGCCAACTACAACCTCCAAATATTGATCGCATTAATGCCTTCAAGGGCTGCACGGTGGTGTAGTGGTTAGCGCTGTCGCCTCACAGCAAGAGGGTCGCAGGTTCGATTCCAGCTTGCGGCTCTTCTGTGTGGAGTTTGCATGTTCGCCCCGTGTAAGCGTGGGTTTTCTCCGGGTACTCCGGCTTCCTCCCACCATCCAAAGACATGCTGTTTAGGTTAATTGATTACTCTAAATTGCCCGTAGGTGTGGGTGTGATTGTGAATGGTTGTCTGTCTATATGTTGTCTGTCTCTATGTGTCCTGCGATGGACTGGCGACCTGTCCAGGTGTAACCCGCCTTCGCGCAATGCCAGCTGGGATCGGCTCCAGCCCCCCCGCGACCCCTAACGGGATAAGCGGTTGACGATGGATGGATAATGCTTTCAAGACATTTGTGTTAATGTGTTATTATTGTGTTAACTCTGACAGCCATAAATAAGACAAATATTTTTTGCATTACAAGTTTTCTGAAATGTCATGTTTAAACGTGAAAATGAGGCATTATCTACTGCTAACTGTAGTAAAATAAACACCTACATGTGTATTTTGGCTGTTTTCTCGGTACTAGTCTGAAAGAAAACATGTTATGTTGTATTGTATGTATGTATTGTGTGCATGAAAAAGCCATGTTTCTCTCTGAGGTGTCTTGGCCTTAACTGTTTCACAGGAGGATGCTGAGTTTGATCCAGACACGCATATCTCTGGCTAAAGAGATGCCTCTGCTCCTGATCAGCTGGTTATCTCTGGTTGCATTCGAGGACCTTCCTGAATTTTCAGACCTGACGGGAATACCTGCAGAACACCTGATCCAGAGTCTGCTGTACAGGCTGCGAAGATGTGGAGAGTCGGGGGATAACAACAGAGCAGAGCAGGATGTGAAGGTGGAAAAATCTACTCAGGACAATATATGAAATAACTTTTATCTTTAAAATGATCTTTCTGTGATATTGTTTGTACATGCAGCACACTCAGACAGCCTTGACTCACATGCTGCTGAAGGTGGACAAAGAAAAGGACAGGTAAGGACACCTGAACTGTTCCCCCCTGTTGTATTGTGGTGTTGTCCTCTCTGTAACTTCTACTCTGTGTCTGTAGGATGATTGAATGTGGAAACGTGAAGCCAGCCTTCATGAGCAGCATCAGTGTGCTGAAGAGCACATGTGGAGTCGTGCGACTCGTCCCGTGGTACCAGGCTGCCGTCCTGTCCTACCAGCTAGTATTGAAGTTGGCAGAGATGTTAGATGCTAAAGAGAGGAAAGAGGTAATCATCTCTTCATTATGTGCTCTGACTGGCTCATTATGAGACAGCAGCTTTAACTCACTGTGCTCCTTTTGTGCCTTTTAGTCCTTGGATGGTGAGTTCGAGACCATAAAGCAGAAACTCTTGGATGAGCTACAGGCTGTTCAGCAGCGAATCAGTGAATGGAGAGATAACCTGCTGCAAAAACCCCTTATGACACCGTCAAAATCACTCACCTATCCAAAGGAAATCGAGGTACGAACAACAGAATATTTATTGACTTTGGCTTAATTTCTTCTCATTTACCGCTCAGCTCATTCAGGTAGTTGTCGTCTATGTTTTAAGGGGAACCACCACCTGAATTAGGCATGACAATATGTTATTTCCATGGGCTGGGAAAGTTCAGTCAGTATCTGTGAACATCTGTCAAAGCCAGAAACCAGACTGGTAAACTTTTGATGTCGTAGGGTTAGGGTTAAAAGTAACATGATAATAAAGCGTTAATAAAGCAGATTTGTTTTAATCTAATTTCTTTAACACAATAATGCAACCATGTTATACTAGCTTGTCACAAAGGAGGCTAAATAATGCTCCAAACTTGCCCTAAATTTTGGCAAGGAAAAACTGGCACGGCCATTTTCAAAGGGGTCCCTTGACCTCTGACATCAAGATACAAGATACTTCAGAAGTCAGAACCTGGGAGGGTTTCTGGACAATATCTGTCACTGTTCTGTGTTGTTAATTGATTTCCAATAATAAATATATACATACATTTGCATAAAACAGCATATTTGTCCACTCCCATGTTGATAAAAGGTTTAAAAATCTCCCTTTAAGGAACATTTTTAACAGTTAAAAAATGTGTGATTAATTTCTGATTAATCACGGTTAGATATTTTAATTGATTGACAGGCCTTGTCCTAATGTAAGTAATCAACTGGGGAACTTTCATAGTGATATCAGTTAAATGTTTAATTTTACTCAACCTGTTGTTGTCGTTCTACAGTCCATATCTTTAAATGCTGGTTTTTCATTTACATCCACTAAACTTTCCAGTTTCAGTTCTATCTATATTCTGAGTGTTTTTACAGAGGGGAGTGTTCATCATTCATAACCTGATTTATGTCATATTTTATTCCTAAATACATGGTGAAAAATTCCTTTTTAATGGCTGCTGACAGTATTTTATGATTTATGAATTGATAAAAAGAAATTGCCTCAGTTTGACTCTAAGAGATTTTCTAGATCTAGATTTTAGTTGGTTTAACAATTTAATTGCCAACAACTGCTCCACTATAATTGCTGTGCATTTAACAATATGAATTATCAATCACCATATTGATTTGATGAGTTTTATCAACAAGGCAATGCTCTGACTCTGACTCAATAAATAGATATTATAATTATTACAATAAACATATACATGCATTTGCATAAAGCAGCATATTTGTCTACTCCGATGTTGTTGAGTATTACTTGATGTGTGTTTAATTTGCAGTACATCATGATTAACTATGGACAATCATGTGATTAATGCCAATTAATTTTAATCGATTGACGGCCCTAATTAAAAATATAAAATAAGTTTAAAAAAAAAAAGAATGAACTCTATATGTTTTCACCCTAAATTACCCAGATATTTCAAAGAAAAATGTCAGTTTGAACTCAAAGGCTGTGTTATGTTTGACAGTAATCACTGCAGTTTACAGCAAAAAATACCAATAAGTGTTAAGTCTACAGTGTCTGTGCTGTGAATGTTTTTACCAATGAAAATTAATAGATTCATTTTTCCTTCTTGAAAAATAAAAACAAAACACAATAAGACATGTTTATTTTCTTAAATCGTGCAGTTAAACCAGGCCTGATATATTATAATATATCTCATTTCTGGGTTTTGGGACTCAGTCCTGTAGCACTCTATTGTCTCTGTGCCATAAACCAGACTGTGATAACTGTGTTGAATCGTCAGATGTGGGATTCGCTGCTGAAGGTGGAAACATCCCTCGAAGAAGTTTCATCCCGTTGGAGGCTGAGCCTGAAAAAAGACCTGAGGAAGAGGATTTCCAAGGTCAGTGATCGTTTACATTATCTGTGTTGTTTTCGTGACATCTGAGGTTCAAACCCAGAACAACATAGATTATGAGAGTCCAGTGGCGGCAGGTGAAGGCTTTCCTTTCACAGCACGGCTGAACTGTTTTGTTTCCAGGCAAGTGAGGAGGATAAAGTTCTGGTCTGCTGCCTGGACTCACCCTCGGCCGCTATAAGGAAAAGCCACGATGTTGTCCAGACCTGTTTTGATGAGCTGTGTCAGTCTGCTATCCAGATAATCTGCCAGGTACAGTACTTACTAATCCATGCTTGCCCAGAAGATCCATAACCAACCTTAGTTACATTTTTAATTCATTTTTAAATTGATTTATTTTGCATTCTATGTTATTGATTTATTTATTTTTGCACTCATTTTTATTAGTTTATATGTATTGAAATAGGTATTTATTCATGTATTTATGCATTTATTTATTTATTTATTTATTTATGCATGCATGATTTTCCCTCTGTATTTCACACCTTATATTTCCCCAAGCTTATTTATTTCTGTATTCTTTCATTTACACATTTCTTTTTGATACAGATGAGGGGCTATCGACAAATGCATGAATACATTAATAAATACATACATTCATAAATAATAATAAGAACAAATGCAAATATGAAGAAATAAACTTAAAACTTGATACACATAAACACATGAATAAATAAAAGTGAAAATTAAAGAGAAGAGTACATACATAAGAGAATTAATACAAAGATAAATAAATAAAGAAGAAAATTAAAGCAGAAATATCAGTTTATGTCACATTTTATCAATGTAATATACTGATTGAGTATTGGTTATGCATTATGAATATATATTCCACAAGGTCAACAGTATACGTCGCTAAGAAATGATGCACATCATCCTAAAGCTGGGAACTAATGAAACTAGTGACTCACAAATAAAAAATAAAACTAAGGCTACAGCCTCTGAAAGATGGTAAAGTTAGCCAGGAGCGCCGGCGCCCTCAAGGAGTGGAAGAGGTTCATTCTGAAACCACCACACCAATGAGGACAGGTCAGTTAAGAACAAAATAATAATAAAAGTTAATAGCTGATCATGTTTTTTAGAGAGGGCAGGAGGGAGACCTGATGCGGAGTCTCAGCTCTAAGGTGAAGGACCTCCCTGATGTTGTCGTGTCTGCTGTTGTGGCTGAATCAGCTGCACGATTCGGAGACAACTTCGTGGTCCAGCTGCTCGATCCACAGTCCGCCATGAACCACCTGCTGTCTCACAGTACTGCATTTCATTATTTATTTCATCCCTTTCTTCTTCTTCATCCTTCAGGTTATTTACTCTGTAAGTTTTACAACACTGTCACTGTTTTTGTCCAGGTGATTGGAAGTCGATCCGGGTGAGCGACACTGCAGGCCAGGTTGTCCACAGCTGTCTGACGGCGCTGCACGCTCTGATGGAGTCGCTGCTGCAGGGTCACGTGCCCCTGGGACACCTACAGACCTGCCTGAAATATAAAGACAAGTTTAAGAGACTTCATCAGCAGTGTATGAACCTTAACCAGCATCAACATCACCAAGTGATTACAGGATTTTTCGCACTATAAGGCACATTAAATGTGTATTGCATGTAAATTTCCCCACTGTGGGACTAATAAAGGAATATCTTATTAAGCGAAACAAAACAGTCAGATAAGTCAAACTTTATTCAATTCATGTAATAACTCAATAACTTCAATAACGCTCAACATTTTTCAGTTGTAACACATGAAATACAAAACAATACACTCACTTTTCAGTTCATTCCTCCCCCACAAATCCATCAAATCCTTCATCATCAGTGTCTGAGTTAAACAGTTGGGCGATTTTAAGTGTGCCTTATAGTGCGAAAAAAATGGTACTACATTAGATGTCCCCTTATTGGAATAAGACAGTGTTAATTAATAAGAGCTGCTTCATGTCCTCCACAGACAAGAAAAACACCACTTCTGAGACGGTTCTTGTCGATGCAGATGTTGTTTTGGCTCAGAGAGAGAAAGATTTGAAGTCTTTCATGCAGCGGAAACAGCAGATGGATACACTGATAAAGATGATGGCAAAGGTTACAGAAAGCATCACGGGTAAGTATAACTAGAAAAATAATTACCTCATTACCAACTGCTACCAACTTAAGGTGTTATTATTGCTGTTAACTTTGACAGCATTATTTCAAGTCTTGTAGTGCAGTTTTTGGCAAGAAACTTGAATAAATCCAGTCGTTTGAAGGAGTTGTTTTCACAGCAATATAAAATAGATAAGAGATACTGTAGATCTCCTAATTACACATTGGTCCTTTCAGTTAGAGACCTTTTGCTAAGAGTTTGGTTATGTATTGTGGTTTTATTTTCTTATTTAACCAGTTGCTGAGATGTCGCCTCTGGAGAAGCAGCACAGTGCAGATCTGCAGACTGTGAGCCTAAACAAACTGGTGCTTGTTCAGTCGTTTGATGCTGAGGGGAAGCTGAGGAAGACGGGTCCTTCCCAGGTCCTCTGGTACAACACCAGTCTGAATGTCCTGAAAATGGCCAGTGAGATGCACAAACTGCATCACAGCAACCTGATTCTGTCCTACTGGGTCAAGGGGGCTGCACATTTGGCATCAATGAGGCCTCCCGTCCCAGTCACCCTGACGCAGGTCTGCGAAAACATCTGGAAGCCGCTGCTGACCGAGTTCGTTCGGCTTGGTGACAGCTTTGCAAATGCAAACATCACTTTCAAGCAGCTCGATCAGGTTCTGGTGGAGTCTGGCGACCAGGGGGACGGGAAACTGATAAAGAAGGAGCTGAGTCTGATGTCGGAGACGGTTTGTGAGTCAGGACGGTTCAGACCAGAGGAGAACTGGGTGGAGCTGAGACTGGAACAGATCCAGGAGTACCGGCAGCTCCACCAGGCAGCGGCTGCAGCCAGCGCAGTGCTGAAAATCGCTGAAAAAATGAAGCTCTCTGGGAACTTCACGGAAATCGACACTCTCAGCCAACTGGTAAGTCATGTGATCTGAGAGCATACTCTTGTTGTAATTTGTAGTGAGGCACACCAGGTGAATAAGATATATAATAATAATAAGAAGAACATCTTAAATAACAGATATCACCACGAAACCTCCACAGTTAATTACTTACTTTAGGATGATTATTTTTTGTATTACAAGTTCTCTGAAAGTTTATGTTTGAATATGCTAAGTAATTTTCTAGATATGTGCTAATTTGCATACATTTTCATAACAAATCTGGACTCTGGATAAAGAAAGGTGCATATTAGAGTTAAAGGTATTTACTGAGATTATTTTAGACTGGTATCATATGAAACTAGAAAACCTAAAGAATCCATCAGTACCAACCAGGTCAGACTAGCTGGTATCAGGGCTGAACTCGGACTCAGGTGGAACTCAAACGCAGATTCAGAGGCAGGGTGTCAGGCAAAAATCAAGGTCTTTATTACAAACAGGAGGTCGTTACACGAAAAAGGCAGTCAGCGAGGCAAACAGAGTTAAATCGGCGGGCTAGAGGCAAAGTCAAAAAATACGAGCTATGGTCAAAACACTAGGAATCGAAAACACAAGAAATCGCTGGTACGCTCTACTAAACAGTTAAAGACGAACTGGCACAGGAGGAAAAGGGAGGACACATTATATACTGGTGAGGGAGGTGGATAACTATACACAGGTGAACACAATCAGGGCAGGGGATGACGATCAGACGCAGGTGACTAGTGATGATAATCATGACGGGAGGAGGTGCTCTAACGTGAAGGCAGGAGACAAGCAGGGCAGGGAGTGAAGTGAACTGCAACGAGAGGAGAGGTTAGAATGCAAACAAAACAGGAAGTGCGCCAAAATAAAAGCATGCAACCGGAAACTATAAGATTAACATTTATACTTCCTGACAGCTGGTAGTGAAGGAAGTTAAATAACTCCACAAACTTGTGCTAAATTTCGGTGAGGAAAAACTGTGATGTCCATTTTCAAAGGGGTCCGTTGACCTCTGACCTCCATATGTGTGAATGTAAATGGGTTCTGTGGGTCCCCACCAGTCTCCCCTTTACAGACATGCCCACTTTATGATAGTCCCAGTCAGTCTGGATCAAGTCCTAGTCAAGTCAGCACTCTGACACACTGACAGCTGTTGTTGTCTGCTGGGCTGCAGTTTGCCATGTTCTGATTGGAGCAGATTGTTGATGCTAAAGTCAGAACCTAGGAGGGTTTCTGGACAATATCTGTCATTGATTTGTGATGCTAATTGATTACCAGTAATAAAGATATACATACATTTACATAAAGCAGCATATTGGTCCACTCCCATGTTGATAAGAGTGTTAAATATGTGACAAATCTCCCTTTAAGATACATTTTAAACAGATAAAAAAATATGATTAATTTGCAATTAATCGTGATTAACTATTTTAATCAACTGACAGACCTAATGGCAAGTTTTCTGAAATGTTATGTTTAAATATGCAAATGAGGCATTATGTAATGCTAACATTTGTTGAATTTTGTGAATAAACACCTTAATGTGTATTTTGGATGCTTTTTTTTTCCACGAGTCTGAAAGAAAAAATATTACAGAAGCAGCATAAAATCTTAAAATTGACCTCTGCATGGAAATCTATTTCAAAATATATTAGAAATGAATAGCAGCAGGTGAAACTGTTTATACACAGCTGCATAATGATTCACTTTTTCTCTTGATTGTCTTTATAAGAAAATGAATGACCTTTTGTTTATGTGCACGTCTGTTTAACAGGAAGAAGACACGTTTACGCAAAGGGCCCTGGGGTCCCTCAGTGAAGAGCTGCTTCGTGCCAAACGCCGACTCTCCACAGTCACCAAGCAGCACACCGCCTGTCTGGAAGAGTTTCTAGCCAGCCAGACGCTGGTCGGCTGGGTCAAAGACAACCTTAAAAGTGAGGAGAAAGATGAATTGAGTTTAGTTTTGCAAACGATGCCTTCCTCTATGCTAATGTTTAAAATAGCAATTTGGTCGATCGCTGATACAGATGTTTTTGCTTATTCAGTTTTTGCTGTTATTTATTCTCCTTTTGTGCTGGGAAACAAACCTCTTCATCATAAAAAAACAACTGAGCTGTTTTAAATTCATTCAGCATTTCATTACACTGACTTTGAATGAACAACCTTTAATATAACCTTCTTTCACAAGAAAATCCCTTTTTCTTAAATAATTGCCTCAAAAGCCTTTTCAGCTGCTATTTAATGAGAAGAATGTTTCAGTACTTACAGCCCAACAAAAACAGTAGTGTTGTGAAACATAAATTAATCATAAAAGCTATTAGAAACGTAAGCAGTGTTTCCCACACATACAGTAGACTTATACTGCCATAGTAGACTCTACTTTTTATGTTTTTATCTGCCTGAATGACTAACTAATAGCGTCAGAAAGCCGTCTGGGAGCGGATGAAGAGTTCTGCTCTGCTGGTGCTGCCTCGGGCCTCAGCTGTCCAGGCTGGACGGACCCACAGAAGGACTACGATGTGCAGGGCATGGAGGACGTTCCCACATCACTGTTCTTGGTGCTGATCTGTCTCTGAGACAGTGTAATACTCCCACACAGCCAACTTTTTTTTTTTTTTTTTTTTTTTTTTTTTTTTTTTTTTACTTTTACCTGTAAACAAACTACATGTCACAAACTGCCGTCATGTCAGAGTCGTGTCCAGACAGTGTCTTCTTCTCTGAATCAGCAGCTGGTTACTGTTACTGGTTGCTGAGAGTGACCACAAATAACCAACACAACATTTAGCCGGAGCAAAACTGATACAACACAGCAGATAAACATCGGCCACTGCCAATAGGCCGATGGTAGTCAACAAGGCAAAAATCGGCTGATACACCAATGTTTGTCTGATAAATCGATGCATCCCTACTGCTCACCGTTCTGTCCTCTCAACAGATATGAGCGACGTGAAGGTGTACGTCGACCTGGCCTCCATATCTGCTGGAGAGAACGACACGGAAATTGACCAGGTGGCCTGTTTCCACGATGCAGTGATGGGCTACGCCCCACTGCTCTACTCCCTCTCCCCTCAGGCCAGCTTTCAGGACTTCATGAGGTGTGCTCAGCAAGTCTGGGACACCCAAAATAGAGATGACAAGCTACCAGACAAACTGGTATTGACCTCTCCCTTATTTGTAGGAAGAACATAATGCCCCGTTACTGTGACCGAGTGATAATGATGGTTCTCTTTTCCAGAGAGAGTCTACTCGCTTGCTGAGCTGGCTGAAAGCGCTGAAGGAGACCCACGGCTCTGTGGAGCAGTCCTCTCTCTCCCTGGCTTCTTCTATTAATGCTCATGGAGTTTATCACATCGGATGGTCTGATCACAACACACAGAAGGTAAGAGGACAATCCATTCAAAGATATGCTGCTTATCGATTTAAGATATTTATGATTTCCACTTGTATGCAGAGATGTCTACAGAACATGGTGCATGTCACAGTGAAAAGGGGCTCCGAGCAGAAGAGCTACAAGCTGGAGGAGCTGCTGGAGCTGCAGAACAAACTGATGCTCATGTCGTCCAAAGGGGAGCACGGCAGAGAGGAGGTCAACAGGTTCACAGAGGTCAGTGGCTTTTATAGAAGACAGTTTAGTGTGCGCAAGGTACAGTGCCGAGAGGTTATTGAGATGATGTTTGAACAAGGGCTGTCAAAGTTAATGCAATAATAACGTGTTTCTGTAAGGTATTAACCCAAATTGCAATTTTAAGGTTGTAGCAGCTCAGTTTTAAAGCTAGAGTGAAGATACTGGTATCATGAAACCAGAAGACCTCAAGAATCTATCGGTACCAATCATGTCATACTAAGGAGGCTAAGTAACGCTCCAGTCTTTGGTTTCAAAGGGGTCTCTGGACTTCTGACCTCCAGATATGTGAATGAAAGTGGGTTCTGTGGGTACCCACCAGTCTCCCCTTTACAGTCATGCCCACTTTATGATAATCACTGACTCTAAATAAGTGTGAATGTGAGCGTGAATGGTTGTCTGTCTCTATGTGCTTGGCGAACTGTCTAGGTTATACCCTGCCTTTGCCCAATGTCAGCTGGGATCAGCTCCAGCAACCCTACAACCCCCAACGGGACAAACAGTTACAGATAATGGATGGATGTTCCCAAATCAGTTCAATACTGTGGTAGTCTGGTCTTGTTTGTCAGGGTTAGTTAAGCCAGATAAAGAGAAGATGATCTGGGTATGTTGAACTTGCTTCAGGCCTCTGGGGATTTGAGGGCACCCTTCATATCTTTACCGTAATCATTTGTTACATTATAAATATAGAAAATGTAGCTTTAACCAAAGAAAGCTAATAATTTTGGCTTTAAACCCAGAGTGTGTGGTCTGTCTGTTGAGATTAATTGATGCCTTCTCTCTTGTCCGTGTGCGCTGTAGGTTTTTGAAGGAGTTCAGCGGCTGGGCACCATCCTTCTCCAGATGCAAACATCTGGCAACATGCTCTTCAGGGACTGGCAAGCTGAGGTCCAGTGCTTCCCGCAACAGCAGCCGTGCATCAAAGCCACCTTCCTATCCCTGCAGGGTAAAGAGATGGCGTACGACGGCGAGGTGACTGAGCAGCTGCAACTACTGGCTCACTCCATGGATAGCTGCCAGAGGGAATGGCGCTCCTTCATCAGTGAGATGCGCTCCAACTTCAACTTGCTGAACCACTACACCTCAGAGCAGATGGTGTACCTGTGCCGCTGGCTACACAGCGTGTGTCTACGGCAGGCGCCAGCTCCTCCACAGTTATGGCTTTTACTTTTTCCCATAAAGCCTCAGTGCACGCTAACTGATGTCAGAGTCGCTTACGCTAATGCAGCAAGTATGACCTCAAAGCGTGATGAAGAGGAAGATGTTGAGTTTGACAGTGAAGATCAATTGATGTTGGATCCCTCAATGGACGTAACGCCAGGACACACTGAAGAGGACGTGGAGGAGGCTCATGATTTGATGGAGTTTTCTTCAGAGGATGAAGCTGATGTCATGAAATGTGATGATGATGATGACACAGAGGGCTACCACACTGGTGGTATCAGGAAGCTCCATGAGGACAGTCTTGAACAACTTTGGTGTAAATTCAAGAATGACATGCCGCGGTACCTCAACGAGTACTTGGACATCTTGTCTCTGGCCCACTTCCTCTCCTGCCTCTCTGAAATGAACCAGCAACACATGATCCGGAACCTTCCTCTGGTTCTCCAGGAGGGAAAACCCAATCTGGTGCTTTGTCCCAGTGCAGAGGTTTTTACCACCATCCTGTCTTTTTACATGCCGAGTCCAGAGCAGCCTCTGCCATCTACTGACGAGGTTCTAGTCTGCAGAGAGGAAACCACAGAGGAGGAGGTGGAGATCTTCCTCCGTCGAGCTCTCAGCCAAGGCTCCAGAGAGAAGATATACTCTCTCGTCAACCCGGGACTGCTGGGATACGATGTCAGCGTGGCCTTGGGGGAGCTCTTTGAAGGTCTTGAGAGGAGTGCTGACCCACGTTATCGCTTCATAATAGTCAGTCCGCTTGTGCACCAGCACAGATATGTGCCCTCTTTCTTCAGCAGTGACAAAGTACAGGCTGGTGTGAGTCTGATGGCAGAGATGGCCAGCAAATATCTACATCACCACTTCACTCTAAACACGCTCCCACAAAGCCCAGTCACACAGGTTTCTCCAGACCGGCTCTCAGTCTGGATGGTGTCTTCTGTCCGCCCTGCAGTTGGTAAGAGTGACCCTAACCGGCGTTTTATGAAAATTCTCATGCAATAGTGCTAAGAAGAGAATTAGCTTGTCAAAACTATGCTGTTTTGTTAAAGGTTGTTATGTAAAGTCATTACATTAAATTAGGGATGTCAATTGAAATATTCAGTCGTGATTAATCACCTGACTGTCCATAGTAATTTTTAATTTGTTGGCCTGAAATCTGATTTATGAATATGAATCTTTTCACCCAACAATGTAACATATTTTATTGATAGAATAAATAGGCCTTTACATGTTAATAATCCTCATAGACGCCATGACTGTTATAACAGTTTCACATGTTCCCCCCCAGCTCTGTCAGTCCTTCACATTGTTCCCTATGTTATAAAACTGCTCAGATATTTGATATAATGCCGGTGATTGGTGGTCACAAGCAGCAGACATCCACATTCACACTTCTGGAGCCAGAGCATTTCCTTGTTGATAAATCGCATAAAGTTAACATGGTGATAGATAGTTCATGTTGTTAAATTCACAGTAATTATAGTGAAGCAGTTGTTGGCAATGAAATTCTTAAACAAAGTAGAATCTAAATAGAATTTAAGACATAAAATAATGTTGGAGCTAAAATAAAAAATGAATGAATAATAAAGTAAAATAAAATATTTCATTTTTTTATCTGTTCAAAATGTACTTTAAAGGGAGATTTGTCAAGTATTTAATACTCTTATCAACATGGGAGTAGATAAATATAGATAAGATAAGATAAGATGAACCTTTATTAATCCCCGGAGGCAAATTCGGGATATGCTGCTTTATGCAAATGTATTTATATATTCATTATTGGAAATCAATAACAACACTAATCAATGCCAGATGTTGTCCAGAAACCCTCCCAGGTTCTGACTTTATCATCAACAATCTGCTCCAATCAGAACATGGCAAACTGCAGCCCAACAGGCAACAACAGCTGTCAGTGTGTCAGAGTGCTGACTTGACTAGGACTTGATCCAGACTGACTGGGACGATCATAAAGTGGGCATGTCTGTAAAGGGGAGACTGGTGGGGACCCAGAGAACCCATTTACATTCACACATCTGGAGGTCAGAGGTCAACGGACTCCTTTAATAATGGACATGACAGTTTTTCCTCACTAAGATTTAGCGCGACTTTTTAACATTGTTTCGTTTCAAGCTAGCAAGTAGCTTTAATGCGTTAAAGAAATTAGTGATGTCAGATATTAGTGGCCTTAAACCTAATTTGTGATATCAGTGTATTAACTTTGACAGCCTTACATTAGATCAGATATTCAAGGTGATTCATAGCACATTTTTTGACTGAGTACACTTTACGTCTTTCACTAGGGAAATCCCTTTATGTGGATCGTTTGTTTGAGAAGTTCCAGCAGAAATCTCCCAGAGCAAAACACATCAGGATCAGACTGATTGAGCCACATGTTGATATAGACTCCTTGATTAAGAGTCTATCAGAGAAACTGGCACCATTGAGAGAACAGGACCCTGTTCTCTTGCACTTTGACACGGCTGGGGTAAGTGTGCATCATGCATGTATCTCAGCTAATCACTTGCGCTGCTGTTGTTGATTGTACTTGAGAGTCATCTTTGCTTTTGTTACCCGTCAGGTTCGTTCGGGTCTGGAGGAGCTCCTGTTCCATCTGCTGGTTCTGGGCTGTTTGAGCGACAGCCATGGCACGCTGTGGAGAAGAAATGTTGCTCATTTGATCACTGTTGAGGTCCTGACACCAAACAAACCCTCTCAAAACCAGCCAAAACAGGTATTAGAGTCAGAATTTGCTCTCATATTTCATGCTTTCACCATCACTTGTAGCACCTAGAAATAAGTGGATGAAGTCTGCCACAAGAGCAGTGTGCTTTAAGCTCCTTTCCCACCTGACAAGGAACCCACTAACACCCACTATTACTTCCACTAGGTGGAACAATAACTGAACAAACAGACAACCAATGATTAGACAAAGTCAAAGTGAAGTGCTACAGTAAAGGTGTTTTTTAAAGACTAATAAAGGTTAACAAAAATGTGGTGGAGGTAGGGACAAGAAGGTTGTGCCAAATAAATGAAATCACTAAAGCAAAACCAGGCCTCTAACAAATTGTCTTCTCTGGAAACAAAACATAAACAAAAGGCCGACTAAATTATCTAAAAAAACAGCAGTGTACAAAACATACAAGGGGTGGTACCAACCAATAAACCTAGCGTTTATAGACATTAATAAAACTAAATGAAAGAAAATGTATAGGGTACCCCCAACTCACCTACTGTATGTCCTCTACCGCCTCACCACAAACCATAACTTCTAATTTCACAACTGAGCTGAGTACTGCACAGGTCAAACACTTCAGGAGATTCGATTCGAGAGATGGGCAGCCCAGAGAGTGTTTCTTTTGAAGGCAGCCCCCGACAGTGATTGGATAGGTAGCACGAGAGCAAGCCAATCAGCAGCTGAATAACTTTTCACAAGTGGACTCCAAGGTTCACAGGTTCTGACTTTAGCATCAAAAATCTGCTCCAATCAGAACATGGCAAACTGCAGCCCAACAGGCAACAACAGCTGTCAGTGTGTCAGTGTGCCGACTTGACTATGACTTGATCCAGACTGACTGGGATTATCATAAAGAGGGCATGTCTGTAAAGGGGAGACTGGTGGGGACCCAAAGAACCCATTTACATCCACATATCTGGAGGTCATAGGTCAAGGGACCCCTTTGAAAATATCTGTGTCAGTTTTTCCTCGCCAAGATTTATCTTAAGTTTAGAGCATTATTTAGCCTCCTACATGACAGGCTTATATGACCTGGTTGGTACCAATGGCTTATCTTTAAAATTGAGCCCGTTACAACCTAAAAATAATGAGTTGCGTCAATGCATTAAAGAAATTAGTGGCATTAAAAAAATTGTGTTAACGCATTATTTTCGCATGAACACTGGCAGTCCGAGTCTCTGGTCTTGAGGAACTTTGAAAGTTTCAGAATAGGTGGCTCTGTCCTTTATTGAAAGTAAAGCAAATTCATAAAAAATAATGATCTCAGGCTGCAACTGATTTCATAAATCAATGTGCTTGATTTGCTCACACAGATGAAGCTTGGACTTCTTGACATTCTGCCTACCATCCACTGTAGACCCCCTAAAGAGGTGACGCAGATGTTGGCCAGTAGAGAGGTGTTGACAAAACAGACCTTTGATCCACTCATGGACGAGCAGGAGTTTTGCAGTGAGGGGATTCAAAGACCCTATCAATACTTAAAGCTCTACAGTCAGAAACAGAATCTGGATCGTTTTAACTACCAAGAAGGATCCACAATGGGGGATCCAGTTGATTGTGTCAATCACTTTCTGGCATACTGTGGAATGAAAGATCCATCGTGGGCTGAGCTGAAGAACTTCTCCTGGTTCCTCAATGTGCAACTGAAAGACTGTGAGAACTCAGTTTTCTGTGATCTAGATTTTCTGGCTGACCAGCTGCCCGGTTTCAAGGGCTTCATTGTGAAGTTCATGATTCTAATGTCAAGAGATTTTGCCTCGCCATCACTGAACACAACTGATGAAAGTCCCAGGTTGCACATTGATAACAGTCTGGAGGATGACATTGTTTCCCGTCTGACAATTCGTAAGCATTGGGAGAATGAGTCTCATCCATACATTTTCTTTAATGCAGACCGATACTCAATGTCTTTCCTCGGCTTCAATGTGGTATGCCAGAGGCGGAACACACTTGATGCAGTTGATCCTCGAAGCGGTAAGGTCCTGATAGAAGATGTGATGTCACAAAAACTTTTTCAAGATTTGGAACGGCAAAGGATTTCTCTCACTGAAGACTTTGATCAGTTGCCACGGCCAGACAAAATCAAAAGAATTTCATGCGTTGTCGGTGCAAAGAAAGGAATGATTGACAGAAATTTTGATCCAGACCCAACATACGAGCTCACTGCTGACAATGTGATGAAGATGTTGGCCATACACATGAGATTCCGATGTGGAATTCCAGTTGTCATTATGGGAGAGACCGGCTGTGGAAAGACCAGATTAGTCCGTTTCCTTTGTGCTCTGCAGAGGGAGGGAAAACCAGTAGAGAACATGGTACTTGTCAAGGTTCATGGTGGAACTACAGCAGAGATGATCTACAGAAAGGTGAGGGAGGCAGAGATGCTTGCTGCAAAGAACCGCAGGGTGCACAAGCTAGACACCATTTTGTTCTTTGACGAAGGCAACACCACAGAGGCTATTTTTGCCATCAAGGAAATCCTGTGTGACCAGTCAATGAAAGGGGAACCTCTGCAGACAGACAGTGGCTTGAAAATAATAGCTGCTTGCAACCCTTACAGGAAGCACTCACCTGAAATGGTCAAACATTTGGAACGTGCTGGTTTAGGGTACAGAGTGAAGGCAAATGAAACAGAAGACCGCCTTGGCAAAGTCCCTCTGCGGCAGCTGGTGTATAGAGTTCATCCTCTGCCTCCAAGCATGGCTTCTTTGGTGTGGGACTTTGGTCAGTTGAGTGATTCAACTGAACTTTCCTACATCAAACAGATCGTCCAGAAGCAAGTTGATGACAATCGTTTGCCAGTGGTCTGCAAGGACATAATTTCAAATGTGCTGGCAGCTTCCCAGAAATATATGCGAAGTCGGAAAAATGAGTGCAGTTTTGTGAGTCTCAGAGATGTGGAGAGGTCTATGAAAGTGCTAGTTTGGTTTTACCAGCATAGCGAGGCCCTGTTCAACAACTGCTCTCATCTCGGTGCAGCTCATAAAACACTGAAGTGCTTGATTCTTTCAGTTGGAGTCTGCTACTACCCTTCTCTGGTGGACAAAGAGCAGTACCTCTCTGTTATTTGTCAGTACTTTCCAGATCCTCTCTGCTCTTCAACAGCATTGCAGGAAGAGATTTCATCCTGTCAAGATGTCTTCCTTCAGAACATACAGACAAGGGAGACCATTGCCAAAAATGTTGCACTCAAAGAGAATGTGTTTCTCATGGTGGTTTGCATTGAGCTCAGGATCCCACTCTTTGTGGTTGGCAAGCCAGGCAGCTCCAAGTCGCTCGCTAAAACAGTGGTTGCTGATGCCATGCAGGGCCAGAACTCCCACTGTGCACTATTCAAGAAACTCAAGCAAGTTCATATGGTCTCCTTCCAGTGCAGTCCTCATTCAAGTCCCGAAGGTATCATAGGGACATTCAAGAACTGTGCCCGTTTCCAGAAGGACAAAAACATGGATGAGTATGTATCAGTGGTGGTGCTTGATGAGATAGGACTCGCAGAAGATTCTCCTCAGATGCCCCTGAAGACCCTTCATCCTCTCTTGGAAGATGGCTGCATTGACAATGAAAAGCCAGATCCACACATGAAGGTCGGCTTTGTTGGCATTTCCAACTGGGCCCTTGACCCAGCAAAGATGAACAGAGGAATATTTGTGTCGAGATGGGATCCGAGTGAGGATGAACTTGTGGAAACTGCTAAGGGAATTTGTTCATCGTCCAACCAAATTCTCCTGCGAATCATACACCTGTTCCCATCTTTGGCAAAGGCCTTCTTGAGCATCTGTAATGAGACCACAAAGAATCAGTTCTTTGGTCTAAGGGATTATTATAGCCTTGTCAAAATGCTCTTTGCTGTAGTCAAATCAACACAACAAGAGCCAGATGGCAGGCAGCTGGTAGAGGCCATCTTGCGTAACTTCAGTGGACAACCAGAGGATTTTGACCCAGTCATATTTTTCCAAGAGGTTCTCCAAAATTTGACGGAAATTCCCAGACCAAGCACCTTGCAAATGGTGAAAAAGAATCTTGACCATGACACCAACCAGGAGAGCCGTTACCTCCTTTTGCTGACCACCAACAATGCAGCTCTCCATATCCTTCAGCAACAAGTCTTTGCCAAAGAAGACTCTCCGGCACCTGAAATAGTCTTTGGCTCAGGATTCCCAAAGGACCAGGAATATGCCCAAATCTGTCGTAACGTTAACCGGGTGAAAACCTGCATGGAGACAGGGCGCACTGTCATCCTCCTCAACATGCAGAATCTTTACGAAAGCCTGTACGATGCCTTGAACCAGTACTATGTTTACCTCAGTAAGCAGCAATATGTTGATCTTGGACTCGGCTCCCACAGAGTCAAATGTCGTGTCCATACAAACTTCAGACTGGTGGTGGTAGAAGACCAGAAGAAGGTCTATGAGCACTTTCCCATGCCCCTCATCAACAGGCTTGAAAAGCACAGAGTGGATAGGAGTACTGACCTGAAACCATGGCAACACAGGGTTCTCCACAAACTGAAGGAGTGGGTGAAGGAATTCTCAGGTGAGGCCTCAGAGGATTTCAAGCTCTCTGACATTTTTGTTGGCTACCATGGCGATGCTTGTGCTAGTGCTCTCTTGCAAGCACTAGAAAGAAGAACACAAAAAGCTGAACATGATGCAATACGACGACATGAACAGAATGGAAAAGATGACTCACTGGAAGAAGATGAACTGGACAAAACACTTGGATTATACTCCAGCGAAGGGAAAGAGGTAACTGATAAGGTGGATGATCAGTTGGGTGATCCGATGGACATAGAGTTTGCTGAAGAAGAGCAAGAAAATGAGTCTATGGAAAAGGATGATTATGAATCCACTGAGGTATGTGATGACAAGAACAAAGAGATGTCTGAGAGTGATGAAATGATGGAGACAGAAAAAGTTGTGGAAAATGAGGAAGAAGTCATCTTGGATTCAGCAAAATGTCTCTTGTTGAAATGTGCCACCCCTGATGCTGTTGTGAGGCTCAAGTATTCAGAATTAGCAAACCAAGAGAAGGATAAACTCCAGAGAATGTACTTCGAGCAACAGCATCACCACTGCCTCCAAGATTTCCTGCAAGACTGCCTGAACAAGCACCAGGGGTCCAGCAAGTTTCTAGAGGTAGGCCACAAACTACTGTTCTAATGTTGTTTACATCACTTCTTCACAAGCTTTACAAACTGTTGATGTCTGCTTTGTGGTTTCACCCCCAGATTACTACATTCTCCAGCTTGCTAACCAGAGCAGATGTCAGGGTTGTAGCCCATGCTCTAGGACTGCATACAGACAGGATCCTCCTGCTCTCGCTCCACCAGTTTGACACTGAGGTCTCCTTTTGCAACAAGATACGGTACAAACCCTTTAGATAACAGCAGCAGGGCTTTCTTTAAATTTTATTTGTCTTTTAAAGGCACAGTGTGTAGCATTTGGGGGATCTAGTGGCGTGGTTGCAGATTGCAACCGAGTACCCATCCGCTCACTTTGTTCTCTCCAAGATTGAGGTAACGTGAGCTGCCAAGTTCAAAACTGTGGTAATGCTGGCCATCCTTACCATAATAACACTACTTTAGAGAACAAGAAAGGCTCTCGCTAGAGACAATGTTTGGTTTGTCCATTCTGTGCTACTGTAGAAACATGGCGGTGCAACGTGGTGAACTAAGTGAAGAGGACCTGCTCCCCCTGTAGATACAATATGAAGGGATTCTCAGTTTCATACTGTTACTTTAAAGGAACATTTGAAACTGTAATTTGAACGTGTAAATCATATTTTATTGTGCACAGGACACAGTGAAACTTAGTCTCTCATTTAACCTATGCTAGTATTAGAAGCAGTGGGCAGCTGCTATACAGTGTCCAGGGAGCAGTTTGGGTGTCTGGTTGCCTTGCTCAACGGCACCTTGGCAGTGGCCAAGAGGAGACCTGGCACCTCTCCAGCTATGAGTTCACGTCACGTCCGTCCCCATCAGGGGGATCTATTAGCATATATATATGTATATATATATATATTCTGCTGTGTATAGTGCAAACAAAGGAATTATTATTTTGTGGGTGTTTGGGCAACTTCCTCTTTATCACAGTTTATATTAGACAGATTTACAAGGTCAGCTTGCATGTGATATCTAACCACATTTAAAAACAGTGATAGTTTCCCATCACAGTTCTTCTACGCTCTTGGCAGGGTGAACTTTCAGTTGGTTGCAGTCTGCAGCTTCACCGCTAGATGCTGCCAAATCCTACACACTGGCCCATTAATCATTCCCTTCCTCTCCTCTCTGTGTCAGGGGCTTCCTTCAAGATGCTGGTCAGTCTCTCCACATCCTGTTGATCCAGATGGACCTCGAGGAATCCCACTGCAGTGATGAGCTCATAGCATCAGCAAAGTAGAGTTTGATGTCAAGATTGTGAACCGATTGCAATATGATTATATACATGCTCAGTGGAAAAAATGGACATTGCAGATGTGTTTATGATTTAATCTGTATCCAGATACTGCACCATGAATTACTTGATGTCGCTGGAGGATCAGACCAGTTGGGTGATTTTCATTGTGAAAGTTTCTAGGATCCCAAGTCAATCTCAGTACATCGGTTTCCAAGGTGGTGAGTACTACGTAGAATATGATTTTATTGTAATATGGTACACTTATTTGCTGACTACATATAACAAGATTAAAACCACATTTTGTCTTTCCCATCGAAGGAGTCTGGCAAGCAGTTCATATTGATGACCTGAGGGATTCAGAGGACATGAGCCTGAACCTGTTGGTTTTCTGTGGAACGCTCATTAGCAGCCTACTCAGCCCTGCACTGTCAGGTAGAGACTAGTCATCTTCTGGGTATTAACAAGTGTTTTGTATAACCAATGGGAGAAGAAGAGGCGTCATTGTTCTCGAGGCTAAAATGTTACTGTAAACTAAACAGTATACTTGATCTTTAATAGAACACCATGAAGATGGAGAAATGGTGAGGAAAAGAAAAGACTCTCCGGTAGATACAAATACATACAATAAAACTTGTTCCTTTATATGTATCACCGTAAAACAAATCTTAGTTTTAATGTTGTTTACATTAAATGTAATTGTGTGTTTGTGTCCAGGGAGATAGAGCCCACCTCCACAGCTTATCCTTAGTGAGATCATGTATCCAGAAAGCTGTGGGTTTGCTGAGGGACCCCGATGGCGTCACATCGCGAAGCATGCAGCGGATGCACATCCTTCTGACTCTTCTGGGAACTGGTCAAGAGCAAATAGGAGGTAAATATAGTCATCTGAGTTTTTACTTTATACATATATATATTCTATAGTATTGACCAGAATATATCTGCAGGTGTGTGATGGCATTTGTTGATCACTTTTTTTTATGAATTAGGATGTTATTAATTTATCTCTAAGAAGCAACATCTGACTCTGATCAGAGCAAATACGTTATATTATTATTTAGATATTTTTATTGATTTTTGAAACACTGAACAACTAGCATACTGGTAGATGCTTACATTCCTTCACATACGTTCACACTTATACGCAGACATAACATAATAAAGTGAACAAATATATCAATATATATAAATCAAATATCACAATATTTTTGACCAACTTCCTCAATATTTATATTGTGATGATATTATAGATTAACCATTTGGACTTTCACAAAGTATTTTCATAACAACTGTTTTGAAAAATAATCTTCAGTAATGTGGATATAATGACTTGTTATTAAAAAGCAGTAGAACAGAGAAAATTCAGAATATTACATTGCTGCAATACAGCCTTTAAATCCAGGAGAAGACAGCACCATACTATGATATCCAAAATCTAACACGATATCTAGTCTCATTTCATGATCTATATAATGCCCAGCCCTAGTAGGACTTATGATTAGAGTATAGAAGAGGGAAATACATTTTCAAAGCAAAGCTATCAGTGTACTTGCTGCATCTGTAACATGTTTCTGATTGTCAACTAGTATGTTTTTTTATTGAAGCTCACTTTCAGGAGGTGTTGTTGAGTAGACTGGCAGAGGCTTTGGCTCAGAGAGAAGAGATGATGGTCTCTCCTAAGGAGTGGGTGAACAGAGAAGCCAAGAAGCGCCAGGCTCTGCAGGAGGGGGGCACTCTGAGGTAAAGTTATTTAGCAGGATAACGTGACAACGTTAAAATAAAGATTAACGGGACAAGGTTTTAGTGATTTGTTTTTGTATAAATTTGGCTCCAGCTGCAGCTCTTTCAGTTTCACCATGTACACTGGCACATTCATGTGTTTCCAGTCAGTGATCAGGTGCAGCTTTCTTTTGTGTCTGTCAGACATACCCTGTGGCGCTGCCTCCAGTCCACTGTGACTCCAATCTTGGCCAGCATGTTGGAGGTGATGGACAGGTATGCAAATCTGGACCTGCTCTCTGATGACAGGCTCAGCCGAGGCCTGATAAAGCTGTGGTTGGACATCCTGGCAGATTCACAGGTTTTAGGACTAACACCTCTTCAAAAGCCGAGGTACTGTGGATTACTTCTTCTGTGTAATTCCCACTGTGACTTTAAACAACAAAAGGCATCATTTTCTGTAAATTATTATAATTTCCAGCGAGTCAGATCAGGAAGTGCTGGTGCATCACTACTTCATGTTGGACGGGGAAGAACACTGCTGCGCTGCTCCATTCAGCTGGCTCATCACAATGCACCTTGAAAGCTTGTGGGAAGAATCAGAATTCATGCCAGGTTTGTCTTGATCTTAGAGGTTTTTTAATATACTATATGTAATCTCTGCTGCACTGGTATAAACTCATCAATAACTGGTCCACCTTAACAGCCCACTTCAAGTGAATCTGAGTCGGTGTTGTGGCTCAGGTCTTGAGGAGTTGTAGCATTTATTCACTGGCACTGACTGTCTCGCTGACGTTACGCCACTGACAGACCGTAGGTGTGTGACGACGGTGAGCATGAAGTTATCAGTAACGTTATAGCTGTGCACGTAACACAGACCAGACAGACACAGGCTGTCGGACACTTGCTATCGTTACGCCAGGCAGACACTGACAACCTCGCAACTGAACTAAATGATGCAGTGGAGACTTTTACTGGGAAAATGGCTGCATGCATTCACGACAATTCACGCAGCGTCATGGCTAACACAACCAGTTGGGTGAACTGGGTAGTCAGTTGTCTGTTTTCATTCATACGTTGCAGCTGGTGATAAATGAGGATTTAACCTGTTTGTGCATCGTCTTTTTATTGCAGCTGGGTGGCTCGTTAGGTATACAATGCACTAATCTTTTTGGTTAATGATTGGTTAACTAGGGTCGCCTGTTGTTTTGAAAAAACATTCAAAATTAGCATCCCTAATACCTGCGTTCGATTCTTTTTGTACCCAGCTCTAGAAATAAAATGAGCATTTGTGTGGTTTTGCGCTGAGCCAATTACCGCAAGCATTCTTGGATTTACTGCATGGTGTGATGGCCCCACGTTTGAAAGTATTGCTTGCTAATTAAACACTAGTGTAGGTATCGATCAGATCGTCCCATCCCTAGTACCAAATGGTGCAGGAAAAAAATGGATCCAATGAAGTTCTTTATTGGTATCAGTTTAAAGGTACAGGTACTGGTTCTGGTCTTCAGACGATTCCCAGCCCTGCATGGTTTGGTTTCAAATGTGTTTTTCTGTCCCTTATGACTGTTCCTCAGTAACAAGAGAGGATGGTGCAGGGAGGATTCTCCAGTTTGTGAGCACCTTCACCGGCAGCAGGCTGGGCCGTCACTTACAGAAACTGTCAGACGACGAGAGGACGGAGTACAGCCGCCACTATCTTCAAGACTTCCTGCTGCTCTCTCTTAAGATCAAGCACAAGGATGAGCTTCAGGTAGAGACATTATGAGTCACACGTTTAGATGAAACCTATTTTGGGAACAGTCGGTAACGGTCTCTACTTTTTACACATGCAGGTGTTCACCAGGGCCGTGTTGGGCTGTGTGTCTGAGCTTCAGACCTCCATGGGTGCCGTCGCTGAGCTCTCTCCTGCCTGGATAATGGCTGCTGCCAAACATTTTGCCCCCAGGCTGGACACTCTGTGCCACATATTTCTGCTGCAGCCCCAGCTAGCTACCGGTGTCTTTCAGCAGGTGTCACAGAGGGAGCCCCAAGAAATGGTGAGAATAAGCTTTTTGAATTACTAAACTGTGGCTATTGCATTTACTTGTTGAATATGAAGTGTGCTGAAACCATAGCTGCAAAAGGCACAGACACTAGTGTTTCATCTGGTGTCAACAACAGGTCAAACTTTCACTTGTCAGTTTAGTTTATGATGGGAGACCTCTGTAACTGGCTGCATTCCTGTCATCCGTTGCTGTACTGTGAGACTAATGATAGTGTAGAATCTAAAATTTACATGCTCAACATCACCATACTCCTTAAAGGGGCAGTGTGGATGTTTTGAAGTATAATATTATAGTGTATTACCTACAGTTTGGAGAAACAGACTGGAGTACCAGCAAAGGAGCAAAGTAATGTACCGCTGTGAATGGAGGCACCAGCAAAACAGATGTTAGACACCTAAAATAATCAATATCAGATTAAGTGTATTATATACAGACTGAGACAGCCCTTTCTGAGAGGGAACTGAAGCTGCTCTCTTCAAAGTCACCAGAGTCCACTGAAAAAAAACATAAATTTTACCTTGCATAACACAAGAGTTGTTCTATCACTGCCTCAGTTGGTTAGTTAGTTTGCACTATTGTGTGACTTTCCAATTACCAAAGTCACTCAATAAAAACTCACAGATTGAGGTGGTAGTAGACCAGCAAATCCTGTGTTTTGTGAAGTAAAATTACAGGCTCTTTCAATGGAAGCTGGTGGATTTACTTCCCCATCAGAAAGGGATGTCTCATAACAAGGTAAAACCATGAAAATATCTAAATACCCTTAAACGGATATTGATTCTTTTAGGTGTCTAAAATACGTTTTGCTGCTGCCCCTGTCCACAACAGTACATTGCTTTGCTCCCATGCTTCTCCAAACTCCATCTACTGTAGGTAATACACTGACTATGGAGAAGTACTTCATACCATTCCACTTCAAAACACCCAAACTCTCCCTTTAACATCCTACAGTCATTAACATGCTAACTGTTTGGCAGGTGGAGGACGTTGTAGCTCTCGGCGTCTGTGTTGAACAGACCAAACTACTCACTGTGACGTCCCTGCAAGCGTGCGAGTCCTTTGTGAGCAGATTGGAGTTTCTGCAGCCATGTCTGGATCGAGTATTTGGTCAGAAATACAGAACCCTCTGTAGCCCTGGCTGTCTGCAACATCTGGACTCCATCCGGTGAGTTTGGCACCACTGACAGTGAGAGAAAAACAAAACTTTACTGTGTTTTGAGGTTTATTTATAAGCTCATTTGTCCTTTCAGGTCACTGTGGTATGGGATGCTGGTTGTTGCATCTTTCATCCAGAATGTCATTTTTAAAGTTAAACAGAATGACTCAAGATTGAGAGAGCTGGCTCTGAAACACTGCAGCCTTCACCTGAACGTGAGTAAGATGGTTTTAGGGTCTGTGTTTTCATCTTGACTCACAGACTGTATATAAAGATGGACGATAAGTCTCTGCATCATCCCACTGCGTAGAGGCAAAGCCAGAGTGACGTCATTTGGAGTTTGCACCGGGGGGATGGAGCCGCAGTATCGAGGCCCTGCCCACACATCTGCCCGAGCCAATCACAAGCTGAGCGCTGCTGCAGCTTTGTTAGCCACCTAGCTGCTATGTTAGCACTACTGAAGAAAGACACAACAACTAACTATAATATCTCTAGAACTACAGTCATGATTAAGTTGACACACAGATTCGCAGATTGACACTGATTTTAGGGCTGCACAATTAATTGAATATTAATCGCGATCACAATTTTGGCTTCCTGCAAATAAATGAACATGACTGATTGCGATATTGATGTTTAAAATGCTCTGCTCATAGAAAACTCTGCTGCATTAGTGCTTCCTAAACTAACAGTTAGAGATGTACCATCACTCAACAGACCGGTTTTCAGCAGTCTCGTACAGTTTATCCGTTTGTTTTGCCAGTCAGACACATGTGCAGCCGCCATATGAAGTAACGAGCCAACGACAGTAAAAATAAGACCCAGAAAGGACAAGAGATTTCTTACATAGAACAGGAAACATATTTGTAAAGAGTTTAACATGAGCAACAGAAGTCAGATGTTTTAGTATTTGTCAGACGGAGGGAAAACACACGTTTCAGATATTTTTCCCCTTTCTAACAGCTGATGCAGGCGTCGTCTGATGTGAGCAGCGTGGACACACTGCAGCAGCTGATTCGGATCCTCAACTCTTTCCATGATGAGTGCATCAGCAGGGAGCTGAGGTCAGGATCTGCCTCTACAATTAGTATTCAGTTGGTCTTATACATTAGAAACATCTCTCCACAGCTCTTTTCAGCAACTAAATGATGTCATGATAGTAGTAATAACAAAACACATCACTAGAATCTCTTATTTTCTTATCTCACAGTGTGATATTGAATCTGTCATGATATTATGTTGTTCTGTAAAGGTTAGGCATTTCTTGCCCAGTTTGCCTGTCGGAGCTCACAGAGCCGGCCGTCCTGCCCTGCCAGCACGTCTTCTGTTTGCCGTGTGTCCAACACTGCATTCAGCAGCAGAGACATCATTGTCCTAAATGCAGGACAGACCTGCCACCCGACTTCAAGCCGACTGTTTCTCCCACCATCAAGTGAGTTCAGAAAAATGTTTCTATTGTGGCTGTCAATCAATATGAAATCTTTAATTGTGATTAATCGCAATCTAATCTACTTTAAAGGGGGTAAGGTCAAGTATTTAATACTCATCAACATGGGAGTGGACAAATATCCTGCTTTATGCAAATGTACATATATATTTATAATGTAAATCAGTTAACAACAAAAACTAAAGACAAATATTGTCCAGAAACCCACACAGGTACTACATTCAGTATAAAAAATATGCTGAAATTATAGCATGGCAAGCTCAAGCCCAACAAGCAACAACAGCTGAACCTATAAAACACATTTTCATCCACACACCTAGAGGTCAAACATCAAGGGACCCCTTTGAAAATGGACATGACAGTTTCTCCTTGCTAAAATTAAGCATAAATTTGAGTGATATTTAGCCTCCTTTGCGACAGCCTGGTATGACATGGTTGACACCAGTGGCTTCTGTAGGCTTTCTAGTTTCATATGATTCCAGTATCTTCATTCTAGCTTTAAAACTGAGCCTGCTACAAATCAAAGAAAGAAATTAGAGGTGTTAAACGATTTTGCGTTATGGGCCTGTTAGCCTTGACAGCCCTAGTTTCTGTTAAATGTTTTGCGGTACAACAGTCTCTGAATCAAAGTTAAAGGAAGTGAGGATGCTGCTGTTTAAGAAATCTTTCAGTATCTTTTCTTTTCGCGGTTCAGGGCAGCACTTGAGCAGCAAGCAGTGATCAGGGACTGCTGTAACTCCTTCTTCCTGGAGGTGGTGTCCAGGTTCTGGCTGTCCGAGGGGCAGAGGCCCGGAGAGGGAGTGGTGGAGCTGCTCTTCTCCTTACTCGTCTCCGCCAACGGTCAGTGAGAGAATAAGACGACGGAAATAACTAGATAACTGACGATGCTGTGATAATAATAACACATAATCAGCCCTTTTATTGTCTTGTGTGATGCAGGAGACGTGTACAGGACCAGGGAGCTCACGCCCTTCCTGCAGTGTGTGGATAACAATCCTGTGGTGCGATCTGTGCTGCCAAAGCTGCTGCTACAGTACAGGTGAGAGCATGAATCCAGGAAGTAGACAAACCCTTTCAACACTACATTAGGAAAATTAAAATTAAGTACAGTATACTTAAATGTTTTTTTTTTCAAAAGTCATAAAATTGCAGATGAAAAATGAAAATAGAGTTGGGGGAAAATCTTGTATTTTTGTGGATTTTCAGTCTCACCACAAGCTTCTCTACTATGGAGGACAGAACCTGCCAAATAAATTACTTCAGAAATAAAATGTATGAAGTTTATGGAGTTTTTACTCCACTAAAGGTATTCAGATTTGACAAAATGTGTTCCTTCTTCATCAGTTACAGCATTAAAATCTAGCTGTTGTGTGCTCTTGTGTTGTAATAATATAAAAATAAAGCCTAATAATATAAGTATAGTAGTGATGGAATGTAACTAAGTCCTCAAGAGCTGTACTGAAGTACACGTACTTGAGTATTTCTATTTTCTGCCTCTTTATTTATAATGGAGGAAGGAACCTGCCAAAAACAAAAATAAATCAATAAATAAATAAATGACATGATCATTAGATGTAGCAAAAATAATATTAAAATATATGTTGCCATTATTTAATTGATTAACATAACATAAGATTAAACATACATTTTTATTTCTGGTTTAACTTGCTTTTATTTATTTATTTTTTTTTTAATTTGTGTTAATTCCCTTATTTATTTACTCTTATGTTTAATTTCCCCTTTGATGTATTTCTGTATTTATTTTTGGTAATTTTTAAAATGAGTTGTTTATTTTTGCTGTTATTTCTGCATTATTTTTTTATTTATTTATGAGCGACATCTGTGGCAACCCCCTCATTTGCATAATGAGGCAGAAATGTTAAAATAAATGTGTTAAGACATATATAAAGAAATAATACAGAAATAAATAAGTTCGGGAAAATAGATACAAGGTGAAATGCA
This sequence comes from Pterois miles, assembly GCA_947000775.1. Classification (NCBI taxonomy): domain Eukaryota; kingdom Metazoa; phylum Chordata; class Actinopteri; order Perciformes; family Scorpaenidae; genus Pterois; species Pterois miles. The sequence continues at coordinate 19,406,886 of CAMQGK010000299.1, read as the reverse complement.
AAAGGAAAGTCATGCAGAAATAAATAAATTAATGAATAAATAAATTTAAAAATAAATAAAAAATAAACACAAAAATAAATATGTACATTTAGAAATCCATAAAAATAGATACATAAATGAATAAAATGAAAAATTAAACAGAACAGTAAATAGATAAGATAAATACATAAAGAAGCAAATTTAACAGAAATATCAATGCCATATTTTATCAATTAATTAATCGCTACATTTATTTTTAATATTATGTTTTGCTGCATTTAATGACATTTATGTATTTATTGAGTCATTTATTTATGTAGTTATTTATTTTTGATTTTGGCAGGTTCTGTTCTCCATTTTCTGTTTTTGGGTACAAACAGAAAATGAAGCTGTAATGAAATGTAATGAAGCAGCCCATGAAGCTGTAACAAGGCAGTTCGAGAGCTGACAGAAATGGAGGAAATGTAAAATGTTTCCCAGAATGGAAATACTGGTGTTATACTAGTAGTTTGAATGAGGAAGCAAAAATATCATTAAACTCAGTTGTTCCATCAGTTTTGAGCAGGTGAAGACTCACATTCAGACCTACCTGAGGAACCTGGAGGAGAATCTTCTAACCAGAGAAGACCGGACTGAGCTCTACCTGCTGTTTGTCAACTGCTTCCAGGTAAAAGACAAACTTCACTTCTCCATTTGTCCTTTATCTTCAGAGTGATGACCATCATGATCCTTATGTTCATCACTGGTGATAATTCATTCCCGAATTTCCATCTGGGGATTAATAAAGGTTCATCTTATCTTATCTTATACTTTGTAAGCCGTTTCTCTGCAAAAAATTTATTTATACTTTATCTATACTATCAAATGTCTTAGGGCTGTTGATAAAATATTTAATATATAGAATATATAGATATATAATATAATAATCACATGATCGTCCATAGTTAATCACAATTAATCACACATTTTTTATCTGTTCAAAATGAACCTTAAAGGGAGATTTGTCAAGTATTTAATCCTCTTATCAACATGGGAGTGGACAAATATTCTGCTTTATGTAAATGTATATAATTATTACTGTAAATCAATTAACAACACAAATCAATGCCAGATATTGTCCAGAAACCCTCCCAGGTTCTGACTTTAGCATCAAAAATCTGCTCCAATCAGCCCAACAGGCAACAACAGCTGTCAGTGTGTCAGAGTGCTGACTTGACTATGACTTGATCCAGACTGACTGGGACTATCATAAAGTGGACATGTCTGTAAAGGGGAGACTGGTGGGGACCCAGCGAACCCATTTACATCCACACATCTGGAGGTCAGAGGTCAACGGACCCCTTTGAAAATGGACATGACTGTTTTTTCTCATCAAAATTTGGTATAAATTTGGAGCGTTATTTAAACTGCTTCATGTCAAGCTACAAATGGATTCATCAGGTTTTCTAGTTTATATGATACCGATATCTTCACTCTAGCTTTAAAACAGAGTCCACTACAACCTCAAAATCACAAGTTGCGTAAATGCATTGAAGAAGTTAGTGGTGTTAAAACAAATCTGCCTTGACAACATTATTATCACATTAACTTTAACAGCCCTATTAATGATGTTTAGTTCTTTTTGTGTCCCAGGACTCTCTGTTTTGCTCTGAGGCGAAAGAAGCAGAACAGAGCGACAAACAGCAACGACGAGCAGAGATCAGGTTCCTGAGCAGGATCGCCAGGAAACAGGCTCCAGACCGACACCAGGACCCGGCAGAGTTCTTGCTCAACACAGCCAGGCTGAGGACATGTCTGAGCGCTGCTGCCCGGCTGCTGGAGGACGTCGCACTTCGAGGTGTGTAAACAGTTTAACTTAAATCACAGTCACTTCATTATTGTACACATTTTTTTCTGATGAGAATTATATTTGATGCATCAGTATTGGGATTTTAAATGTCATCAGATGTGAAGTGTCCAGTTTCTATGTTTTTCGTGAAATGCAGGCCGACCTGAAGGTGTGGCGGCTCAGTACCTGCAGCAGGTGAAGGCGGTGTGTGAGTACTGTGCTAATGACTGGTACAGGGTTTACCTGCTCCGAGCCCTCCACAGGCGCTCTAGTGTGGACTGCATCCTGTCCCTAATGAACAACCCAGCCTGGAGATGGGTCTTCCCTGCAGATCTCCTTCGACTTCAGGTAAAGAGATGTTAAGGCCCTGACACACCAACCTGATATAAGAGAAAAAGCAGCTATGAAGGCCGCCTGTTACGTTACATACGTTCCTGTCAACATGGGAGTGGACAAATATTCTGTTTTATGCAAATGTATATATATATATTTATTATTGGAAATCAATTAACAACACAGAACAATACCAGATATTGTCCAGAAACCCTCACAGGTTCTGACTTTAGCATCAACAATCTGCTCCAATCAGAACATGGCAAACTGCAGCCCAACAGGCAACAACAGCTGTCAGTGTGTCAGAGTGCTGACTTGACTAGGACTTGATCCAGACTGACTGGGACTATCATAAAGTGGGCATGTCTGTAAAGGGGAGACTGGTGGGGACCCAGAGAACCCATTTACATTCACACATCTGGAGGTCAGTGGTCAAGGGACCCTTTTGGAAATGGACCTGACAGTTTTTCCTCTCCAAAATTTAGCATACGTTTTGGGCGTTATTTAACCTCCTTCATTACAGCTACTCTGACCTGGTTGGGACCAATGGTTTCATTAGGTTTTCTTGTTCCTTATGGTACCAGTATCATCACTGTAGCTGAGCCCTTTACAACCTAAAAATCACAAGTTGCATTAATGCCTTAAAGAAATTAGTGGTGTTATGAGACAGATTAACGTGAACACGTTGTTATCGTGCTAACCTTGACAGCCTTAATGTAAACCAAGCTTTTTTGAGCACAAGGTACATTTTTAATGTTGTAAGCTATCTGTCAACTAACTAAATACTTAATGTAACCGTAACACAGAACTACACTGCTTTATTCACTTCTCACTTCGTCAAATAAAATACAGTCCATAAGAACGGATAACTATGCAAAGAGGAGCTTTGAACTAAAACACTAAAGTCTTCTTTCTTTGTCTCAGAGGATGATTCCAGCTAACGTGGACCAGTTCCTGTGCTGTGGGGCGCCCTACCGAGCCATGAGAGACGCCGTGGCCCACATTCTGCTGGAGAACAGATCCGATGCATTCATGACACAGATACAGGTCAGAGAGACGCCACAGATGATGAAATGTTTAGTAATTATGAGCAGCATGCAGCATGTTTAGAAGCACAGAAAAGGAGAAAATGTGAATTAATGATCCTGCTTCAGTGTTGTTTGTAGATGGCATCATGTCTCCTCACGACCACTAGATGTCAGACTTTATTTTAACTCCCCTTCTGTAGCATTTTTAAGCACACAGCAAACATTTAATAAATGGTTTTCACAGTTTAATGTGGTTGTACGCAGATATGAGGCCATTTTTTATGTTTATTAATGTACAGGATAACTAATGGAATTTATGTTATTCCAACAGTTTATTGTTGCACACCTTGTTTCACCTTGTTTTTGTGTTTTTTGTGATTCTCTGTAGAGTCTGAGAGGTTCTCAGATCAGTCTGCTGGGCCTGGCCTTGTTCAGACAGGTCACCTGCCGCTACAAATCACCTGACGTCAACATACTTCCCTCCCCGCAGGTCACTCTGCATGATGTCTAATGGAAATTGTGTCTATTGTAGATTCTCTTCATAACATGTGGCTCTGTGTGAACTTACAGGAGACGGCGAGACTGAAGGAGCTCCTGAAAAACGTAGAGTCGAGGGAGTTCAGGGAGTTCTGCGTCGCGCTTCTGTCAAATCAGATCGGTGGACCGGGTTCAGGTCTCTGCATCAACACGCATCTGTTGGCTCAGAGACAAACCCTCCTGGAGTTGCTGGTCCATCTGGACTCGGTGATCCTCAGTGGAAATCCTCTACTGGCTCCTCTTCATCTGATCGCCACCCAACCTCAGAACATTACAGTAAGACTCTTCTTCTTCTTCTTCTTCTTCTTCTTCTTCTTCTTTTCTTATCCAACTTTACACATTAGGTCAGTTGTATGATGTCTTCTCTGACACTGATGATGTCAAGGTGATGTCATCTTATCTTGAGATTAGTAACAACAAATTGTCCAGGGTGTACCCGCCTTTGCCCGATGTCAGCTGGGATCAGCCAACAGGATAAGCGGTTGCAGATGGATGGATTTTTTTAAAGATTATTTTTTGACATTTCAAGCTTTTATTGACAGGACAGTAAAGAGTCTAGGAAGGGGGAGCGACATGCAGAAATGGCCGCGGGTCAGATTCAAACCCAGGCCGCTGCGGTAATGATTCAGCCTTGTTATATAGGTGCTTGCTCTATCGACTGAGCTATCGGGACGCCCAACATTGGTAACAACAAAGGAGGGGGGCCATGCAGGATGAGGGTCTTCAGAGCGTTGAGCTCCAGGTGGTTCTGGCTGCAACAGGATGCCAGATGGTTGACCTCCCATCTGTAGGCAGACTCATCATCCTCGGACATGAGGCCGATGAGGGTGGTGTCATCTGAAAACTTAAGGAGCTTGACAAATTGGTGTCTGGAGGTGTAGCCGTTGGTGTACGGAGAGAAGAGCAGCCCTGGGGGGCACTGGTATTGATGGTCTGGGTGTCGGAGACTTGCTTCCCCAGCCTTACATGCTGACTTCTGCTAGTTAGAAAGTCTGGGCTCCATATATTTATTCATTGATTGAGTCATTTATTTATTTATCCTTTTACTTTGGGCAGTTTCCATCCTCTGTTAAAGAGTAGCTAGCTAATGGGGATCCTAATAGATGAAATGAAATGTCACACATTAACTCGACTTACTTTTTCCACCTAGGACTCATTTCTGCCGACCATGCCTGATGACCACACCAGTGAAGTCAGACAGTGGTTGACTAGCGACAACAGAGCACAGCTGTACTGTAAGTATTTAACATGATAAAGGCTAAGGTTAGTTTTTGATCACTTCTCTATGAATTGTCCATAACGTGTTTTACATCATTCACAGTTTGTGCCAACGGACATCCATGCGTTGTGACAGAGGTAGGAGCTGTTTCTGTCCCTCTTGGCAAACATTTCTTAAGGGTTACCTTCGACCTGGACCCTGTTTACCATGTTTTTGTGTCTGAGTGACTAAAGGGGACAATAATTTCTGAAACTGGTCCAGTATAGAGAGACAATACTGGGCCAATTTCAGAAATTATTGTCCCCTTTAGTTACTTACAAAAACATGGGGTCCAGGTTGAAAAATGCTTTAAGAACATTTTAATTATAAATGAATAAATTTGATGCTTCTGTATTGTCCAATAGTGTGGTAGACCAGTGGTCATAGCAAGATGTCACGAGTGTGGAGTCCTGATTGGTGGGGAGAGACACCACCCAGTCGATGGATTTACTACAAAACAAAGGTATGAATCTCTTCAGACAAGCAGTTCGGTGACAGCATTCTTTGTCAGATATTTAATTTGTGTTCGTCCTCTTGTGTGATTGTAGTGTCAGAGATCAAACTCGGACGGGACACATATTAGGAGAGGCTCACCGGCGGTCTGAAGCCCCTGAAAGACAGATGACGTATGCTCAGTCCTGCATCCTGCGGCTGCTCACACACCTCGCCATGCTGCAGGGCGCCATAAATAGTGACAGAGTGAGGCTTTGCACAACATTTTTACACATCAGATGTATTGAAAAGAATGCATTATGTAATAGTACTCTTGTGGTTGTTTTGAAGGGAGTTGGTGACATGATCCACCCCAGACCCCATGATGTGGTCAACTTCCTGTGGAACCACCTTGAACATGATATGCGTGTGTTGGGGCAGACGCTGGATCAGAACCTGGACAACACAGCAGTTACTGTTCATTTGATTCTCAATCAGTGCACACAGTTCACTCCAGGTGACTCTCCAAAGATCTTCAGCTTCTCTCATTCATATAAAACAAAAACATGTGACATAACTGTGCTGAATGTTATTAAAGGTTCCAGCAGAGCAAGACCAGGTCTGTCCTCCAGACCAGGACGTCAACAGTGGGAGAAGCTCGTCTGTGATTCAGCCATCAACCCAGTACTTCAAGTAAGGAATACCGTGTATTTAAAAGCAATACACTGATTGCTTACAGGTCTGTAACTGGAATCAATATTAGAGACCTTTCCGAAGGCGCAAAGCGGCACACAGCGCAGCACAACTGTCATTGCTAGCTTTAAACTGATGTGGTTGACATTTTCACGCCCAGCACTGGTCAGGCAATTTGTTGGTGCATTGCTGTCTTGAGGCAGCAGAAAGCGATTGCACCATTGAGCAAGAAAAACCTGGTCTGGCGCAGTATTTTCCTGCTTTTTACAGGGCTCATTATCCAGATAGTAAGTTGCCTCTACATAGACGAGTTCACACCACGCATCCACTCGCATCCACAGCAGCGCTCCTCCTCAGTTTAACAGTGTTGGTGCTAGAGCAATGTTTTTATTTATGTAAAGGAAAACACTAAATTCAGGCAGCAGGTGACGATTCAGGATATAATGAATATAATGAAGTGATGCTCTCAGGCATTCTGTGGCGTAACGCCATGACCAGAGAGATCACGGTGGTCACACGCCTCTGTGGCGTTTCCTCTCATCATCCCTCTCTGAGTGTAGTCGTAGGCTACTTCAAAATATGCTGCCCTCTCCCCCTAAATGGCGGCGTTTTGAGGTTGATGGATCTGTGCGTTACACGCCGCCTCCCCAGCAGTGCCCGACTCTACGCCCGTGCGTACAGCAGCTCGGGAGGACTCCCTTCAGCCAGTCCGAACCCCCCATGTGTTAGATTGGAAAGTAATACAGTTTTCGTTATTTGCCAACATGTTTACCATATTTATCCTCAGTGCTTATTATCATCTAACCGGTTATCGGTGCTGTGATGCAGTCAAAAGGAGATGTTGGTGGGACAGGTGATTGGGGGACAGTGAAGGCAGAGGAACCATCAGCCAATCACCACATACATTACACCTGCTGGCACACTTTCACTTCACACACGAGCAGGTCTGTTTCCTCAGCAGAAAACTGCTCGCTTCTTCTCAATCCGCCTTTTAAATAACAATGTACCTGGTGCAGGTGCACCTGACTGTTAAAGAGAATAGTAGACGACACTCCTTTTTGATTCCTCTTACATCCAAAACTCACCTACAATTAATTAAGAGACTAAATACCATCCCTTTGTCCCTTGCGCTTTATTTTACACCCAGATTATGTGCTGCTTAACCAGCAAAAGTGGAGTTGGACTTACCCTGAATACACTTGCGCCATGTACTGTAGACCATGTAGACCACTGTAGACTGTTAAAATAGTGGCCCAAAGACATTTTGTGCAATAGGTTGATAAGATGTTCTGGTCTCAGGATTTGCAGAAGAATCTGTCTGAAGCTCAGGACAGAATCGGCTCTGATGATGGACTTGCTGGGAGTCCTCTGATGAATCTCCTCTTTGGGGATCCTGGGACTATGTTGTCGCTCCCCTCTGACTGCCCGACACATCGCTCCTCCTTCTGGAAACTACCGGAGTCGATGACAGTGGAGCGCTTTTCTCAGCTGGTGGAAGATTCTCAGGGTCGCAGATCCTTACCGCTGCTGAGCCTGTTCCTGAAGAAGGTATCCCCATCTTCATCATGTTAAAATCTACCTTAAAGGGAGATTAGTCAAGTATTTAATACTCTTATCAACATGGAGTGGACAAACATACTGCTTTATGCAAATGTATATATATATTTATTATTGGATATCACTAAACACAAAACAATGGCAGATATTGTACAGAAACCCTCCCAGGTTCTGACTTTAGCATCAACAATCTGCTCCAATCAGAACATGACAAACTGCAGCCCAACAGGCAACAACAGCTGTCAGTGTGTCAGAGTGCTGACTTGACTAGGACTTGATCCAGACTGACTGGGACTATCATAAAATGGGCATGTCTGTAAAAGGGAGACTGGTGGGGACCCAGAGAACCCATTTACATTCACATATCTGGAGATCAGATGTCAAGGGATCCCTTTTTATTTAACCTCCTTTGACAAGCTAATATGAATTGATTGGTATCAATGGATTTATCAGGTTTTCTAGATTAATATGATACGAGTATTTAGACTTTGGCTTTAAAGCTCAGCGTGCGACACCCTAACAATCATTGTTAGCCCTACTTATGTTACATGCAGTCCTTACTTTAGTGACATATTGTTTTTATAGTGACTGACGTGTCCTGACTCTGTTTATCCCAGATCCACAGTGTGAGGCAGTTACACCACCTACCTGAACTGGCTGCTTTACAGTCAGACCTGCTCAGGGTGTTTCCCCTAACGTCACGCTCTGCAGATCAGACCATCGCACAGATGTTACAGCAGATACCAGCAGGTATAACAACATTTCATTTATAATTGAATGTACAGCAACAAAACAATCACACTGAGCTTTGTCATGATCCTCATCAGGATACCAGAAGAAGACGCTGCTGGAGAGAGTGCAGAGATTCATGAAGGTGTGGAACGGCATCAGAGCAGAGGTGGCAAACAACTGTAAGCATTTAACTCTGATGTATGAATGTACAGTTGTAGCGCTGCAATGATTCATCTGTTGCTCACACTGCATCAATTATAAAATACGCATTGAGCTGTCAAAAGATATTCAGTGCTACCAATACCAATATGGATATTAAACTATTATAATACTAAAAATAACAACACACTTTATGCATTGAGCACTTCTCTAAGCTGAAGTTACGAGAGCTGAGCTGCGAGAAGTCTGTCTGGGTTAAACTGATCAGTAAACGCATCGTTTCTAATGCTGATTATCAGATAACTGACAGTATATTTATTACGTGAATATAACGTAATGCAGTAAGGTGTCATATTTAGTGAAACAGTGAAAACTTTACATTTTGTCTCTCATTTTGGAATCATTTATTAAGACATAATTTTGTCATAACTTTGTAAGAGAGTAAGGATCATTTGCTTATCATTGCACATATTTATTTAGTTAATTATTATTGAATCAAATCATAATTACCAAAATCAGACTGAATAGTGACAGAAAAATAATAATCATTTAATTGCATCGGAGTAAAGCAGAAGTTAAGACCTTTACGTGATTATCTGTGTGTGTGTGTGTGTGTGTGTGTGTGTACTGTATACAGCAGCAGCCTTGGGTGTGGATGTGAACTTGTGTGCGGAGGAGGTGACCACCGAGAGCTGTGGGGAGTTTCTGACACCGTGCCGACACGGACCGGGTTCCTGTCTCCGGACTCTGGTGGACTTCCTGTCGGAGACTCACAACAGCCTGGTGAGAGCGAGCCGCCAAGAGGACAGGTCAGTACGGTCCAGAGTGAGGGGCTGATGGGTTTGAGCTGTTAGAGCGACTCCTCTGGTTGCTAAAAGAAGTCTGATTGTATAGAGGAAAATGAGCCGACTTCTCATTCGCATTACCTCAGTAAACATTGTAAACATCAGTTTATGGTCTCAATCAATAGTTTCAAGTCTTCTTCAATACAACAGGATGTTCATTTAGTAAATTATGGTCCCATTTCGAGTCAAATAGACCATAAAGCAGAGGATGCTTTAGGGCGGGGCTACCTTGTGATTGACAGGGCGCTACGACGACATTGTCCAGTCTGGAAGTTGTCCGTGTTTTTCGATGTGTTTTCAATTCATGAAAGTTAATTGGAACATTTTAGTTGCCTAAAAATGTCTTATTCAGTGTTTGGTTATACTTGTAGCTCCACCCTCTGGTGTGACTTTGTGGTTGCAAAAAGACAAGATGGCAACAGCCAAAAACCAGGTTGTGTCTAGAGGGTAACCCGCTAGTTGAGTTAGGGAAACTCTTGCGTGGTGGTTAAGGTTAGGCATCGATCTCGGATAAGGTTAAGGTTAACCTATCCTAAGGTTAGGATAGGTTGTCTGGCAGCAAGTCTCACAGGAGTTTTTGGAAATTTTTTTGCAAATTTCAGATTAGATTTTGCAATTTATGGGTTACCTTCTAGACACAACCCAAAAACAAAGATGGTGACAGCCAAAGTGACGAATTCAACGCTCAAAAATCGTAGTCCACAAACCAGTGGGTGATGTCACAGTGACTAGGTCTACTTCTTATATGCAGTCTATGATTTTGCGTCCATTTAAAACCACCGACTGTTTCTCTACAGCGTTCTCCATAGAGCTTCCTTATGCATCTTGTAAACAGGAAAAGTTTCTCTATTATGTGAGACGATTATTGTTGAATCTATGTTTTGAAGTGGTAAATAATCTGAATCCAGCTAAACTTTTGGTGCTGATAACTTTACTGTCTCATTGTATCATAAATCATAGAGTAGAGCTTTGGCATCTAATGAGCCTTCAGACTCATTTTCTCACCTGTACCTGTAACATCATGTGAACTCTGTGTTTTTAAACATGGACATTTTCCTGTTGTTTTTCTCCAGTGAATACACTGTTCCTCTAGAGAGGATATCAGAAACCCAGCTGACTCTGTGCAGCCCGGAGAGAGAGCTGCTGCCACTGGTTTTATCCCACTACCACTACACCTTGAAGAAAGGTGGTGAGACGGACAGCACCTACGACCTGCCGGGCATCCAGACCCAGCTGGCCCGTCGCTTCCTGGCCGGAAAACCGCTCATCCAAGCAGTAAAAATCTAAACTAATCATACAGCTCTGTATCAGGTGATGCCAAAATTTCTGCTAACCAGCATTGTTTTTTATCAAAACCAGGACACATCGAGGTACTTGAACAGACACCTGCAGGACTTCTCTGTGGTTCTAACCGAAGTCCGAGACAAGATTCATCAGGTGAGACCAGTTCACGCTTACGAACTTTAGTATTTTGTGGCGTCAAAGTCTTCATCTGGAACTGGCTAATGGCAGGCGAAGAATGTTCACAGTAGTTTCCCCTGTAGGATTCTGTGAGGCCTCTTTGTTAAAGGTCAAATTCCTTCCCTCACACTCCTCTCGCTGGTCTCCCTGTCCTTCCTACAGGAGCCGCTGAAGGGTTCGGTGAGCAGCGCCATGAGAGCGGTGCTGCGTTCATACACGGATGTTTGCGACGCTGTGTTTGTGGTGGAGATTGGCCTTCGATTTCTTGGCAAGACAGGCGGGGATCCACAAGGTCGACTCTTGTCGTATCTCACTGATTCACTGCAGATGGAGCCACAGATTTCCAGCACTGTAGCCAAGGTAGAAACCTCCAAACCCACAGCTACTTCCATTACAACACTGCTATGCAAGGAATGTGATTATGTTGACATCACTTTGTAAGCAATGCACCCCTTTCTTGTTGTTTTTCTCTCTATAAAACTCCCATCTAAAAACCATCTAATGCAAATAAGTGAATAATAAGTGTTCCTCTAATCCTCTAATCTCACTGCCTGCTCTGATGCTCTGATACAACATGAAACAGGTAGTATTCAGGCTCACAGCAGCAATTTGCGTGTTTTAGTCAGTGGGCAACCTGCGTGTCTGAAAAATGAAGCCAGTGCTGAAGTGCCTTAAACTGCTTCTCTCAAACAGCCAGTAGGGTGGAGCTCTGGTTGTATAGAAGTCTATGAAATTTATCACCTCAGTAAACACTATAAACATCAGTTTATGGTCTCAATCAATAGTTTCAAGTCTTCTTCGATACAGCATGATGTTCATTTAGTAAATTATGGTCCCATTTAGAGTCAGATAGACCATAAAGCAGGGGATGCTTTAGGGTGGGGCTACCTTGTGATTGACAGGTCGCTATGACGGCGACGGTATTAAGGTATTATGTCATAACCTGTACAGTACACTGTATGAGCAGGACTTGCTTGGTCAGGACAGCCAGACAAGAATGCTGGCTTGTTTACTGTAAATGTGAGCAGATGCAGGAAAACTGCAGAAAACTGCATTTGATATTCTATGTATTGGGACAAACTAAATCTTTTTCTGTCATACTAAATAGTATGGTAGTACAGGTGTTGGACAGTAGGTCCACTGTGTATTTACAGTCTGTGGTTTTAATCCTTTAACTATGAGTCCGTTTACACTGTACAATGTAAATTCACCACTCCAGACATTCTTTGGTTTCCATTCATTTAGATAAGATAAGATAAGATATTCCTTTATTGGTCCCACAGTGGAGAAATTCCCGCCTTCGACTCCAGCACCCCCATGACCCCCAATGGCATAAGCGGTTGCAGATGGATGGATGTTCCTGTAAAACAGTAAACTTCTGTTTCATTTTCATTTTAGGGTCTTGGAGAGAGCAAACTTGAACACAGCATATTCACCTGGCAGCTACTGACTGCTTGGAAATCTGAGCTTATGCTGAACAGAAAGCAAGTAAGTATCAGTAAAATCATACAAGACTTTATACAACTAAAACATACAGTATACAGTAATATATTTTTCAGTCACAACAGTTGAACTGCAGAGGCCAAGACTTAAAACCACAAAATCCACAAAAGAAACTCCACCTGTGGGAACCATGTTATTTGTTTTTTAGTCTGTATTTTCACTCGTGACCTCCACTGCGTGCCAGCGACCGACCCCAAACACCACAGAGAGTGAAATGTTCTGGGCTGTAATCCATTGAAAGTGTGCCGCCTTGACACGGCAGGCGCCCAGAATTTGACCCCAATAAAAACTGAATTTGAGGAATTCTGTCTGAACCAGTGCTTGAAGTGGAGAAAAATAAGTGTCAGTACTCTTATTCACATGTTGGCGAGTTTAACGGCTGCTATATGCAGCAGGATAAAGAGATTCTACAGCGAATAAAGACACCAGGAGATATTGGGTTTGGGAGAAAGAAAATGATTATTTTGTTATTTACACATATCACAGCCTTCGTCTTTATTTATTTGTTCATTTTTGCTCTTATATCTATTTATTTTTAATGTATTTCTTTATTCATTTATGTATTTATGCATTATTTATGCATTATGAGGCAGAAATGTACAAAGGAAAGAATCTAGAAATAAATAAGTTTGGGGAAATTTGGGGTGAAATGCAAGAGGAAAATTGCCAAGAAATAAATAAATACATACATAAATACATACACACAAAGTAAGTGCAAAATATAAATGCAAAAATAAATAAATTGATAAAGATAAGCACCGTACATAAATAAAAACATACATTTAAAAATAAAGTAAGTGCAAAATATAAATGCAAAAATAACTAAAACAATAAATACAGAAATAAGTGAAAGTTAAAATTAAACAGAAGAGTTAATAAATTAATAAGAGGGAATTTAAAACAGAATTATCAATTTATGTCACATTTTAATTAATTAATGGTACATTATTTTAATATTATTTTTACAACATTTAATGACATTTATTTATTCATTAAGTCATTTATTTATTTATTCATTCATTTTTTAATTTGACAGGCTCCATCCTCCTTAGTTTTCGTCCCTCCTCCCCCGTGTTGATTCCTCCAGATGCTCTCCATATAGTTTTTATGTTCATACGGAGCAGCGCCATTTTGACTCTCCCACAGAACCTGATATGGAGGGCAGAGAAGACATCGGTACTACGTACCAATGAGTACTACGTACCAATGAGTACTACGTACCAATGAGTACCAGCCCGCTTCGAGCACTGGTCTGCTGCTACACAGCAGTTTAATCCCATTAAAGTTTGATTTAATTCATGATGATGTTTCAGGACCCGTTTCAGAGGCTACCCTCAGAGTTCCAGCAGAAGCTGTCTGAGGAGGAGAGGAAAGGGCTGAAGGTTTTCCTCGCCATCACAGATGTTGACACTTTCTCTCTGGAGCTGCATGAAATCCTGCTGCTGAAGACGAGCGTCGCCGTGCCCGACCAGAGTTACCAACCACACTGGGAGTAAGCACAGACCATTTGTACTCCCCCCTCTATAGTGAAAACACAACCACCATTTGTGAGTTTAGTTTATGTTGGAGATGATGCCCCAAATGGTAAAACAATCCCAAAACATTTGCTCTATTGACATCTATTCCCTAGCTTACCCAAGAGGTGTTTTTAGGAATTGTTGTAAGCTCATGAATGTAAGAAGTGTGCCTATTGTCAGTTCAAAGATTACCCCCCTAGTCTAAAGGAATCCATTAATTCTAGGCAGCTTTAATCAGAGTAAAGTGTGGAGGTCTCACCCGGGGCTCTCCCCTGGGATTTGGAGCCTTTTGACTTCCAGGACCAGAGCGTGACCCCTCCAGGCGGCCATCTGTCAGGGGAGAGCAACTTAAGTTGTCTCCCCTCAGTCACAGGTCATTTCTATTGAAGCTGCAGCTGGGCAGAGAAGAGAATAGGCATGCTCCTGGTGAAAACAATAGATGCAGTGCTAACAGTTGTTTTCTTGGTGCCCTCCCTCCCTGCTGTCTCCAGCATCAGGTCCACGTTAGAGGTCCATTTGGAGCAAAAAGACCTTCCAGTCCTGCTGGGGCTCGAGTCTTTACCGGAGGACATCACAGTGGGACAAGGGGCTGACGTGTGGAGGGCTGCTGTAGAGTTTAAAAGGAGATAGATTATTTCTACTGACTTATTTCTGATCTTTTTCTTTCATGTGATTTACTTGTGTTGTTATTGTTCTATTACTAATGGGACATGTGGATTTGGACTGAATGTCTATGATTAATGATAGGACATGTTCTTATTAAATATATCTGTATATTTTGAGATGTCTGAGCATGTCAGAGCAGTGCAATAAATGCATTTATTTGAAGCAAGCCTGTTTTTTCCTGATGTTACATGCCTGATGTTACTCTGTTAACCCTCTGAGACCTGTGATCCCGCCTGACTTTACTGTTTTTCAGAGCCCGTAGCAGGTTCAGTTTTAGAGCTAGAGTGTAGCTACATCATCTGAAACTAAAAAACCTGAGGAATCTGTTGGTACCATGTCATACTAGCTTGTTGCAAAGGAAGATAAATAACACTCCAAACTTATGATAAATTTTGGCATGGCATGGTGAAAAACTGTCATGGTCATGACCTCTGACCTTACCCACCAGTCTCCCCTTTACAGACATGCCCACTTTATGATAATCGGATTCAGTTTTTTCATGCAGTATAAATGTGTTATTTTCTCCTATTCTAAAATGGTGTATCTGAATATTTCAACTGTGTTCATGTGTGATGATGTTAGTCCCCATAGGAGCCATTTGATTGAGTTCACTGTATAAAATGACCTGTAGTGACCTTTAGGATAATCACAGCCTCATGAAACTTTGCTGCCACAAACTAGAGACCTGGAGCATTCAGAGGAATTCATTTCTGAGCAGTAAACACATCTCCGAAAAATGCAGTTTTTGCAGAAATCTCAAGCATGGCTGTTCTGTGGTGTTCCTCAAGGTCTTGGTGTATTAATGTGCTACTTTGGAGAGATTATTGATAATTTTTTATCAGTTCTCAAGTGGTAAAAATGGTTACATTTACCCCCCTAAAGAAGATGAAAACTGGTCTATTGTGGGTCTCAGAGGGTTAATGATGAGTCAGGTAAATATTAATAATATCAATATGAACGTGAGGGAACTTTTTCCTGTGGAAATCATTTCCCAACACTGAAAAATGTCATTTTGCCATCTTTGCAAAGTCAACCAAACCGTTGTTCGAGCTACGCCCCTTGGAAGCTACACAGTAGACAGACAGCTCCGTCCAGCCAATCAAATACACGAGATAAAAACCCAACGTTCTCCTTCGACCACTCACAGACGTCGAGGGGCGGGCTTTGTGTGGGTTACCACAGAGATAATGTTACTCGTTATTTGGCTCCCAGTATTTGTCCACTGAGTCAACAGAGTACTTTCACTGGGTATCAGGAGGATTGTGTTGGGACTTAAAACAGTGGAGGCGTACTAGAGCTTATCAGCAATGGTGCCATTCAGCTTTTGAAGTAAGTTGTCTACGATAAATTGCGTGTTCAGCAACCAACATTGTTGGGTTGATGGGAGGAACGTTAAAGACGAGCTAGAAACGATTGCTCTGACACGACTTCTTTTGAGAAACAGCCGTTTCTCATCTCTAACAAACTTATTCAGGACTAGTATCTAACTGTTAACCCTAGCTTAGCGTGCATGTGATTTAACAAAGAAAGTGTAAAATAACGTTATTGTACTCTAATGAATTTACACTGCATTTGCATCAGTTGGGGATAATCTGTACTAGGATTCAACATTAACCGTTAGTAACGGTGTAATGTGCTAGTTTACTGTCGGCGTAACGTACCATTAGCTAGCTTGCAAGTATGTTAACTAACATTAGCCGACGACAGATATGTTTTTGCTCTGGTGCTGTCGCGTACGTAACGATATTTATCATACCTGTCATGCTTCACGGTCTTGTGTTTGTGATGGGAC
The DNA here is from genome assembly GCA_947000775.1 of Pterois miles. Classification (NCBI taxonomy): domain Eukaryota; kingdom Metazoa; phylum Chordata; class Actinopteri; order Perciformes; family Scorpaenidae; genus Pterois; species Pterois miles. The sequence goes on along the minus strand of CAMQGK010000299.1, from coordinate 19,390,566 downwards.
GGTGATAACGTGAGCTAACAGAGCTAGCATACACCTGCCACCGTGTAACGTTAGCAACGTTAGCGGTGTTGTCAGGAGCAACTTAGCATATGTTCTGGGAGAGCTGCTTTAAAAGGTGTTTGGCTCACGGTTTAGCGACGCCACAGCCTCAGCGACATGGCATTTATTATTTATTTATTAGCTATCGTAGCACACATTTAGCTGTTGGAGCACAGAACAGAACCTAACAACTGTAGCTGTACTTGATTTCAGCTTGTCAGACTCTTCCAGCTGTGGTAAAAATACTGAGTGGTTTTGTTGTTTGTTTCCCTGGAAGCCAAAATGGTCTAAGAGGGAAGTGTTACTCCCTCTGTTGTGTTGCATGTGTGGCCTATTGTGTCTCGTGTGCAAGCCTGTTTTCCGCTATTTCAGGTTCCCAGAGGATGCATACGACACGCAGCCCTTCATCCATCCCGACAGGTGTGTCAGGAGATGCCTTGGACCTCAGCTTGTCAGGCTCCCAGCTCTCCATGTCCAAAAGACCCAGCAGTGCATCACCTGGGAAATACTTCTCTCGGTCTGTGTCAGTGTCTGTGGCAGGTGAAAGCAGAGGAAAACGCAACACCCTGGTTAGTGACTGTGTGCTGCCACATCTGCTGGAGCTGCAAATAGTTTACGAGTTATAAGATAATCTAATCAAGATGCATTAAAGAGCGAATCAGAACTGTCTTCTAGGTTGCTTGTCTTCTCTGTGATACCAAGTGTTTGCTAACAGATCGTATTCATTTGTTTCATTAACAAACCTTTTCATTCCACAGAGTGATGCAAGCTTTGGTAGCTCTCGCTCCATCAAGAACCTCAGGCGGTCCAACAGCACCACTCAGGTTAATCAGCAGGCCAACCTCAGTTTAAGGTACAAACACACACCTGCTGATGTAATAACACTGGAACTATTTATGCCTGAAACTAGGGATGAACCAATCCAGCGTTTTCAGTCCCAATACCAACACCTTGTCTTTGGGTATCGGCCGATACTGAGTACCAATCCAGCGTTTAATTAATGAGGTGTATGCCTCACAGTGTGGAAGTTACTGGGATCATTCATTTATGTGTAAGGCAACATTAGGCTTGACTTAACCATTGGTTTCTTAACTTTTGTACTGTTATTACGTTACAATTACTATTCAAGTCTATAATACATATAGTGGGACTGTCAGTCAATTAAAATATTTAATTGTACATTTTTTTATCTGTTCAAAATGTATCTTGAAGATTTTTCAAGTATTTTATACTCTTATCAACATGGGAAAATGTGCTGCTGTATGCATATATATGTATATATTTATTATTGGAAATCAATTAACAACACAAAAAAATGACAGATATTGTCCAGAAACCCTCCCAGGTTCTGACTTTAGCATCAGCAATCTGCTCCAATCAGAACATGGCAAACTGCAGCCCAACAGGCAACAACAGCTGTCAGTGTGTCAGAGTGCTGACTTGACTAGGACTTGATCCAGACCGACTGGGACTATCATAAAGTGGGCATGTCTGTAAAGGGGAGACTGGTGGGGACCCAGAGAACCCATTTGAAAATGGACATGACAGTTTTTCCTCTCCATAATTTTGTGTAACTTTGGAGTCGTTCTCGACCAGCTGGTATGACACGGTTGGTACTGATGGATTCCTTAGGTTTTCTAGTTTTATGTGATACCTGCATCTTCTCTTAAGCTTTAAAACTGAGATCACTATGCCCTCCAAAACTTTGATTGCTTAATGCATTAAATAATATAGTGGTGTTAAAATGAATTTGCATTAACTTTTACAGCCCACATATATCGTATATAAACATAGAGCTGAACTGAATAGATCATCCCCCATTGTCTCTGATATCCGATCCGGTATCGTTACATCCCTGCTGGTAACTCATTTACATGTAGACCAGTGAGAATCGGTATCCCCTCATTTCTCTGGGCCAAACCTATTTTTTTCATCCCTTATCACTGACATTGAGACACTAAACTGCTTATAGTACAGCGTGTGCTGAAACATGCACTCTGCAAAGCCTCAGGCAAACCTTGCTCTTCTTCTTCTTTTTCTTCTCAGTTAAATCATCTAATGTCTTTTACAGTAACATCTGAAATATGAAGAATCTGTTTTTGTAAATGACAGAAAAGAATTTGTCATGTTAGGTAATGTGTGTGAGACAGATTTGAAGCTGTGCTCACGTTGCCAGGAACAATCCCTGTAGCTCAGCCCTCCTTGCTCTTTAAACCAGAGTGCCTCTGTTCAGTGAGCAACAGCTGGCAGCCCTGAAGCTTCAGCAGATCGGACAATGGGAGCTGTGGTGCGCCAGCTCCTGCATGATAAAGAGCAGAGGGGAGCTGGGCGGCTGTTGCTAGGGTCGCGGGGTGCAGGGAACTTGCTTTGTCCCAGGTTAGAGGGGGAGGGCCTGGACCTCGGGGTCAGGTTACCCCCTCCACCAGGAGCCAGTGAAAGGAGAAGTGTGTACGCACGCTCTGGTTCTATTGTCCGGCAGCTGCCGCCACCAAAACCCCCTCTCTGCCTCTGAGGATGCAGAGCAGAGGGGCTTTACGTTTAAAGACCTTCTAAATACCACCAGTACCCCCTCCAAGTCTCTCAGGGCTGTCACTGGGTCACTCACCACCCCCTCTCACTCTCCACTGCTTCCTCCCCTCCCTGCACCACTCTCTTGTAAAGCAAAAAGTGGAGGAATGTGCTGCCTCAATTGTGTTGTCAGATTGCTTTTCATTGAGCCAGCTGGCTTCAACCCCCCAAAGACACACGCTCACACACACATGCTCATTTTTAAACTTACCCAGATGCCCTGCACAGCACAGGCAGGCTGCAGCACAGATACCAGCAGAGGCCAGACCAGACAAGAGGTCACCCTGCATCTGTGCCTCATGATGGAGGTGTTGGTGTAACGCTATTTGAAGGATGAATGACATTGGGATCAACATATGCGTGCACACATTTACATGGAATCCATAGTGGAGTTCCCCCCAGCAGACGGTCAGCTGCTACATACTGGATTCCAGTACTTGGGGCCGGGGGGAGAGGAGACAGGGATGAGTCCCATTTCTGCAGCTGTCATTACAGCATTTAATCACAAAAGCTGCCACTAAAAGCTAAGACTCGAGGTTCCTGCTTTGTTGTTTAATTGTGTATTGTGCACAGCTAAGCCCTTGTTGCATGAAAATTAAAACCAGAATGTGCTTTTCCTCACTTAAAGGGACAGATTTCAATTTTTTTAATTTTTATTTTTTTTAGCATTTTAAAGACCCAGTTCAACCAAATTATAAATAAAAAAAGATTTATCACTCCACTCTAGTGGCATCTATCCCTGCAGATAGTTGGGTTTTACTTTCTCAGGTTTTGAAAAAAAAAAATTCTGTAATTTTTAGGGCTTCAAAGTTAACGCGATAACACATTAGCACAAATTTCTTACATGCGTTAATGCAACTTGTGATTTTTAGGTTGTTTATGATCAGTTTTAAAGCTAGAGTGAAGATACTGCCATCATATGAGACAAGAAAACCTAAAGAGTCCCTCGGTACCAACCAGGTCAGACTAGCTTGTTGTGAAGGAGGTTAAATAATGCTCCAAACTTACACTAAATTTTAGTTAAGAGTGGCCCTTTCAAAGGGGTCCCTTAACCTCTGACCTCTAGATGTGTGAATGTAAATGGGTTCTCTGGGTCCCCACCAGTCTCCCTTTTACAGACATGCCCACTTTATGACAGTCCCAGTCAGTCTGGATCAAGTCCTAGTCCAGTCAGCACTCTGACACACTGACAGCTGTTGTTGTCTGTTGGGCTGCAGTTTGCCATGTTCTGATTGGAGCAGATTGATTGATTTGTGTTGTTCATTGATTTCCAATAATAAATATATACATACATTTACATAAAGCAGCAAATTTGTCCACTCCCATGTTGATAAGAATATTAAATACTTGACAAATTTCCCTTTAAGGTACATTTTGAACAGATAAAAAAAATGTGTGATTAATCATGATTAAATATTTTATAATTGATTAACAGCCCTAGTAATTTTTGTTGCCACCAGTAACCATTTGGTTAATGAAGGTAAAGTGTAGTACTGTGTTGTCTAGGGCTGCAACTAATGATTATTTTCACTGTCGATTAATCTGTTGATTATTTTATTGATTAATCGCTTACCGTATTTTCCAGACTATAAGGCGCACTTAAAATCCTTAAATTTTCTCAAAAGTCAACAGTGCGCCTTTTAATACGGTGTGCCTTATATATAAATTCTGGTTGTGCTTACTGACCTCCTCGAACCAATTTTATGTGGTACAGGGCGCTCAAAAATCAGTCAAAATGTTTTATTATGAGTTTGGTAAGCTGCAAAGCTGCACCACTGGATGGATGTAGGAGCATTACGGTAACAGTAGTCAGGCGTCTGGCGGCGTAATACTACTGACAGTAGTCAGGCACCTGGCGGAGTAATACTACTGACAGTAGTCAGGCGTCTGGCGGTGTAATACGTACGGTTACTGTGCTTCGACAGATGGGCACCGTAACATTATCATGTGTGTATAGTGCGCCTTATGGTCCGGAAAATATGGTAGTTGTTTGGTCTATAAAATGTCAGAAAATAGTGAAAAATGTCGGATCAGTGTTTCCTAAATCCCATGATGACGTCCTCAAATGTCTTGTTTTGACCACAACTCAAAGAAATTCAGTTTACTGTCAGAGGAGGAAAGAAACCAGAAAATATTCACATGGAAGAGGTTGGAATCAGAGGATTTGTACCTTATTTTAACAGATTATTGCTAATAGTCTGTTGACTATTAACTATTAAACAGCTAATTGATTAATCCTTGCAGCTCTAGTATTGTTTGACATAAAACAGTGGGCCTAACCTGTGGCCGGCTTGTGTGTGTTTCCCAGTCAGGACCAGAGCGAGGACTACCTGGCTCTGTTCGACAGCAGCTCGGATGGACGCAAGAAACTGGCCAGCCTCAGCAAAGCCTCACCGGACAGAACCACATGGAACATCCTGGTATTTGTCATCAACAGCACTCTGACATCTGTTCACTTGTCATCACATTTGATGACATAGAGCCTGGATAGCTCAGTCGGTAGAGCATCAGACTTTTAATCTGAGGGTCCAGGGTTCAAGTCCCTGTTTGGGCGACATGTTTTGGGGGCGGCAGTAGCTCAGTCTGTAGGGAGTTGGCTTGGGAACCGCAGGGTCACCGGTTCAAGTCCTGACATGGACCAAGAACTGAGTGTGAACTGGTAGCTGGAGAGGTGCCAGTTTACCTCTTGGGCACTGCCGAGGTGCCCCTGAGCAAGGCACCAAACCCCCAACTGCTCGGGGCGCTTGTCAGGAGCAGCCCCCTCACTCTGACATCTCTCCATTGTTGCATGTTTGTGCATGTGTGTGTTCGGGTCTGCATGTACCGTGTATAAGTTAACAACAGAGTGAAAAAATTAAATTTCCCCTCGTGGGACTAATAAAGGATAATCTTCTTCTTCTTCTTCTTCTTCTTCTTGATTCAGTATACATTAGGAGTAGGGAAACTAACCGATACAGCATAGTATCAGGATATTTTGTATGGTAGTGGTGCATCAATACACGGTTGATGTCCGCGTGTCAATACATGGACATCAAGTATCAATTTTTTATTATATAAGAAAGAAAAGAAAGAAAGAAAGATATTCCTTTATTAGTCCCACAGTGGGGAAATTCAGTTTTAGAAAGAAAAGAAAGAAAAAATAAAAGGAAAAACTAGCATGGCCATTTTCAAAGGGGTCCTTTGACTTTTGACCTCAAGATATGTGAGTGAAAACTGTGAGATGAACAGAGTGAAATCTGTATCTTAGATTACACATACAAACTGTGTAATTTACAGTTGGAAAAAAGGTAATATATCACAATACATCTTAGCGCAATACTCTACTTGTATCATGACTTAAGTGTCGTGATAATATTGTATTGTGAGGCCTATAATACACATCTTAACTATCATATGATATCTGTTTTAAGTAGCTAAAAGGCAGAGTTTTACTTTCCTTTTCAGACATTAAAAAGATATCTGTTTTCAGGGTGTCAGATTTGACCGTATTTCAGGGTGTAACAGGTGTATGTTTCTCTTCTTTAAGGACGATCAGCCCAGAGCCTTCCCTCCACACTCGAGCGCCCACAGCACCGGCAGCGTGGACTCTCCCACCGGCCTGAAGAAGAGAGAGCCTGGCATCGCCCTGGCTGCCACCTTTACTGCCAACAACAGGTGGGCGGAGTCTCTGACAGCAGTCCTGGTGGAGCAGGGACACAGTAGTCCTGGTGGAGCAGGGACACAGTAGTCCTGGTGGAGCAGGGACACAGTAGTCCAGGTGGAGCAGGGACACAGTAGTCCAGGTGGAGCAGGGACACAGTAGTCCAGGTGGAGCCAGGTGGAGCAGGGACACAGTAGTCCAGGTGGAGCAGGGACACAGTTGTCCTGGTGGAGCAGGGACACAGTAGTCCAGGTGGAGCAGGGACACAGTAGTCCAGGTGGAGCAGGGACACAGTTGTCCTGGTGGAGCAGGGACACAGTAGTCCAGGTGGAGCAGGGACACAGTAGTCCAGGTGGAGCAGGGACACAGTAGTCCTGGTGGAGCAGGGACACAGTAGTCCAGGTGGAGCAGGGACTAGCTGCTGACTACTTGCCCTGCTGCATTCTGGGCTTGTAGCTGCCTCTCATGTTTCATACCTGTTGATCATGGCAGCTGATACTGCCTTCAGGAATTCCTCCCACACACCGACACGCTTTCTTCCATGAACATTGTGTGTGGGCTGAGTTTGTAATATGGGAAGAATTTGTGTCAAAAGCATGAACAGTTATCAGTTACTGTAGTGCCTTAAAGGAACAGTGTGTAACATTTCAGCGGATCCTTTAACAGAGATGTAATATAATTAAGGCTACACTTTATGATAGTCCCAGTCAGTCTGGATCAAGTCATAGTCAAGTCAGCACTCTGACACACTGACAGCTGGTGTTGCCTGTTGGGCTGCAGTTTGCCATGTTCTGATTGGAGCAGATTTTTGATGCTAAAGTCAGAACCTGGGAGGGTTTCTGGACAATATCTGTCATTGTTTTGTGTTGGTCATTGATTTCAATAATAAATCTATACATACATTTGCATACAGCAGCATATTTGTCCACTCCAGTGTTGATAAGAGTATTGAATACTTGACAAATCTCCTTTTAAGTTTCATAGGAAATGTGTGATTAATTTGCCATTAATTGTGATTAACTATTTTAATTGATTGGCAGCCCTAAATATAATATTCATAGCTATTTTTTCACTGGTGTTTAATCACCTGAAACTGTTGCTGTGTTGTTGTTAGCTTAGAATGAGACGTTCATATCTACATAGGCAACAGCTCCTCTTCACAGAGTCCGCCATGTTGCTCCTCCATGTTTCTACAGAAGCCCAGAACGAACAAACTAAACTCTGGATCTCGAGAGAGACTTTTACATTTTTAGGTTACCTGAAGGCCACTGTAGTTCTCAACATGCTTGTAACGTGAGCTGCAGAGTGTTAAACCGCCATCTGACTTCTGTTGCTCCTAAAGTAGAGTTATTATGGTATGGTAGGCCAACAGTGTTACCATGATTTTGCACTCAATGGCTCACGTTACTGCAGTCTTGTAAAGGGAGGAGTGAGCGGAGGGGTACTCAGTTGGTTGCAATCTGCAACCATACCACTAGATGACACCAAAACCTACACACTGTTCCTTTTAAAAGGGGGTGAAGTGATTAAAAAGTGTCATTCACAGTATTTTATGTAATAACATGTAACAGAAGTGTCTCCCTTTTTATTGTCTTTTTGTTTTTCCAGGAGCAACAAGGGAGCTGTGGGGAACTCTGTCACCACCATCTTACACAACAACTACTCGGAGAAACCACTCACACCCAAGAGCTCCAACCAGAGGCCATCGTTTAAGTATGTCCTGAAATTAACAATAAATATAACAAAAACGAGAACTCTCAAAAATTAAAGCTAAGGATCTAAACTTACCACAAAGAAAACTGAATAGATAAAAAATAAAACCTCACTAATGAGCTTTATGTAATCGGACAAAACAGTACAGTTACAGCAGCACCCGTGCACGCTACATAGACCGACAAAACACTTCAGTTTCTAAAACTAACCTGGCCCCAAAGTCTCTAGTCTACTAACGAGTACCTTTACAAACTTAACCACCATCAACTATTACTAAGTATGTTTTTCTGAGAATCATACTAAAAAGGTACAAAGATGAGCTGTTCACACAAAATCACAGCCTGTCCGGCTGGCCGAGTATTTGAGTCTTCATCAGCTGATTGTAGCGCCTGGTGATTAGAGGACCAGATTGTGTGCCACTCCAATCTGGATTCTCCAGATCGGAGAGGGGCGGTGCCTCAGCGAGTGGGACCAATCTCTCCTTAAGGGCCACACATCCTGATTTACATATGCATACACTACCAGAGTAGATAAAACGCATTAAAGCACGGGCGTCAAACTCAGTTTCATCCCGGACCACATCAGAGTTATGGTTGCCCGCAAAGGGCCGGTTGTAATTGTAAGACTATATATATATATAAATGTATCTACTCTTGCCTCTGCATTTGATTATTAGTTTTAGTAATAATTTATTTAATAACTAGCTCTGAAAGCAGAAGTCTAGGAAAAATAATTGCAAGCAAAAATGAGTTCAGTAACAAAAACATGCTTGTGCATCTATGTATGCATGAAGGTAGTCACAAAAATACTGTATGTGAACACACACTCACATTTCTATGTGTTATTATAATATAAATCCCATGAATTATGAGATCAAGAAACCCTCATCATTACTCATCCATCAAAGATCAAAATCATTCTCAAATGAATAATAAAGGTCTTTTTTTACCATCACACAAATATTATCAAACCCAGTGTATTCCATTAGCTTAGTGTAACTTTGTGGTGGGAGTTGAGAGGGGCAGAACTCTAGTCCAACAGATCAATGAGCTCTGATCTAACGTTCAGTCTGTGGCGTATAAACTGATCAACAGCTGATCTGCTGAGATCATGTGGTAGATGACAGTGGTGTGACAGTGTTTTACTGCCTCGTAGCAAAGACATAACGGCTGGTCTCCATTAACCACTAACATGGATCCTCTTTCTGGCTCTCAGGAAATTTCCTTCCCTCTGCACCAACTTTTCTTTTCTTGGACATTTTGGTACTATTCACATTTTTTTACGACCCCATCACTTGGCTGGAGCGCCGCTGCTGGAAACCAGTGATACTGAGACGCTTCAGTGAGCATTTTAACAAAACCAGGATGCATTGTGGGACATGTAGTTTAAGGACACCGTAACTCTGTAAAGCAGCATAGAATTGTATAAGCATAATATTCTTTGCAGACCCTTGCGGGCCACATAAAATGAGGTGCTGGGCCTAATTTGGCCCGCTGGCCTTGAGTTTGACACCTGCATTAAAGGGTTTAACACCTGTGGCTGTAACACAATCATATTTTTCTTTCAGTAACATCCTGAAGGCCACAGCAAACGACGAGGTGTCACAAGACAACAGCTCCCTGACAAAGTCCCAGAAAAATTTTTCTTCAACTTCCTCCATGTCAAACAACAAATCTCCGGCGTCGGCCCGGCGCAGCAGCCCCGTCCTGTCTCGACGGAGGGAGGTCACTGAGGAGGAGGCCGAGAGGTCAGACCTACCACACTGTTTCTACCGTGTCTCTACTGTATGTTCACTGTCGATTGAAATGTGACTCATAGCGGCTCCTTTGTGTTATTTGAAGGTTTATTCAGCAGGTGAACCAGGCAGCAGTCACCATCCAGCGCTGGTACAGGCGCCACGCCAAGAGACGACACACTAACCACGCAGCACTCAAACGCATCCTTACCAGTAAAAGAAAGGTATGTCTGTCACCAGGCAACCTTACTCCTCACCTTTTATTCTCCATGGCCTGAACTGGTTGTATCTCCTTCCTCCTATTGCTACTGCATTACCACTCTCTATGTCTCTCCCTTTTAGGAGTGGGAGGAGAGAACAGAGGAAGACAGTCACCTGGAGCAGCAGCAGAAAAAGGAGGAAGACAGGAAACGGATCCGCGAGGAGAAAGCTCGGCTGGCCCGTCTGGCTGCCATCCAGGTGCCCACCTCTGATTTACCTCCAGTAGTTTTAGTGTTGCACCTAAGTTGGGAGGCTTGTGAGAGACATATTTAAAAAGAAATGGATGCAAGAGAGACTGAGACAGTCTCCTTAAAGGGATAGTTTGGGTGTTTATCTGTGTGATTGTGTGAGGTTCTTCTCCATAGTCAGTGTATTACCTTCAGTAGATGAAGTTTGGAGAAACAGACAGGTACTGTCTGTACTGGTACTGTAAGTAATGTACTGCTGTGGACGGAGGCAGCAGCTAAATGTGTTTTAGACACCTAAAAAAGTGTTACAAGTGTTTCAAGTATTACTTGAATTACTATACATATTGTCATTTGATTTGTTGGATTTTCCACTGAGAAATATTACCAAATGGCTGACATTTTCCTCGCTCTGACTACCATTACACTCTCCACCACACTGTTGTTGTTTATGGCCGCGTCACAAACTCTGTGCAGTCAGTTCTTCTTCACTGCTCTAAAACAGTAGTAGCCAATGGCAGCCATGATACATCCAGGGCGACTGCACGGTGAAGGCTGCTGTTTTGGAGCGGCGAAGAAAAACTGATTTCCGTTTAACAAGTTGATTTTTTTTTTCTGGGTTAATAAATGATGGTATCGGGTCGATGCATGCACTGGTATCATATCAGACAAACTCTTAAAACATAGTCAACTCAGTTGAAAACTGATTTTGACTCAGTGTAGATGTTCAGTAGACGCTAGAGCTGAGACAACGCTGTTAACTGTGACACTGTGACCTCCATTTGGAAGCAAATGCTAGCAAAGCTATTATGTTTACTTTATGACCCAAACCCCATTGACATGTAGCACAAAATTATAACTTCAAAACATTTGAATCAAGCATCTTTCTGGATGTGTTGTTTCCGTGGGTTAAAGGTACTTTGAACAGCATTAAGGTCAAAAAGATAAACCTTGTAAAGAACAGCAGTTTGACTCCAGTATGAACACATCAGTTTCAGGGTGGTTGTACCTCAGTGGGTAGAGTGGATCGTCCTTTAACTGCAAGGTTGGAGGTTCAGCCCCCGGCTCCTTCAGTCTGCATGTCGACACTGAATCCCCAAGTTCCTCCCTGGATGCTACAGCAGCCCACTTCTCCTAAAATGCTTAGGATGGGTTAAATGCAGAGGTCAAATGAAGGTTTCCTCGTCTTCTCACCTTGACTATGATGGTTTACAACATTGCCCTGTATCTCCCCCTGCTGGTGTGTTACAGGAGCTGCAGCAGAAAAGAGCCCAGCGGGTTGCAGAGGTTCAGCATGTAGCTGAGGTGGAGCCGGAAGGCCTCAGGCAGACCGCCGTGGTTGGACGCAACAAACCACCCAGGATTTGCCCCGCCATCAAAAGTCCAGCTTCACCGAGCAACAACAGCCCGATGTCGCCCACAGATGTGAAAGCTAAAAACACAGGTCTGTATACTCTGGGTTCTTTTAACTTCAGATTCATCTGCTGCTGGTTTGGTGGAGTTAGTTTTTATTTCTGAAAATGTCAAGGAATAGTAGTAGTATGAAGTCTGTTGTGCTTATAGCTTTACGTATGTGGTTGTGTGGAATAGCTGTGGTATTAAACTCTGAAACTAAACTAAACATACTGACCAGCACATGCCATACTGAACACTCTATATCCTCTTATAGTTGCCAAAGAACTGGTATTTTGGACATGGATATTGTAATAGGATTGTATAAGAAGTGTATTGTGTTTCCACAGACTCCAATTTGAATGTTGCTGCTGACTTAATTGAGCTGAGCTTCAGAGCCATTTCTCCAGCGTTGTCCAATCACAGAGGCTCTCAGTGCTCCCAGGTAAATAACTCTGTACCTTCACAGCTCGGCTCTCCGCCTCCTTCATTCTCTGTCGCTTCCTTTCTCCTGATATTTAACACATCCTCTCTGTTTCCCTCGCAGGATCAGGAGGACCGAGCAGAGGTAGATGTCTGTCTTGAGCGACAGCAACAGAACGACAGGAAATCGGTTCGTAAAGAGAAAGCTCGCCTGGCTCGCCTCGCTGCCACCCAGGTGAACACATTTGAGGTATGTACTTTGTTGTAAACCCTAATTCAGGGTTAAAGCAGTGTTTTTAAAGTAGGGCAGTCAAAATTAACACAAAATAATACGTTTGTCAGGAAGGAGATTAAATAACGCTCCAAACTTGCGCTAAATTTGGTAAAGAAAAACGCTCATGTCCATTTTCAAAGGGGTCCCTTGACCTCTGACCTCTGATCTCTAGATATGTGAACGTAAATGGGTTCTATGGGTACCCACCAGTCTCCCCTTTACAGACATGCCCACTTTATGATAATCACATGCAATTTGGACAATATTTGTCATTGTTTTGTGTTGTTGATTGATTTCTAACAATAAATATATACATATATTTGTCCACTCCTATGCTGATACAGTATTGAGTACTTGACAAATCTACCTTTACGGTACATTTGAACAAATAAAAAATGTGTGATGAACTTATTAATCATATTTGAACTATGGACAATCATGTGATTAATCATGATTAAATAATTTAATCAATTGACATTCCTATTTTCAACTAATCATCCAACCCCATCACACTGAGTTGACTTTAGGGGCAGTAGCTCAGTCGCTGGCTCAAGTCCCCACATGGACCAAGTACTGAGTGTGAACTGGTTGCTAGAGAGGTGCCAGTTTGCCTCTTGGGCACTACCAGGACCAAACCCAGGGTGCCTGTCAGGGGCAGCGCTCTCGCTCTGACATCTCTCCATTAATTCATATATATAAGGACTAGGACTAGGGTCTGTATGTGTATAAAAAAATAACAACAGAGTGAAAAAATGGAATCTAGTGTCAATTAAGTGTGCCATGCTTCATTCCTTCCTTCTTTCCTTCCTTGATTGACTGATGTCTCCTCCTGCTGGTGTGTTACAGGAGCTGCAGCAGAAAAGAGCCCAGCGGGTTGCAGAGGTTCAGCATGTAGCTGAGGTGGAGCCGGAAGGCTTCAGGCAGACCGGCGTGGTTGGACGCAAGAAACCACCCAGGATTTTTCCCACCAACAAAAGTCCAGCTTCACCGAGCAACAACAGCCCGATGTCGCCCACAGATGTGAAAGCTAAAAACACAGGTGAGCCTTAAATCTGCAGTCGGTTATTTTAACAAGAATAAGTTTTTGTCATATTTACTCAACTGGTCAGGTATATCCTGACAGTAGTGCATGAGACAGATACTGAAAATCCTGTTCATCTGTGTCCTCCTAGTGCGCATAATTACATTTGCAAGACTAATAGGGATGTGCACTTCCGATTTTTGTTATCAGAATTGGTCTGATACTGATCAAAATCAGTGGACTGGATATCTGAGGGGAAAAGTATAATCCTATAAGATCAAGTGTACTGTCTAGCTTGTGGCGCGGCTGCCATGGTGAAAACATTCAAGACAAAATCAAAGCACTGCCCACCGGCCAGAGCTTTTCATATTACAGCTAAACAGTAACTACAAGATGCTTCTGAAAACATCTGAGGTGAGAAAAAGACATTACAGTAACAGAGTATTGATTTATATTTAATCAGCGATGCCTAGTTTATTGGAGTTCACAAGTTTCATGAGTGATTGATTGTTTTCCTTTAGCGCTGTTAAATTTTGCAAATGTCGATTTTTCAGATTATCTGCCTCATATACTTCTGTCAGAATATAGTGTATAAAAAATACCTTTTATCATATTTGCTCAAAATCATCAACTTCAGGTTGCTAAATAAAGTTGCATTTTAACATGAAAACAGAACATGTGAGAGAACCCCGTAATACTGTAAATGTTGTAGTGTAGTGTTGAAAATCGGTCTCGGAATCAACCAGATTTTTACTCGGATCTTGTCTCGGTCTCAGACAAAGAGTATCTGAATTTAATTTTTTCATTTCAAGACCAGTCGAGACTACAACTGAGGATACCACAAAACTGCCTGTGCACTGCCTGAATTATTTGTTAACATTGTTAATGTGATTGCTCATAGAAAACTAATAAAATTCATCTCTGCAATGCCCTTTGATTATTTTAAGACATTTCTCGTGGTGCACTTATACATACACACATATACAGTGTATATGGCAATAAAAGAGATGAATGGAGAAGAATCTTCACTTGTTTTCTGTTATGTTTTATAGGAATGTTGATCTGATTTTATATTCCACATTTTATTATAAGTGTCATGCAGAGTGGGTCTGGTCTTGGTCATTAGTCTTGAGTACAACACTGAACTGTAGTGATTAAATGTTTCCACAGACTCAAATTTGAATGTTGTAGCTGAGTTTGGTGAGCTGTCCAGCTTCAGAGCTGTTTCCCCAGCTTTGTCCAACTGCAGAGGTTCCCAGTGTTCCCAGGTAAACCATCAGTGGATCAGTAATCCATCTGCCAGTGCAAAATGCCAAAGAAGTTCTTCTGTTTGGTCCCGTTCTGAGCATGTTTGTTATGTCGGTGCTGCAGGAGATCCTGCAGAGGTCGGTGAGTGTGGAGGACCAGCGGCAGGGGGCGTCGTCCAGCAGGGCTCCGTCTAAAACCACCCTCAACGAGCTGCTGGACACCCTGAAGCTGTTAGAGGAGGAGCCAGAGAGGCTGTCAGAGCCAAAGTGCTACAGCAAAGAGAAATACGCCTGGATAGATGAGGTGAGACTTCCTCAGTACTCATCTCCTAGTTATAGAGTGCTGGTCTTCATTCAGAGTGGAAAGAAACTACCGTATGTTAATTTAAAGCCTTTACTTCCTGTTTTTGGGTTAACTTTCTCAAACAGAGAATGGGGGTGTGGTTAACAGTCAGATGTAATTCATCACCATAGCAACCAGATTGCATCATTTTTCAACCCAGTTTAGATGAATTTACTGTTTATCGGACCACTAATGAGACCAGAATTATTTCAACAGGGGTTCTCACCACACACACAAACACCATGGTGAAAATAAACACACTGAACTAAGGTGGAGGAAACTAGAATAACATGAAAACCCTCAGTTAGCTGATGCTACAAGTTGGGCTAGCTAACTAGCTACCTACCCAACAAGCTAAATCCCTAACTAGCTAACTACACCAAACTAGTTAACTACCTAACTAAAGTTAGTTAGCACCTGCAGCTTCGAGGATGACCTTTGACCTGCAGCTTCTACTATAGTTATACATCATATTTATATTTTACTAACAACCTTCTTTTTTAACTTTCCACAAAATTAAGTTGGCTACAGAGTTGCTGGTCAGCGTAGTCAGGAAATGACTCAGTTATGAAATATCATAGAAATGGCAAACTACAGTGGAGGGGGGCTTCAGAGACTGTAACCTACATCTCCACTGTGTCTCTTTACAGGACGGAGACTCCAACTCTCTGACCACTGACAACCTGGAGCGTCACGGCCAGCTGAGTCACCACCCTGCGCTGCCAGATGGGGGCGCTCTGCTCTCCGAGGCCAAGCTGCAGAGCATCATGAGCTTCCTGGACGAGATGGAGAAGTCCGAACAGGAGAGACCACGCTCGGTTACTTCAGGGTCACACAGAGAGGTCGGCGTCTGCATTTCCTGATTAATAACAAAATGTAAAAACGTGGAAGCGTGTTGAATAGTTGTTGAACGGATACTGTGTGTTCACAGGCTGTGTTGTCTGAGGAGGAGCTGGTTGGTGTCGAGCAGGTGTCTGCCGCTGCCGCCGAAATCACCGGGTCCATGATGAGAATGAAGCTGGAACTGGACGAGAAGAAACGCACAGTCAACATGCTACAGACTGCACTGGTGGGGGAAAAGCTCACACATTACAGCACATTTTAATGTTTTTGGTCCTGTTCGCTGCCGTATGCCGGGTTTCCTCCAAGACGTTTCTGGTCATTTTTGTCTCTGGAACTACTTTTCAAGGATCTAAAAGGTTCCTTCAGCCTGCTGTTGTCTAAAGACCTGCAAAGACTAGGCAAATAAGTCCACATATGTATGAAACATGACATGAAATGAGGGCTGCTGGTGGTCACAGAGGTCAACACACTCACAGCAACACAGCCTGATAACTGTAACCTGATAACATGTTGATGCAAATTAATTTTAATGCCACCAATTTCTTAAATACTACAGAAATTACTGGTACGGTAAGATACTGTATCATATGAAATTAGAAGACCTAAAGAATCCATCGGTACCAACCAGGTCAGACTAGCTTGTCCTGAAGGAGGTTAAATAATGCTCCAAACTTATGCTAAATGTTGGAGAGGAAAAACTGGCTAGGCTAGGAAAAACTTTTTTTTTTTCTCTCCTTTCAAAGGGGTCCCTTGACCTCTGAGCTTGAGATATGTGGATGTAAATGGGTTCTAATCACACACAAGTCATAGTCAAGTCAGCACTCTGACACACTGACAGCTGTTGTTGCCTGTTGGGCTGCAGTTTGCCATGTTCTGATTGGAGCAGATTGTTGATGCTAAAGTCAGAACCTTGGAGGGTTTCTGGACAATATTTGTCATTGATTAGTGTTGTTAGTTGAGTTCCAATAATAAATATATACATACATTTACATAAAGCAGCATATTTTTCCTCTCCCATGTTGATTGAGTATTGACAAATCTCCCTTTAAGGTTCATTTTGAACAGATAAAAAATGTGTGATTAATCCAGATTAATCGTGATTAATTGCATTTTAAAAAGTGCAATTGATTGACAGTCTTAATTTATAATAAAATATATTTGCTATTTCACCTTTTATGGCATATCTTTAAATAGTGAAGGTACATTTTGAACAGATAAAAAAAATTGGTTTATTAAATTAAGATTATTAAATTTGGTTTAGAATGTAATCAACAGCACCGCCTCGCTGTGCATCTTCTACTGTTTGCCCTCTCAGCTCGTAATCTTTTTAGATCACGTGTCTTATTCGCTACTGTCAGGATACAGTGACCGTTTTATAAAAATATAATAATATTCGGTCCATTTTTACCCACTGCTGCTTATTTTAGACCCTGGTCCCGGTGGGACTTCTTCTAAAGGTTCCTAGTTCGTGGGGAAAGCTCCTGTGGATGAAAAGGGGCTGTAGATGCCAATAGTTAGAACTCGGGTGTGCTAACCTCTTTATCTCGTCTTGGGTCCTTCAGGCCCAGCAGAGGGAGCTCACAGTGAGACATGTGAAGGAGACGGAGAAGGAGCTGAACAGAAACTTCACGCTGCAGAAGGAACAATATGAAGCCACCATCCAGAGACACCTCACATTCATTGATCAGGTAGCTGCACATACTGTGGTAACCCTTCTAACCTCTAATCAGTAATAGCAATTATACATGTCAACCATTGCTTTTTGAGTAGTTAAAATCCAAAGCCAACATATCCATAATGTAATTTGGCTAGTAGCTATTTTAATCCAAATATATCTACAAATATATCCTCAACTTTTACCATTGACTTCTTCTCAAGCTCAGTTACAGATATCTATCATTTAATTATTATAATTCCAAGTCATATAATATACTCATATTTGTCATATCTAAAATATTCAGTTTTCACAAGTGGAAATTGTCATTGTGGATATCTGTGATTAATATTACATTACAAATACCATAAATTGAATTTTAGATGTCTAAAATTCAATTCTCACTAGTCAAAATAAAATTGTTTATATGTCAGCATTAAATTGTAAATAATAAGAATATAATTTCACTCTATATAATTTCTATCTGTAATCATTATTCTTAATAGTAAAAATTAATTAGTTCTGATGATAATTTAATTCTAGATATCTGTAAATTAGTTTTGACTAATTGAAATGTAATTTCTACTTGTAACATGTCAGAATTGTTTTACAGATTTCTTAAATTAACATTTTTAACTCATCAAGTGACATTTCAGAATGCTGAAATGTAATTTCCATGAGTTAAACGTAAATCGCTGGTAATCAGCCCTACTGATTAAATGTTAAATGGACTTACCATATACACACAATCTAATCCCGGCTGCATCAGACTTGTCTTCCATGTTTCTGTCCTGCCACGTGGTCTAAACTACTGCACGCTGTGTCTTTCCTCAGCTGATCAACGATAAAAAGACTCTGAGTGAGCGCTGTGAAGGAGTGGTGGGAGAACTGAAGCAGGTGGACCAAAAGTACACCAAGAAGATTGCACAAATGCAGGAGCAACATGAAATGGTGAGAAAACAGTCAAACCAGCTGAAAAACTCGAGCCACGATGAAAATCTGATGTTCCTGTGATGATTTCATAATTTGCATGTTCACTCACTGCGAATAACGTCTGCTTCTCTGCTTTGCATCTTGTGTGATTGTGTGTTGCTTTCTTGGAGTGCTGCTTTTGTTTAACTGTCTGTTCTCTTGTTTTCTCTTCTTCTTCTTCTTCTTTTTCTTCTTCTTTTTCTTCTTCTTCTTCTTCTTCTTCTTCTTCTTCTTCTTCTTCTTCTTCTTCACTGTCTGTCTGTTTATCTGTTTTTCCCTGGCTTTTAGGTGTGGCAAATTCTGGGTCCCTTGTGCGAGGTAACTTTTTTCTCCTCTAACGTGGTCATCCTCGGCACCATCATCTCTCTCATTCTGCCATTCCTTTCTCCTTTCATTCGTCTGTCCCTCACACCTTCTGTCGGACAGTCTGTCTGCATGTGAGTCTTTTCTCATTTATCTCTAGATTTACACATAAAACTCACATTTATTTACATTCTTGGGTTTGCCTGAACTCTCTTCCTCTTACCTTGGTCTTGCAGCATGCACAGCCCTTGATTTTGCCGTAAAACCTGAACAAAGCACCTCCCGTTGATTTAGACAAGACAAGTAACCCTCGACTTCACTGTGACACCAAACCACCACCATAATTCACCCTCCCATCTCCACAGGAAATAAAGAAGTTAAAAGAGCTAATGAGTGCCACAGAGAAGATCCGCCGGGAGAAATGGATCGATGAGAAAACCAAGAAGATTAAAGAAATCACTGTCAAAGGTACTGTAGCCTCAAACATCCTAAAACCCTTCACTGAAGCTCTGTTAAGATCAAGCCATACATCAGCTAATGTGTGTAATGTAATGCTGAGTAATTCTACTTTGCTTTGGGAGAACTTCTCCTGTCCACTCTTATCAAGTGCACTTTTATCTTCATTAAGTCCTCTACTGTGTCACACATCCTTCAGCAGGAATGTGACTCCTTCAGCTTCTTTTCAGTGCTCTGTTGACTCTGTAACTGTTAACTTCATTAACAAAAACTATGACGAAATCCGTTTGTATTTGAGACAACGACGAGATGGCACTGGCATGATGAAACTGCAACAGTGACGATATCTCTCATGCAATACCGTTGGCAAAAAAAGACAGGATTAAAATGTAGTAGTTAAAAACATGAAAACTTGACCTCTCTCTCTCTCTCTCTCTCTCTCTCTCTCTTTCTTTCTTTCTTTCTTTCTTTCTCACTCAGTCCATCTCTGTCGTTGTTTCAGTCATCAATCCTCACAATGGTGCTACTAACGGTTTTGGGGTCGGGTCAGGTTCGGGTGGTTGAGTAACACATATTTTTACATGTTGGGCTTCAACACTGGCTTCATAATGGACCAGTGGGTGTGACTGAACCACCCATTATTAATAAGTGTAGTCACAAGAACTGAAACTAACTGCAAAGCTGCACTCGTCATCATTCAACCTTTGTTTTTCATCAGCTCATGATAAGATAAAAAGTTTTATGTGAGCTAAGTTTGGCTGAAATGACAGAAATTCAGTGTAATCTGATAAACTATTCTATTTAATTTTTCCTTTTATTTATTTATTTATTTGCAATAATTATTTTTAATTTATTTTTAATTTATTTATGCATGATTTTCCCTTTGCATCTCACAACTGATTTATTTACCCAAATATATTTATTTCTGTATTCTTCTCTTTATACATTTCTTTAATATTTCTTTTTACATTTCTTTATGCATTTCTTCCTCATTATGCAAATGAGGGGGTTGTCACTTGTAAATAAATAAAAACATAAGTGCAAAAATAAATGAATAAATAAAAATAAATGCGGTAGAGTAAATAATTGTATTTAATACATACATACGTCAATAATACATACATAAATAAAAGGGTAAATTAAACCAAGTAAATGAATAAGGAATAAATAAGGAAATAAGGAGGCTAAAACATAAATCAATTTATGGCACATTTTACAAATTAATGACTACACTTATTATATTATTTTGCATTTAATGACATGTATTTATTTATTTATGGAGTCATTTACTTATTTATTTATTTGCATTTTGTCCTTCATAAAAACTAGGTTGAAATATAGCGAAGTTGCTCTTTAAGGGCAGCAGGAACAAAGAGGAGATCTTCCATGTTCCTCCACTATCTCCTACCTGTGATGAGCTCAGTCCATAAAAGGTCGCAGACAGATATCAGCCAGTGCTGATGTTTGTACAATGGGAGGGCTTGAGAAGTCTTGTTTTTATCCCTCTACTTAGTGACTGTTCAACTGTATTTACTTCTGTTTATATTTAGACGTAAAGTAAACCTTCCTTTAAGTAATCTGACTCTTGACTATCTGGAATTATTATTTAAAATATGTGAATTATCTAATTTTTCCCAGAGTAAATGTTATCCAGTGAGCCGTAAATATCCTGCAGGCTCCGACCAGCCACAGAACATGAACTGTATTCTGTTCCCCCCTCAGGCCTGGAGCCAGAGATCCAGAAGCTGATTTCTAAGCACAAACAGGAGCTGAAGAAGCTGCGTACGCTCCACGAGGCGGAGCTGCTGCAGGCGGACGACCGGGCGGCCCAGCGCTACGTCCGCCAGTGTGAGGAGCTCCGTCTACAGCTGGAGAGGGAGAAGGACGAGCAGTGTCAGAGAGAGAGGGAGCTCGCCAAGCAGAGGTAGGCCTGTAGTACAGTACAGTACAGCAGCAGTACTCATACCAAACAGTAGAAGCTGAAACAGCCACTAGATGGCGCTGCGGTAATGTTGCAACCATTTTGGACTGAAAACGGAAATTAATCTGTGGCCATGGGCGTTTGAAGAGATGTCTGAAAAACAGAGGATATTTTTTTTTTTTAGAGGTAAATCAACATTTAAATAGCCCTAATTTAAATATTATGTCCTAAAAGTTGCAAATGTATGAGCAAATATGCTGCTTTATGCAAATGTATGTATATATTTATTATTGGAACTCAATTAACAACACAAAACAATGACAGATATTGTCCAGAAACCCTCACAGGTTCTGACTTTAGCATTAAATATATGCTCAAATTATAAAAAAACTGCAGCCCAACAAGTTTGGAGCATTAGTTAACCTCCTTTGAGACAAGCTAGTATGACATGGTTGGTACCGATGGATTCATCAGGTTTATATTTATATCTAGTTTCATATGATAACAGTATTTCTAGGTTACAGCATACAACCTGAAATTAGTGGTGTTAAAACAAACTAACTTTGACGGCCCTGGTATGTACATATTTTTAAACAAAATCCTGATTTTTGCTAATCTAATTTATTCTGTTGATAAAATAGCCTTACATTTGGTGAAAAGTGCATTATGTCTTGTTCAGGACTCGAAACTCAGTTTAGGACTTTGCCTGTCTTGATGTGGGACATGACTTGCCAAACTGACCTGGTGCTGTAAATATTCAGTGTTATTTTGGCCCTTCGGCCCACTGCAACCTAAAAATCTAAAGCTGCGTGAATGTGTTAAAGAAATTAGTGGCGTTAAAATGAATTTGCGTTACCTGGTTATTATCGTGTTAACTTTGACAGCCCCAATATTTCTGCATAGTTTATGTTAAATCAGTTACATTCAGGTGTTTTTATTTCTGAGTCAGATATGAGAAGCAGCTTCAGGAGGAAGAGCTGTCCCTGCAGCAGCAGAGGAGGCGTCTCTACAAGGAGGTGGCTGATGAGAAAGAGAGGCTGGCTCAGCTGGCTGCAAGGTAAGGTCAAAGGTCACCCTGGTCTCTTTCCACTGTGAAAACTTGAAGTCATAAACCACAGTTGTTTATCTTACAGAGACATGCCCAGAATGTTCCAGTAGTTAGTAGGTCTCAGTTTACTTTGGTAATGCTGCCACACGGTTGAGATGAAACCTTGAAGATTTGTTGCAACTGAAGCAACATTCAGGTTCACATTAGCGGCGTTGAAGGCGACCAGTTGTGTCGCCTCATGTCGCCTTTGTCTTGGCCAAAAAGTTGCACTACTCGAACACACCGCAAAGACTGCCGACGGCCAGTTAGCTGGAACAATCTGCATCTGTGTGAGATGAAACAACTCTCTACACCAGCAGGAGGCGGTAATCTGTATTCACCATTCAAAAAGGGAAACAGGAAGACCGAGGACAGCGGATATACAAGCTGTTGTTATGATGCGTACATGAAATAAAGCAGCATTTGTCGACCATTTTCAAAGCACTCTCACTCACCACTTGGCTTCATTCCAGATGTTCATGTCGCTGTGAAAATATCCGTGTTGGAATGATCAGATGAGATGAAAAATGAGAAGAGCCTTCTGTGTGTCCTCTTGACTTTTCTCTTCTCGTGCACTGATTCGTTTTAACTGAACAGCCAATCAGAGGGATTTCTCTCATTGACGGGCTCCACAGCAGATTCAACATGCTGAATCGGCCGAAAAAACTCAGACACGGGCAGACTAGAGCCGACGGCGCAGGACACATCGTAAAAACTAGACCGACAGTCGGCTTTAGAGATGTTCGTTACAGAGTGCAGGAACTGTTCTTTTAAACCTACCATCCTGCAGAAACTCTGATCATTCCCATTTGCAAGAGTGTGTGCTCTACCGTCTCCCCCACAGTCCTGCAGGGAATTTAAATCACACATAGCCTATATAGATGTTTCCCTAAAGAAATGCTATTACAGAGTGACCTTTAGAAGATAGAGGACTGAAAAGAGCGCCACAAAATGCCATTTAAAGTAAAAACAGCATGAGGCAGTGTGAACTAAAATGACGTTTGTGCGTGCGTGCGTGTGCATTTGGATGCAGACTGTTTCTGGAACACAAAGCATTATCCATGTAAGGGATAATATGCAGCTAGCAGGTCATTGTTATGAAGTAAACCCTGTCGTGGCGATGCGGTACCCCGACCCAAAGCGGAAGGGTCTTGCTTTACCCCTCATTACATGACTGCTTACTTAATAAATCCATAATTTGACACAGAAACAGTCTGCAGGAGCCTAAATGATAGCAGCCTTTCATATTTTGAAATATGAATTTTCACCCCACATTGATGATGCTGACTGCCTGTTCCTAACTATCAAATAGATAAGACTAAATGTATGCCAGCCTTGTTGGGCTCTATCGGATCCCTTTCTAATTGCAGCTTTGGTGTTGCCCAGAACATCCTGTTTGAATCAGCTGTATTTTTACAGATGATGTTCAGTATATGGGGATTATTGTGGTTGTCGTGTTTGTTTTTCTGGCAGGCAGCGCTCTGAGCTGGAGGATCTGCGGAGACAGCTGGAGGAGAACAGCTCACTGGCTGGACGAGCCCTCAGAGAGGAGCTGGACAAGACCAGAGAGGAACAGGAAAGGAGACACCAGGTGATGAGTGGGAACAGATCACAAGTCACCTCTATTAACATCCACCAGAAAAAAAAATCAAAGGGTGCTTTCACATCAGGGGCCAGGTCCCGGATCCAAGCACACTTGACCCAAAGTCCTGCTAGTCTGGTTAGTGTGAACGATCCGTACTCGAGTACACTTGAAAAGGTGGTCTGGAGTACGGTTCATGTGTCTTCAGGTGTGGCTTGTATCAGGTGTGAAAGCCAACCATATCGAAACACAGAAGTGGACCGATATTTAATGAGTAACATTATCAGTCAGCGAGTAGTTTAGAAAGGACAGGTTTATTTCAACACCACTAGAACAGCTGATCTCAACATAAACAGAAACATGTGGATGATGGTTCAAGTGTACTCGGGCAGGGAACATCGTTACTAATGTGAAAGCTGAGCGGTGGGAGGGTGGGGAGGGGGAGCAACGGTGCAAATCAACCTTAGCTAATATGAAAACACCCAGCACTATCAGCAAAATAACTGTTGTTTGCATAACTAGGTGGAGATGAAGGCATTACACGAACGTTTGGACATTGAAAGGCAGACCTGGGAAGAAAACTACAAGAAAAAAGAGGTTTGTTGACCTGCTGCTTCCTTCATTCACAGTGTGTAAGAAACCGCCAAACAGCCTGTAAATATTAAAGAACAGTGTGCAACATTTCAGGGGTGTATTACCATAAATAAATGTAATATTCATTCTTTCTTCAGTGTATAATCACCTGAAACTAAGAGTCATTGTGTTTTTATTAGCTTAGAATTGTGTTTTTAATTATATCTACATAGGGAGCAGCTCCTCTTCATGGAGTCCGCCATGTTGCTCCTCCATGTTTCTACAGTAGCCCAGAATGGACAAACCAAACATTGACTCTAGAGAGAGTTTCACGTTTTTACGTTGCCTGAAGGTATATATAAAAATAAATAAATATGAAAATAGAAATGATTTATTTTTTTTTCCTTTTGTACGACACTTTTAGGCAGATGGTTTACTGGCATCCAGTAGTCGCTTTCAGGCCAAAATAGCTCTGTTGCTGGGTGCTGATGTTTTAAAGGAACAAACAGTTCACTTTCACATCTTATCAATAGTAATACTTCCCTATCAGTGTAAGAAGAACAGGAGACAAGCTTGTCTGCTAAAATGATCTTTTCCATTGTACTGTACACAGTGAGGGCTGCACGGTGGCACACTTCCAGCTCTCTGGAGTGCAGCACAGTGAGAGCGAGCTGTGCTTTCCAGCTCTACTTAAATGTGACTTGGATGAAACCCTCAGGGTGTAGATCACATATAACGAGGAAGAACAGAGTCAGTGAGTCAGGGTTAAGAAAACACAAACATGTCAGTGATACATGCACGTCCACCGTGGAGATATTGTTAATAAGTAAAGAATTAACCAATAAGGAAGAAATTACCCATTTATCTGAGCCTGGGTGTGTTTTAGCCTTTTATCTATCTGTATGTGGGTATGTATGGAGGACGGAACCTCCAAAATCTATTAATATATCTATCTATTATATATATATGAAAAAATAAGTGCAAAAATAAACTTAGAAAAATAAATGCAAAGTAATTATTTAAATAAATATATAAAAAAATAAAATGAAACATTAAACAGAAGAGTAAATAAGCAAATTAATACAAAGATAAATAAAGTTTAAACAGAAATATTAATTTATATCACATTTGATCAAGTAATTAATAGCTGCATGTATTTTAGATGTTATCAATGCTAATTTTAATTACATATTTTACTAATTTATTGAGTCATTTCTTCATTATGTTTTTTTATTTGAGCAGCTTCTCTCCTCCATATGTATGAAGTCAGAGAGCAGCCAGGACAGACAACACGTGTGTTTGTGTTTCCACAGGAAGCGTGGCTGCTGAGCCGCGAGCGCGAGCTCAAAGAGGAGCTACGACGAGAACGCGACAAGGAGATCGAGCTCGCCATCTGGACGCTGGAGGAGGAGACCAGCAAGGACAAGGAGGAGTGTGAGAGGGCAGCTGACAACAGGTGTGTGTGTGTGTGTGTGTGTGTGTGTGTGTGTGTGTGTGTGTGTGGCGTGTGCGTGTGCGTGCGTGCGTGTACACAGGTGTACTAATGTTTACAGTGACAGTCTACACATATCCACATACACATTTCCCTCACACATCTGGCAACAACTGGATTTAGATTTGACTCTGAAGACGTTTCGCCCCTTATCCAAGTGGCTTCATCAGTTCGAACACTACAGTCTGACTAGTTCCCACTAGTCTGACGAGACTGACTAGCGTCTACCTTGGATAAGGGGCGAAACGTCTTCAGAGACAAATGTAAGTCCAGTTGCCTTCGATTCAATTGTTGCCAGAATGAATATGACCTGGATGAATGAGAACATTCACAGACTCGTGAACACATCTACACAGAAAAAGAAAATGTGTGGAGCTCCTCACTGTTGCGTACATCCAAAATGGTTTTTGTTGGTGATGTTTCATCCTTGAAGAATCTTGGACATGAATATTTTTCCATCTTTACTTTTGCAAAACTAGTAGTGTCACACTTCCTGTCCGACAGCACCGAACGTTACAGAAGTTCTAATGAACACCAGTTGACTCTGCTGTCAGGTTGAAGCGTGTGAGGGAGAAATTCGAGGCCGAGCTGGGCGAGCTGGAGCGCTCTGAGAGGGCGGCCGTGGAGAAACAACAAGAGCTGAGGAAGCAGCAAATGGAGACGGAGGGGGAACTGATCAGACTGCAGGCGGCGCTCAGACAGAAAGAACTGGAGACTGAGGACGTCACACAGGTAAGGAAATCATTTAGAAACACTAGGCTGTCAGTTTGTTTTCACGCCACTAAGCTCTTTAATGCATTAACACAACTTTAGATGTTTAGGTTGTGGCAGACTCAGTTTCTAATCCATTGCTAGATTAAGGGAAAAATTATTAGGAAAGGGGTCTTCCCCTCTTTTCCTGTCATATATATCAAGAATAATCCACCAGTTCTATTTTCATTTAGAGATCCTTAGCTCCCTCCAGCTCTATTCAGTACAGGTTGAAGGCCTTGATTGTTTTCCTTTGTCCCTACCTCCCCAGGTTGGTGCGAGGCTTAATGAGCAAAACAACTTCATTCACACAGACTTAAATTATTTACACTAGAAACATTCTCAGTTGTTTTGTCTCATTTATATCTAAGGAATGTGGAGACACTGTAGTTTAGGTCTCCAGGGCCGGAGTCAGTTACGTTACTCTCTCAGGAGTTCACCCTCGTCGCTCCACTCAGCAGCAGGAAACGACACAGGAAACCTCTGTAGGTGTGGAGGAGCTGCAGCATCTATTTCTGCTGAACATTCAGTGAAATTCTCAGAGCTGAACTAACTCTCTCATGATCCACTGATCGCTCGCTCTCTCACACTCGACCTTGTTTTGTGCTTCCATGTTAGCGGACTCTATTTCTAACCGAACGTCAGCGATAGTTGTTCACTGTTCCTGCTGATAAAGCGGAGCTGAAATTAAAGCCACATACGAGTGCACATGACATCACATTCATTGGATTTTTCTTGGAGTAACCGTCCCGCATTCTTCACATTAAAAGCAGCCTACAGGCTGATAGAGGAAACCTAGAAAGTCAAGTCTTATTTTTAGGTTATGTTACAACCTGTTACACATTTATACGTGTAAAAACTTACATACAGTACCTTTAAGTAAATCACTCAGCTAAGGGCAGAGTAAGACTTAAGTGTCATACTTGAGGCGAAAACCCAAAGCCCATGTTCTGTCATCTTTCTTCTGATGTCCTCATCTCATTTATACATTTCAGCAGCATCGAGTAGCATGGGGCGGCTGTGGCTCGATCCCCGGCTGCTCCGGTCACATTTCGATGTGACCTTGAACAAGACACTGAACCTCAAATTGCTCCTGAAAGCTAAGCCACCGGTATGCGATTGAGTATTTAGATCAGATCCTGATGGGAAAAGTTGGCACCTTGCATGGCAGCCTCTGCCATCAGTGTATGAATGTGTGTGAATGAATGCGCTTCACACATGTAGTGTGTAAATCAAACGCTATATAACTGCAGGTTCGTTTACTCGTCCGACCGTTTCTCGTCTGTTCAGACCAGGGACAGGCTGGTGGACGAGCGCCGCAGTCTGGCGGAGGTGATACGGCAGGAGTTTGCCGACCGGCTGGTGATGACAGAGGAGGAGAACCGCAGGATGAAGGTGGAGGTGTCAGAAGTTCGAGCGAGGCTTCGACTGGAGGTGGAGAGAGTCACCAGGGAGAAGGAAGAGGAACTGGCCGAAGTCCACCAACGGTGAGGAGGAAGGGACAGAGGATGATCACAGCACTGTGGCTTTATTAGTTAGTTTAAAAAGATTAAATTAAACCAGCTTTATGTATATAAGACGTAAAATGGTTTTACAGTGTGTGATACACACAGTACTGGTTAGCAGATACATCACTGTTGAACTTTTTAATTAGGATTTGTTAGAGATGTTCTGACAGTTTTTTTCCCCCTGACACCACTTCTGATACCTGATCGTGCGGTTTGGGCAACAATTACCAGAGATATTGAGAAACAATTTTTTGGGTCCCATTGACCCCAATGTTAACGAAAATTTCAAAGTGATCCAGAATCCAGGATTTCTTCCGGATCACCCCCAAAATTAAATCAGTTCTTCCTTTCTGAAAATTTCATCAAAATCCGTCCATAATTTTTTGAGTTTTCTTGAACACAGACAAACAAACAGATAAACGCCGGCAAAAACCTCCTTGGCGGAGGTAAAAAATACATGAAGCTAGGAATAAATAAGAGTTCAGTATTGTCTTATCTGTCTCCTCAGTGGACGGCCTGTGTTCACCCACCCCACTATGGTACTAACAGGAACAGAAGCCTTACTTACTGTACATATCACTGTTTTACTTGTTAGATTTTTCACTGTGAAGTATTACCAAATGGCTGATGTTCGTTGCTCTGACTACCATTACACTCTCCGCCACACTGTTGTTGTTTTCATCACGTGACAAACTACCTGCAGTCTGTTCTTTTTCACTGCTCTAAAACAGCAGTAGCCAATGGCAGCCATGATACATCCAGGACGACTGCCCTGTGAAGGCTGCTGTGTTGGAGCGATGTTGAACAATCGATTTCTGGTTAAACAAGCTCATCATTTTTTTCTGGATTAATAAATGATGGTATCAGATCGGTGCACTGACTGGCATACTCGCCGACACCAGATACCAAAGTGTGAGCAGTATCGGATGCTTACCAATATCAAAACATTGCTAGGATTTGTTGACATGTGTAGAGGGGTGTCCACATACTGGCCAGACAGTTAATAAGTAAAAGCTTGAGTGAAAGTGAAGAGTCACGTTTTATACTGGTAAAACTTAATAATAACCATCATTCATAAATGGTAAATGTAGTTAATAGTTATTTTACTGTTAACAAACAATGAAATGAATCCTATGTTTTACAAACAATTTCTTAAAACAAATCATCACAAATCATTTGGTAATTATAAACAGAGACTTAATATATGGTCTTCATCATCCATCTGAAACCGCTTATTCCGTTCAGGGTCCCAGGGGGGCTGGAGCCAATCCCAGCTGGCATTAGGTGAAGGCGGGGTTCACCTGGACAGGTCGCCAGTCCATCACAGGACACATAGAGACCAGTCACGCTCACATTCACACCTACGGGACATTTAGAGCCATCCATTAACCTACATGTCTTTGGACTGTGGGAGGAAACAGGAGAACCCGGAGAACACCCACACTAACACAGGGAGAACATGTAAACTCCACACAGAAGCCGGATTCGAACCTGCGACCCTCTTTTTGTGAGGCGACTTAATTTAGTTTAGAAAATGTTATAATGTGTACAACAATAAACTAAAAAATAAATACTTGACTAATTTGGTCAGAATACAAGTGTCATCATCTATCTAGCTATGATAGACAGATATATAATTCTAAAGTAATTATTCCATATTACACAAACTAATGTAATAACATTATCATTTAACAGTAGAAAATTACATTTAATCAACTATAAATTTACTGTTTATTAATGATGGTTATTGTGCTTTTTGTTTTTGTACCTCAATGCCAGAGTCTGTTTTATTTAGTGTATTCAGTCACTGCGTGCTGTTTTCAGATGGGATGTAAGCCTCACATACTGTATTTATTGACGTCCTTTTCCCTGTGATTTGTCAGCGTGAAGTCGGCCATCTTGAAGAAGGAAGAAACTGTCAATAATCTGCGGAAGCAGCACGAGGTGAGAGGCCTGGTGAAGCTGTCAGATCAGCATTAATAATCACAGAGGTGATGGACAGCATGTATAAATATGGTCCTCTGCTCTGATAGGCTGCCCTGAAGAGGGCGGATCACCTGGAGGCCCTGTGGGAACAGCAGAGGAAGCAGCTGCTGGAGAAGTGACGGACAGGAAGGCCCCCCCCCACCACCACCACCACCCCCACCTCCCGCTGTGAACTCTATCCATTGTGTTGCTCATGTTGTTCCTGCCAGCAAGACTGAACCTGTGGAACTGCAGAAGGTTGAACAAGTGACTGAACCTTGTCCTACCTCGTTTGAAAAATACACCCCCCCCCCCCCACCCAAGGCATGACGGAGCGGGTCTTGTTGGAACTTCCCTAATTCGAATGCCACAGACCAGGTGGCACCAGATGAAAGACTATGGATGGACTTCTCATTCGTCTTCTCTTTCTAGAGGAGGATTGCTGCAGTGTTTTGTGACTGTACCCTCCTCCTCCTCCCCCCTTCCCCCCTCCCCCGGAGCAGGAATGCCTCCATGTTCCCCACAGAGCTGCCACGGAGAACTGTTCCAGATGTTTCTGAAACCAGCCCAGGCCTGTGCTGGTGTAAATTGGGGGTGGTGGGGGTTGCTCTCTCTTGAGGACCACTTACAACCAAGAAACTCAGTTGTTCAGTTGTTCAGACCTGACGTTAACGTCCTGAGTAATCCAATCACAAGTGGACATTTTACAAGAAAAGACGACAGTCAACATGTGTAGAGTGCTGATTTTTACCGTCAGGCGGCGGTGCCTATCGTCTGACTATGTACTGATAACATGCCGCTGATTTGCCAAAATCTACGAAATGGGTTTTATTTCTGTTTAAAAAAAAAAAAAAAAAAAAAAAAAAAAAGCAAAATGACCGTGGGGGCGGCGAGTATGTAGGTAAGCCCGACCACCATGTACCACCGGTAACTCTGACTAGAGAGGTAAGCCTAATCTAGATATGTCTGTTCACACCTGGTGTTAGATGCGTCTTGAGTGACCACTTGTGATCCGACTTCACTTCCCCGCTCTATGTGCAAATAAACACGTAGTAAACACAGGCCTGATGCACTTTATGTGCCTAGTCTTATAGTCTGTAGATATATAACCTAT
The DNA here is from genome assembly GCA_947000775.1 of Pterois miles. Lineage (NCBI taxonomy): Eukaryota > Metazoa > Chordata > Actinopteri > Perciformes > Scorpaenidae > Pterois > Pterois miles. The sequence goes on along the minus strand of CAMQGK010000299.1, from coordinate 19,359,505 downwards.
AGATAAGATGTATTTTAATAAATATTTTTTTTTGAATATGTAGGATGTCACTACAGACATTCCTGTAATATTACATCACGACGTCCTCTGTATTAGCCGTGGGTTTACTACGTGTTTATTTGCATATAGAGTGGGGAAGTGAGATCGGATCCCAAGTGGTCACTGGAGATGTATTCTAATACCAAGTCTGAACAGGGTCTGAGTGATCGGATCTCAATGCGTCTTGAGTCCTTTCCTTAGAGTTGTTCACTTGTGATCAGACCACTCAGGATGCATGTTAACACCAGGTCTGAACTGGGCCTCAGATCAGTCAGCGTCAGAGCTACAGTTTTAGCTTCTGTTTGTACCAAGTCAAGCCCTGTTTCATCTGTTGAGTCGTGTGTTTTGTCCCAGTGCCCCCTCAAGGCGAGCACTAATTACAGGATCTATAACCTCTCCCTCGCTACCGCCCTGTGACTCGCTCTGAACTGTTGTGTTTGTCTTAAACCAAGATTTGTATCTAACAAAGACTTTAGGAGAGATGTACTAACACTGGTTACAGACTAAAGTTAGAGGGCATGTGGGATGTTGCTAGAAAGAGTGAGAGCTTAGAAAAGGAAAAGAAAAATGTGATGTGTGATGGCGTGTTTGTGGTCGGAGACAGATGATTGTAGAGTGGCTTTCTGAAAGTGAGGACGAAAGAAGAGGAGAGAGGGACGGAGGGGCGGAGGGAAGAAGGAATGCGCATAGAAACTGTTTATAGGATTAGGAAGGTAGAGCTGGGACAGAGCGGGTGGAAGGAGGGGGCACATGTGACCAGAGGCATGTTAAAAGCCATATACGTTAGGTTGGCCTGCTCTGGTTCAGAGGCTGCACTGTGACAAAACACATCAAACTCAACAGGCGACGGGCTCCAGTCACACCTGTAAACTATCTGGATGTTTCGTAAGTCTCTCAGGAGCCACCACTTCTCAGCACTGCTAATGTGGATTTCTTTGACTTTTGTTTTGCTTCTTTTCTAATTAACCCCTAGAACGATCAGAGATTTGTTGAAGTTCCTCTCACAGACAAAAAGTCTTTGTGGATAAGATTTCAGTGAGTTAGTGAGGGGTGGGGGGGCTGCAGAGAGAAACTCTAAACCTGGACGCTAAGCCTCGTGATGTGAATGACCACTCTGATGTGATCATAAAGGCCCCAAATTAGACCTCACATCAGAAAATATTTATTCTGTTCCTCTTTCCTTTATTTATTTTCCAATTTAGCACTCATACATGACCTTTAGTAGTAGAAAGGTCAAGGATTTGAAGTATTTTTTCTCAAAGCTAGTCAACACGTGAAGTGTTTTTATAGCAGCCATGCTAAAACTTTATAACGATGCCATTTGTAGATGGTTTAAATACAGTATGTCACGTTTTTATGACATGGAAGTTGTCCAAGCCACAATGTGAAGGGTTCATATGAAGTGTAACAGTGCTGCAGGAATGAGTCGTATACCTGGAAATGAGTTAGCATTTTAGCATGTCTGGTTCCCTCATCAAAGTCAATGGGTTCATTGAATGGGTTTTTAGTGAAATGACTCACAAATTAATCACACATTCTGTCTAGTATTTAATACTCTTATCAACATGGGAGTGGGCAATTATGCTTCCTTTATGCAAATGTGTGTATATATTTATTACTGGATATCAGTTAACAACACAAAACAATGACTTAGCTCTGTTCCACGTTAACAACACTAGCTAGCTAGCTATCTTAGCTCTGTTCCAGTCCCAGATGGGACGTCATCTGACCTGATGTGTTTTATCACTGACTCTTGGTCTTTTTATCAGCCAGGAAGACAAAGATGGATCAGACTGTTAGCTGTGTCATCTTTCTAATTATGTAACTTTGCTGTCTGAAACTTCAGCAGTTATACAACAATCTGAGACTTTCTTGACTTGTAAAATTTTCTTTTAAATTGACAAACATAAAGAAACGGTATGAAAAAGCATTTGTCTCTCTGAGCTGACTACCGTCCATATTTATCTGAAATAAGGTCCCATGGTGGTCCACCAGAAGGGCAGGGACTTCACCTCTCTATTGGCTGTTTGTCGAGGGAACCAGAGCGATGCTAGCTTGCTGTTGGCCTACAAAAATACATCATACCTGCAGCACTCTATGTAGTGGAAGGTTAGGGGTTAACGTAGTGCAGCTTTATGGGAAATACAGTTTCTGACCTGAGGCACTAAATCAGAGTGATTGTCACATCAGCCAAACAAACCAAATATTGAAATCAATTCAGAACAGAAGAGAGTGGCTGATGTGTGTCACACGTCGCTGTGAGTTTCACGGCCACTAACTGAAGATTCACTGTGAGTCACGAGGACGTCGGATGTCTGAAGGCCTAAAAGCACCACAGCTTACCCTGCTGGTGTTGGCACAGCCGCCGCTGGCCTCCAACCCGAGGGGGCGGCCATGTGAGTTGGCATTCCTCGCGCATGCCAGTCCTACAAGTGCCAATGCGCCTTGCCTTTGTGTGCAGGAGTGTGTGTGCCACCGTTCCTCCCATTTTGACCTGATCTGACCTCCGTGGTGTCAGATACACACTCACACATGCACAAAGTACCCTGTTGTTGTTTTTTTCATTTGTATACAAACCATTCCAGCTGTTATTGTTAAGATTTCTACATGTATAACCCAGAACACGTAGCGCTTGAACACTGTTTTCTCATCTCGTTCTAGTTTAGTTTTTATTGTTTTATTGTTGTTTATTGGTTCGAAAAACTGTGAAGAAGAAGAAGATGGCGACTGATCTTTCAGCAAAAACAGAATAAAAAGCAAAGACTGGGAAGACGCACTGAGTTCCTCATTTCTGTTCGCTGTGGGAAAACAGACAATTGTTTGCTTGTTTCTGTCCCCCTCCCCACCCCCACAGCCCCACCCTCCCATCATCCTCGCTGTCTCAGACCATAACTCATGGGTTGGGAGGCGAATCTTCAATCACATGTAGTCAATACCCCGTGGAATCCAAATAATGAGCTGCTGGTTTGGAGCCTGAGATGATTTACTGACAGCATTTAAATGCATCATTTCATTCCTGAAATGTCTGTCAACTGCTTGTTGCACAATGGTTCTCTAAATGTCGAATCCTCGCTGCCTTTATGAACTTAAAATCACGTCTGGTATGTTTCAGCATATACATTCTGTAGAGGTCTTCTTGACTTCATTGTCAACTTCATATCCGGGGTCGGGTCTCGGGGCCAACAGCTCCAGCAGGGACCCCAAGCTTCCCTTCCCTGGGCCACATTTACCAGCTCTGACTGGGGGATCCCGAGGCGTTACCAGGCCAGTGTGGAGGTATAATCTCTCCACCTAGTCCTGGGTCTTCCTCAGGGCCTCCCTCAGCTAGTTGTGCCTAGAACACCTTCGTAGGGAGGCGCCCAGGAGGGGGCATCTTCATCATTTATGAATGAGACCCTGAGGTACTTGAACTCCTTCAACTGGGGTAAAGATTCATTCTCTACCCAGAGTAGACAATATGTATTGCTTACTCCAGGTAGAAAAATAGAAAATATTGATGTACGTGAGTATCACAGATATTATGTGCGATATGGTACTGATGGTCCAAAACGCTGTATTAGTTTTTAATTAAAATCACCGTTGGGCCCGGCCACTAGTATTTGAGAGGTTGTAGCGGCTCAGTTTTAAGGCTAGAGTGAAGATACTGGTATCGTATGAAACTAGAAAACCTAAAGAATCCATTTAACCAGGTCAGACTAGCTGGTTGAGAAGGAGGATAAATAGTCCTCCAAAGAAAAAGCTGTCATTGCCTTTTTTAAAGGAGTCCCTTGACCTCTGACCTCCAGATGTGTGAATGTAAATGGGTTCTGTGGGTCTCCCCTTTACAGACATGCCCACTTTATAATAATCACATGCTTTTTCTTTGCATGCAGTATAAATGTGTTATGTTATTTTATCTATCCTAGATTGGTGTTTGTGTTTTGACACTTTGCCTACATTGCAGTATATTTCAATGTATTGAATTGTCACCCCATATCATGAATCGCCAGATTCTTCCTAACATCTGGAATAATGTCCAGAGCTGACCCACTTCTTCTTCTTCTGCTCCTTCTCCTTTTTTCCTCCCTCGCCCTCCAGCTAGCTCACTTCCTCCAGACTGCCAAAGCAACCGGTGGTGCGTACTGAAACGTGTCTCTCAGCGTATTTCCTTTCTTTTCACAGAGGAAACTGAACCCGGAGAGGCACACCGACCATTGACTCTCACTTGGCTCGGAGGGCCCAGCTGGCTGACTGGATGGACTGAATGGCTCTTATGAGTGAAGTGATTCTTTGAAAAGCTGTCAGCTGTGTGGAGGAAGTTCAGGCTGCGTGTTCCTACTTGTCACCAGACACTTTCTGTGTGTATATACATTTGTGTGTGTGTCAGGGTCTACTCACATTGTGAGCATAGCAGAGATCCTCAGAGCTGCCTGCTCATGTCTAACTTTACTGCAGCCTGTAGTCAGTGTTGTCAGCAACCAGATCTATAAGAACAACCCCCCAAACAAAAGACCTGATCTATCGACCACAACATCAGCAAGTGATCACTTCATATATACAGTATGTACAAATTTATTTTGGATTGCATGCATTAGATTGCATTGGTTATAAACAAGAAAAATTTAAACAAGATAAAAAAAAAACAAGATAAAAATGTATGCAAAAAGGATATGAACTGTTCAATTTCAAGTTTATAACAAGAAAAATGTAAAGTTACAAGCTAAAAATGGATATATATAAAACATGAAATGTTCATTTTCAACTTTTACTAAAAAGTGTAAAATTATAAGCTAAAAATGGATGTAAATATGTCATGAAACATTCAACTTTAAGTTTCATGTCTTTTTGAATCCGTTTCTAACATGTAACTTTACATTTCCTTGTTAAAAACGTGAAGTTGGGCTGCAGCCTGTAGTGGGTTTCCTTCCTTCTCTCTCTCTCCTCTCATGCAGTGGAGCTGAGTTGAGCTGAGCTGAGCTGTGCTGAGCTGAGTTAAGCTGTGCTGAGCTGAGCTGTGCTGAGTTGAGCTGTGCTGAGCTGAGTTGAGCTGTGCTGAGTTGAGCTGTGCTGAGCTGAGCTGAGTTGAGCTGTGCTGAGTTGAGCTGTGCTGAGTTGAGCTGTGCTGAGCTGAGTTGAGCTGTGCTGAGTTGAATTGTGCTGAGCTGAGTTGAGTTGAGTTGAGCTGAGCTGATCTGTGCTGTGCTGAGTTGAGCTGAGTTGAGCTGTGCTGTGCTGTGTTGAGCTGAGTTGAGCTGTGCTGTGCTGTGTTGAGCTGAGTTGAGCTGTGCTGTGCTGTGCTGTGCTGTGCTGTGCTGAGCTGAGTTGAGCTGTGCTGTGCTGTGTTGAGCTGAGTTGAGCTGTGCTGTGCTGTGCTGTGCTGTGCTGTGTTGAGCTGAGTTGAGCTGTGCTGTGCTGTGCTGTGCTGAGTTGAGCTGTGCTGTGCTGTGCTGAGCTGAGTTGAGCTGAGTTGAGCTGTGCTGTGCTGTGTTGAGCTGAGTTGAGCTGAGCTGTGCTGTGTTGTGTTGAGCTGAGCTGAGCTGAGTTGAGCTGTGCTGTGCTGTGTTGAGCTGAGTTGATCTGTGCTGTGCTGTGTTGAGCTGAGTTGAGCTGTGCTGTGCTGTGCTGTGTTGAGCTGAGTTGAGCTGAGCTGTGCTGTGCTGTGTTGAGCTGAGTTGAGCTGTGCTGTGCTGTGTTGAGCTGAGTTGAGCTGAGCTGTGCTGTGTTGTGTTGAGCTGAGTTGATCTGTGCTGTGCTGTGTTGAGCTGAGTTGAGCTGTGCTGTGCTGTGCTGTGTTGAGCTGAGTTGAGCTGAGCTGTGCTGTGCTGTGTTGAGCTGAGTTGAGCTGTGCTGTGCTGTGTTGAGCTGAGTTGAGCTGTGCTGTGTTGTGTTGAGCTGAGTTGAGCTGTGCTGTGCTGAGCTGTGCTGTGGGGGCTGACCAATTGCCAGCAGCTGTTGCTCATTTCACAGTGGTCCCGCCCATACAGTGTCGAGGCAGCAGCTCCACACTAGATGAGCAGCAGAGCTCCCAACTCACAGGAAGACAGTCTGTCTCCACTGTGACCATCATGACGGACAGACCACACAACACTCAGGAGTCTCCACCGGTGAGAGGACTTTTTATTCTCTTTCTTCTATTTGAGCAGCTTTGTTTCACTTCACCATGAGTCCTCTGACTAAAAGGCAGAGACACTGAGTCATGGTTTGTCACAGCCTAATGCATGTGTTCTTTCCCGTCTTACTGTCTGCTCTGCCTCGTTGTCATTTAGGACAGTTATTTAAAGTAGGAATCTCTCCTATATCCCGAGAGTCGTCCTGTTATGTCTGTTATCAGAGAGCAGAGTTTATCACTGGATCACTGCAACACATTCTTTCCATTCCCCCATTTAGCCTGAGCCAGGAGTGCCAGTCTGGGACTCTGGATCACTCTCAGTCATCAGGGCTCTTATTATTTTCCTCAGTGAGAATCAGTGGATTGAAGAAAGCAGCTCTGGGCTGGAGAGAAGTCTAGAGAGCAGATATGTGAGGCCGGCCTCTGGCCGTGTTTATTACTCTTACAAAGAGGTGAGAAGTGAAGAGGGGGTGGTGCTCAGAGTCCATGCTAATGTCTCTAACTTCTGCTGGGATCTCGACACACTTGCAGCATTCGGTTGACCACAGCAGGCCACACGTTTCCGGTGAGATTGGGCTGCTGCTTCCTGCATTTGTTGTCGCCCATCATCAGCAGCTGACTGTTTTTTAACCTCTGTTAGCTTTGGAAAGAAATGCTTCCTATTCAGCCCCTCAGTGTGGGATTTTATCTACATAATGTGGTGTATCTATTTTTATTTTATTTTATTTTATTTTTCTAACACTTCTGTCTTTAAAAAAAATACTTTTATTGCAAATTGCTCATGAATTATTCATCCACGATATGTGCAGTGTTAGCATTTTTTTCTTATATTTTATACACCCGCTGGTTCATACAAAACAGAAGAGTAAGATAGAAAAAAAGCGTAAATAGATAACTTGTGACATGTGCACATATACATACATAGGAGGGGGGATGAGATATAAGACAATGTTTAATGTAGGAAATGAGTCGGAGTAAATAGAGTCAGAAATGAGTTAAAATGGAAAAGACGCCGGTTAAAGGTTCTTTATGTAACTTTCAGAAGATCCTTGTTATTAATGACACCTGTGGCCGTTCAGTGAACTGCAGTCAGCGTCCTGACGTCTCTCGCCGTTGTCCATCGTTGGGTTATTATCTACATAATGTTCTGTAAAGTTCCTGTATTTCATCTGGACCGTTGGCTCCTTGATACGAACTAGCTTGTGGGTAGTAAGTTACTTTATCGGCTAACTAGTTACTGTAAGTTACAGCCAGCTGACCAACATTCGCTTCAGCACTCAACACAGTATTTTGTTGCGTTAGCTGCACACTGTTGGCGCTTTAGGGGAGCTGAAGAGAGGCGAGGCACTCAGGAGCATAAACTTATATATTTGTTGGATTTTCCAGACTAAACAGTTCTGGATCCTTCCCACAGAAATCAGTCCACTGGCCGAGAAAGACGGGTCCGTCTTTAAGTTACGTTACAATCCATAAACACATGGGCAATATAAAGTGATTCAAACACGTAAATTGTTTACACATAGTACCTTTTAAAGTAGATGAAGTATGAGGCCAGAAATTAAGTTATGAATTACAGATCAATAGAATGATTTATAAATGGGCTGAGGCAAACAAATAAATATCACTGATAGACAGACAGTGGAAACATCTTAGAGGAGGAGGAGACACAAATACACTTCCATCAGCTTTGGGAAGAAATGTTTCCTGTTCAGTGTGAGCATCGGTAACAGATTGTGAGCGTTGTGAGGAGATAAATATAAAGATTGTGACTGTGCACTTTGTGTCCAGGAGCACCAGAAAAGGTTTCATTAAAAAGGGATTATTTCTGCTGAGAGATAAAGTCTCTGCCGTCGTTCCAACTCTCTCTTTCTGTCTCCTCCCTCTGTAGTTGTGCTGAGAGAAGCTCAGAGTGGAGCCCAGATCCTACTGTGGGCTAATTAAATCCCCTCCGTCATCGACACCCCACCTTCCCTTCGCCTGGACAGCATCCTCGCCTCAGCCTCCATCCTCCTCCTCCATCCTCCTCCTCCAGCCTCCATCCTCCTCCCTCCATCCTCCTCCTCCAGCCTCCATCCTCCTCCAGCCTCCATCCTCCTCCCTCCATCCTCCTCCCTCCATCCTCCTCCCTCCATCCTCCTCCTCCAGCCTCCATCCTCCTCCAGCCTCCATCCTCCTCCCTCCATCCTCCTCCCTCCATCCTCCTCCTCAGCCTCCATCCTCCTCCCTCCATCCTCCTCCTCCAGCCTCCATCCTCCTCCCTCCATCCTCCTCCTCCAGCCTCCATCCTCCTCCCTCCATCCTCCTCCTCCAGCCTCCATCCTCCACCTCCTCATGTTCCTCCAGGCGGAGGGGAGGGCAGGGCACGCACACACAGCCCGCCGGCCGCCGTCACACGCTCCTTGACGGGGATGGCGCTCCAGAGGAGGCTGGTGCTCGGCGTGGCGACCGTCGGCTCCCTGCTGTGCGTCTACGTCCTGTGTGTGAACCTGGAGAGGCCTCTGTCCTGGTCCATGGTGCCTCTGAGACGTTTCCACGGCTTCACCAGCAGGTGAGTGAAGGACGACAGCTGCACTGATTTAGCACACAGGAAGTATGAGCATCAATAATTTGGATTCGGATCCCCTCCTTGGCGCCACTCCAGAGTTAAAGTTCAACCCCTTAGAACCCCAACCCAATAAACTGGAATACAATCAGACATCACGATGGTTTTAAGACAAAAGTTAAGATCTTTATCTTCATAAATAACTGTATTTATTAGATATAATAATATAAATAAACAACTTTCCCTGATTTGTTGGCTTAAAAGTCTTTAGTCAGTTTCACTACAATTTACACTTTTATTAACAAATAAAAATAAATGCGGCCGGGACTTTGTGGTAAGCACATAGAGTACAGATGCTCTTTGGATCCTTCAGGTGTGTTGTGCTTATTCAGTCTTGTTCAGGACTCATTTCATGGGTGGAATATTGTCTCAGAGAAGTAGACCTCTCTTGGCTAGGTGACTGCCTATAAAGGCCTTCGTCTGCAGCCGACCCTGCTGATAAAAGGCTCGTTGGACTGAGCCTCCCTGGACATAGACGAGATCAAGCGGCAGCAGCAGGAGGTGGTGACTCAAAGCTGCAGTCAAGTCTGACAGGAAGTCACAGGAAAAGTGACATCCTGTTAGCTCCCATCTGTAGGCTACTTGTAGTTTTCAGACCATGTTGGGATTTATTTATATTTGTAAATTTATGTGGAAATGTTTGTCTGCCTTGTAAAGCACTTTGTAATGAGCACTCGTTTTGATAAGCGCTCTATAAATAATTTCATTATTATTATGATCATCAACAACACAAGATATGCTTAACAGATGAAAGCTTCATTGCACAACATGAGACTAATAACCAACAATCTAGTGTTAAATATTACACAGAAAGTTCAGACTTTCTGCAGCACGTGGTGTTTGCTGTCAAAACTAAGATCATAAATATTTGTTTACCACAGAGATTATTTTCTGCAAAAATCCCAAACCAAATGGAACAATCCCATTGGCCGTTAGTGGAGGGAACCAACTCGGAGCAAAAAAAACCTTAAAATATTCCACATCTTTTATAAATTACTGGTATTATTCAGCTGTTCAATGACATTCATATAAATTAAAGCCAATCTGACTTTTCTAATTATTCCTACTCTTCCACCTCATTCACACAGATTAAATCTACCAATGCAGTGTAGCGTCAAACTACAGTATGTTTATGCATATTTCCTCACTTGCAGGAAAAAGCTGCATGACAGTGATCTGAAACGTACAGTAAGGTCATGAGGGAGTTTTTCTTATTTCACATTACTGGCCAAATGACCTTCAGCCAACACGTCATGTGCTTTAGCTGCGAAAGGCAGTAAATACGAACAGCAAGCAGAAAGTGGCTGCAGTGCAGAGAAGATTCACAGAGACTTAAGAATCTGCAAATGATCTGACACCAAATCTTAAATATGAAGGCTTTATTTTGATAAAACAAGGAAGTCCAACTGAACGCAGCAGAGGCAGGGATACGCAGACTTTTAGTCCCTAGTGAGTAAAGGTCCTAATAGTGCATAGTGATTAATAAAAAAGGTTTACACTTCCTGCTCTGTTAATCTGATGTGAATGTAAACAAATTAAAGTCAAGAGCTCATTAAAAATTAAAGGAACAGTGTGTAACATTTCAGGGCATCTGACAGCGTTCTCCGACACACTTGTTAAACTGTGATAATGTGAGACGCAGAGTGTTAAACCGCGATAACGCCAGCCAGTAGTGTTATTACTAGATGCCACTAAATCTACACACTCTTTAAATATCATGGCTAAATAAGCAGCAATTAAAATTAAAGATCATTAAAAAAAACAAGATAACGCAAATCTGTTTTAATGACACTAATGTCTTTAAAGCAGTAACACAGCTTGTGTTTTTTAGGTTGTAACGGGTTAAAGCTAGAATGAAGATACTGGTATCACATGAAACTAGAAAACCTGATGAGTCCATCAGTACCAACCAGGTCTTAGTATCTTGTAGTGAAGGAGGTTAAATAATGCTCCAAATTTACGCTAAGGGGTCCGTTGACCTCTGACCTCCAGATGTGTGGATGTAAATGGGTTCTCTGGGTCCCCACCAGTCTCCCCTTTACAGACATGCCCACTTTATGATAGTCCCAGTCAGTCTGGATCAAGTCCTAGTCAAGTCAGCACTCTGACACACTGACAGCTGTTGTTGCCTGTTGGGCTGCAGTTTGCCATGTTCTGATTGGAGCAGATTGTTGATGCTAAAGTCAGAACCTGGGAGGGTTTCTGGACAATATCTGTCATTGATTAGTGTTGTTTTTGTTTCCAATAATAAATAGATGCATACATTTGCATAAAGCAGCAGTTTGTCCTCTCCATGTTGATAAGAGGATTAAATACTTGGCTAATCACGATTAACTATGGACAATAATACAATTAATCATAATTAAGTATTTTAATCAGTTGACAGCCCTGCTTCATATCAATATATGTTCTTTGCTTTTTCTAAATCCTGATTGTAGATGACATCATCTTTTCCTAACAGAGCTTCACCCTCTTAAAACCAATGAGAAAAGCTCAGAAAAAACCCCCACAAAAACATGTTTTATGGGAAATAACCGTAAAATGATTTGTTCATGTAGAACTCCATCGCTCATAGTAGGAAGTCGTCATTGTTTCAGTTAGCCAACACAACACAACAAACACGTTTCACTGGTCACAACGCTGAGTTCATGTTAAAATGGAGATCGGGCTGGTTTAGCACTGAGGTCGGATTCAGCAGTAAAATGGAGGTTAAGGGTTAAACTTTTAGATCATGAGTGGTATGAAAAGTTCCATGTGTTTTTTGTTTTTTGTAACCAGCACTTATTCCCTCTCTAGTTGTGTCATTGTGGTTTCAACAAAGGAGCCACACAGCGCTCCGGCTGCACTAATGAAAAAAGCCCCTGGAGTTACGGTTTCATTGGAGGTGGTCTCTTACACGCGTACGTGAAATGTAAGCTTTGTTGTAACGGGCAGCGCTCCAGCTTTAAGAGCCAGCAGGCCCAGATAAAATGCATTAAGTCGGAAAGAAATGTCCGTTTCCCAAAGGTCTGTTTCAGACACTAAATGCTAAGTTTGAGCACACGGAGCTCGCAGGTCTTTCATTTTAAAAGCTGTTCGTTAGTTTGAGTGCCTGCTGGGTAAAAGGTCGCGAGCATCGTCTTCACTTCCTGCTGTAGCTCCTTTTAGATGTAGGAGACATCTGTGAAGACTTCTGTATTCAGAAAATAAAGACAGAGATGCAGTACTGTTGAAATAAACATACAATATATCCAGGACGCTGTCACGTAATCAATATTAAACATGTATTAAATAGTCACGGAATAAAAGGCCGCAGTGAAATCCTGTTAACCAAGGCTGTCAGTCAGTTCAAATATTTAATCACGATTAATCAAACATTTTTCATCTGTTCAGAATGTCCCTTAAAGGGAGATTTATCAAGTATTTAATACTCTTATCAACATGGGAGTGGACAAATATGCTGCTTTATGCAAAAGTAAGTATATATTTATGATTGGAAATCAGAAACAACCCATAGAAACAAACCACAGATGTCCATAAATTAAATTATGTGTAATAATGTGAAATGACACTGGGAAAAAGGCATGGAAAGCCAAGACACCAGCTGAAATCTATCAGGAAATACAAAGCAATCCTCTTGTCAGTGCAAAATTAATATTAGCTGGTTGAATCAACCGACGGCCTATAAAAGGTGTCTCATTACCAGAGTGTCACACAGGAAACGTCTCATGTTGGGTAAAAGCAAAGAGCTTGTTGTTGCTAAACATACTGATGGTGTTGGTTACAGAGGGATTTCTAAACTAACCCAGAAGTGGAAAGAGCATCATTTCACCATTTATAAGACTCTTAGACAACATTTTCATACAGTATCTCATCAGTAGGTAACTTATATTGAACTTATTCATCAGAATATAACATAAGTCCATTCTCTGCTCTCTAACTGTAATGTGTATTCAGTATATGTTCATTTATATACACCACATACAGTTGTATTATGTGGAGAAATAATACAGTTGAATCTAAACTGATGTCTTATTCATGAAGTAAATAAACCTTTATTCAGTACATGAAAAAGTAGGAGGTTTTAAATGTATTTCCTCTCCTCCTCTTTACACACCGGTTCAAGGTGATTTCTGAAACACAAACCGGCTGCGTTTCACTGACTTCCTCCAGTTCAACCTTCTGATCTGTGTTCAACATTAACAAGGTTCAGTTACACTTTAATTCAGCGGCTTTATTGCAGTCATGTCTCTTTAACGGGCTTTATGAGGTTTACTTACTGCCGAGTGACGTCAGCAGCATCTGGTGTGTCAGGTCAATAACAAGCGCCGTGGTTACCTGCTGCAGCTCGCTTCTCTCAAAATGTTGTACAAAAGTAAAACAAAATTAGTTCTATTTATTGTCATATCCTGCCAAAATGGCCTGTGTTGAAGAGTAAAATATTATAAATATAATAAGTGTTTTCAGTCCAAAATGGCTGCAGAGGATGTTGTAAACAAGAAAACACCCATTTACTTCTATTCTCTTTGACATATACAAGTCCCATAGTCCAAAGCTCTGGACAAAAACCCGAGTTAGTGAACTTTTAAGTGACATTTAATGTCTCAGACAAAATGCAGCCTCCACCCTGGATAATATTCAGTTATGCAGTGAGTCATGAATTAACTTATTTTTCCAAATAAACTTAAGATCTTCCCATTCTCTCACATATAATTAATGTGTTATTGTGTGGAAGATTATTAACTTAATTAAAGGGTTGGTTCACCCAAATTACAAAATAAAACCCGCATTCCCATTTCCCGCTAGAGGTTGTTAGCCACAGACATGCTCTGTCAACAGCTAAATAAATCTTACTTTGGTTTGGTGTGTCTCTCTGCCTGTCATAATAAAATACACTTATTACTGTTACTGTTACTTATTTATTTTACTGTCAATTTTCTTCATTGCACCATATTTCATTCACTGCACCTTCTCTTTTACTTTTTACTGTACTGTATTTATCTGTACTGTTGCTGCTGCTAAGACACCCGAATTTCCCTCCGGGGATTAATAAAGGTTCATCTTATCTTATCTTATCTTATCTTACACCAAAAACATGTCAGAAATGATAAAATAAGATAAAATATAATAAAGTTAAGATGAAACAGAATACATAGCATATGATGGAAATTAAAACTCACTGAGTAATAATAACAGTAATAATAATAATAATAATAAATCTGTTTTTCTTTTCAGTGGTGGAGATTTTAATTTTTTAAACCCATAACTCAAAGTGTGTCACCTCATGTGAACTCTCTACCCATCGGCCTCCATGTGGGTCTCTGAGGATATAAATAAACAGAACCTACTTTTCACCGCCGGTCTCGACCCCGTGGGTCTTATCTGTGTCCGGAACAACCAGAAGTTTCCACCCACTCAGTGGTGCATGGTCTCTAATCTAATGACCAGCCACTGATGGCAACGTTAACACACCTCAGTTAAACAGAATCTATTATCAGACAAGTACGCTCATACTTTTCTATACACTGTACATTTCAGTATAAACCAAGTACACGTACACTTTTCTGTATACTTCTCAAGTATACTTAGACTTTTCTATATACTTGCCAAGTACACTTAGACTTTTCCGTATACTTGTCAAGTATACTTAGGCTTTTCTATATACTTACCAAGTACACTTAGACTTTTCTGTATACTTGTCAAGTATACTTAGACTTTTCTGTATACTTGTCAAGTATACTTAGACTTTTCTATATACTTGCCAAGTACACTTAGACTTTTCTGTATACTTGTCAAGTATACTTAGACTTTTCTGTATACTTGTTGGTTTAAGCCAAGTAGTACTGAAGTATAATTTTGTTAAGTTTATCTCTGATAAGTACATATAAAGTAATCTGAAAGTATACTAAGTATGCTCTCCTACTTTGAGTTGTAAAGAAGTCCACTAAGTATACTCTCCTACTTTGAGTTGTAAAGAAGTACACTAAGTATACTCTCCTACTTTGAGTTGTAAAGAAGTATACTAAGTATGCTCTCCTACTTTAAGTGAAGTATACTAATAGCACACTTGAACAGAGTGTTTTTTGTAATGGGAGGCAGACAGTGGTTGCAGGGGGTTGAGAGGATTTATTTCCAGCAGCGACCTGCTGGGCTCACAGCCAGATCTTGTTCTGTCCTCCACAGCGGCTCACGAGACTCCGAGGAGCCTCTGGACCGACAGAGCAACAGGGACCAGTGGACCCCTTCGGCCCCAGAATCCACCGCTGACCCAGAGCTGTCCTCTGGAGCGGCTCAGCATCAACACATACAGCCTCCAACTTCAACGACTCAAACATCCACAGCCGCCAAACGCAAACCAGCAGCAGAGAAGAAGGCTCCGGATGCCTCCAAGCCCAGTTCCAGGTCTGATGGCGTGGATAAAACCAGGACTGGGACCAGTACCAAAGGCCCCATGCTGCACCGCCAGCAGCCCACGCGGGCAGCCGGACCAACAGAGCCTCCCTTCATCGGAGACACCTACAAGAGTGAAGACATCCCACCACAAACAGTGAGTTCTGCATGCGCTTGTTTGCATTTCATCTCTATTAATATTAACGCGTCTCCTGTATGTGTCGACTGCTTATGTGATTATTACACCTATCATAGTTTTTATTTTGTTAAATCAAATATGTTACACGTCACATATATTCAGGTGTTTGACTTCTGCATTTAAGCCACTCTGAGCATGTCAGGAGCAGCAGGCTGCTGTGGAGTGCTGCAGGACAAACTGGCTGATGTATCGGGCTCCGTTTTAAATCCTGGCATCATATAAACTAGATCAGTACCAACCAGGTCAGACTAGCTTGTCATGAAGGGCCTAGCTTGACCTCTGACCTCCAGATGCTCTGTCTACTCTCCTCGATACATCATAATAAACATAATAAACTCGCTGCTGTAATCGCTGCCAGAGCTGCATCAACCGAGTAAAGGGTCTGAATGCTTAAATCAATGTGATATTTCAGTTTTTGCTTTTAAATCAATTTCCACAAATTTCTAAAATTCTGTTTCCGCTTTGTCAGTGTGGTGTGTTCAGTGTAGATTAATGATGGGAAACAATTATTTAAATGATTTTATTTATGATTTTAAGGCTGCGACGTAACAAAATGTGAAAGCAGTGATGGGGTCTGAAGACCTTCTGAATGCACTGTAGATAATGTTTTTGTGTTACAGGTAATGATACCCTTGATGGTGAGTTTTTAATACAATGTAGATGAGTAAAAGAGTGACATTTGAAAGTAAAATTACATGGTGTGCACTGTGCACATTTCCATCTGGGATGGCTGATAAGAAAGGAGCTGGAAGGTCGGCTCTGACTAGGAGATCACCAACGTTTGGAGCACAAATCTCCCTTTAAGGTGCATTTTAAACAGATAAAAAATAAACGATTAACTGTGGACAACCATGCAAATAATTATATTATAATATATTATACATTATATGTTAATCTACTGACTTTTGAAAAGAGGCGTCCCTCAACACCTCATCACCTAAGGGCTTAAATTTAGACTTTAATCTTAAAGCTTTTTTGTAAAGTGAATTCGTTGCATTAAACAAAACATTTTCTCTTAACCAGAGAACCCATTTACATTCACATATTTGGAGGTCAGAGGTCAACGGACCCCTTTGAAAATGGCCATGACAGTTTTTACAAAATGTTGTGAATTTCCCCACTGTGGGACCAATAAAGGAATATCTTATCTTATCTTATCGTAAGTTTGGAGCGTAATTTAACCTCCTTCCCAACAAGCCAGTCTGACTGGATGGTACCGATGAATTCATCGGGTTTTCTAGCTCCATCTGTACCTTCACTGTACATGAACCTGCTACAACCTCTGAAAGATAGTAAATTTGTCCTTTTCACGGGATTTATAAGACAAATATCTTAAATATCACCAGTCTTATCCTTTATGAAATTAATGTAAATAAATAATTGAATTGAAAAATGTAAATTTGTAAATTTTGGGGGCGGCAGTAGCTCAGTCTGTAGGGAGTTGGCTTGGGAACCGGAGGGTCACCGGTTCAAGTCCCGACATGGACCAAGAACTGAGTGTGAACTGGTAGCTGGAGAGGTGCCAGTTTACCTCTTGGGCACTGCCGAGGTGCCCCTGAGCAAGGCACCAAACCCCCAACTGCTCGGGGCGCTTGTCAGGAGCAGCCCCCACACTCTGACATCTCTCCATTGCTGCATGTTTGTGTATGTGTGTTTCAGGTCTGCATGTACCGTGTATAAGTTAACAACAGAGTGTAAAAATTGAATTTCCCCTTGTGGGACTAATAAAGGTTGTTGTTCTTCTTCTCCTAAATATTCATGATTAAAGGTGTGTTCACACAGACCCACAGGTGGTGAGAGTTGTTGTTGTTTGGACTTGTGAAACTCGTGACGTGTGATCGTCTGTGCATCATTACAACTTTTCAGATTCTTCTGGTTTTCATCAGATGCCGTCACAGGGCGGCTGCCACAGCTGCACTGGGTGGGTCTGTTTCCAGTAAACGCTTCGTAGAAAATGAAGCCATGGTGCTGCTTTTCTCCATCTCCCACCCTGAATGTGTCATCGTCAGCGCTGAATGTCTTTGTCGAGCTGTCAGATGGTCGGCTGACGGGAGGGATGAGAAAACACACAGGATAAAATGACAACTCAAAGACCTGAGAGCCGATCACAGCGGTCTGAAAGAGTTTAGCAAAATAAAACATCAACATGACGTGAATTTTCTGCCATTCACACTCTGTATTTTCATACAGTAAAGCTGTTAAAGGAGCATAAGGTAACATGGATAATATAATATTCATAATGAGATTTTTTATGTCCCCTTTAAGGTAAAAACTATCAACTCCCTTAAGCTTAAGGCTGTGAGCTGTTTCATAAGAGGAGAGCACACAGTCGATGATCGATTCCACAGACAACCAGAAGCCGATAACACCGTCAACAGGACAAAGTAGTGGCATCCATGTGTTGACGCGTTGCCGTGTTTGTGTACGCTTCCTTGTCTGCCCGCATGTGGTTTTATATTTAATGCCTCAGCAGAAGGAGTCCATGTAGATTTCATAATGAACACGTCTCTCTGTGGATGAAAGCTCTTGTTGTAAGTGTTGTTCTTTTGCTGCCCTGTAATTCCTAGATAATTGCCTCCAGTGCGAGTCTGGAGGTTAATCTCGAGGTTGTGCAACCTGCCAAGTGGAGCTGACGCTGCTGACTTTGTGATGATCCCGTGGGACACAAATTTAAGATTATTATGCTCATTTTCAGGTGCATGCTGGTATTTTGGGTTTCTACCAGAACATGTTTACATGCTTTAGCTGTGCTGCTGCACCTCTAAGTCCGAAACGCTGTTTGAGCTCTGATTGGTCAGCTGACCTGACCTCCAGATGTGTGGATGTAAATGGGTTCTCTGGGTCCCCACCAGTCTCCCCTTTACAGACATGCCCACTTTATGATAGTCCCAGTTAGTTTGGGGCCAGTCATAGTCAAGTCAGCATTTGTTTAATGATTTCCAATAATAAATATGAACATACGTTTGTGTAAAGTGGCATATTTGTCCACTCCCATGTTGATAAGAGTATTAAATACTTGACAGATGGTACATATTGAACAAATAATTTGTGATTAATCATCATGATTGAATAATCGATTGACAGCCCTAGATACTTGGTGACATCACCATGTCAGGGAAGAAAAGCCGAGACATTAGTCAGCAGAAACTAAACAACACTACAGAAAAGAGAAAAAGCAGAAAAGCATAATAGGTCCTATTTAATGCTGTCTGTATGTGGTGTGATAACAACGAGGCTGTGTTATCTGCTTCCCTCAGGACTGCCCAGACAACATCCGAAGTCGGGTCACAAAAACAGGATTTGACGGACGATTTCTGAAGCACATTCCGGTCCTGCAGTGGGCCGAAGACGTCAGCCGTGAACAGCACCGGCGCCTGAGTCGGTACCCGGGAGCCCATGGCTGGGGAGGGGTCGATTACAACAGTGAGCTTTTCTTCTTCCTATGTATTTTTTCCTCAGATTTTTTATTTATTTCATTGTTTTCCTTTTTTTTGCATTTTTGCAAATGTGTTAACAGTTTATCAGTGTGCCAAAATCCACAGTGAAACAGGGGCCTGGACCCCTAATGGTGCATGTCTGCTCCCCCCTTCCTCTCCACGCTTCCCATTCATTGTCTGTGGAAGCAGCTGTGCAATGCATTCTGGTAGCGTGGTGGTAAGATTCAAGAGACGGGGCGTCTCATTGGCTGCTGATCATTTGCATAAAGTTGAGGTCTCAGCTACTTTATGCAAATCAGGGGGTGTCTGACACGCATCTGGAAACTTAAACTAACCGTTGTCCATCTAAAATAAAGACAGATTCAGCAACTGCATAGATTACTGCTCACATTAAATATTCTCAGAAACACATTTCGGTGAACTAGTCTTGATATAAGAGAAGAAAGTTTCCAAACGAACCGCCATGTTGGTTCTGGTTTGAAAGCTGGGAGCAGCGGTGTATTCGTCCAGTCAGGTGCTTTGTGTCTGGCAGCAGCCTGTCAAACATCCAATGCTGGGAGGCGATCACTCGCAGTAAAAATCGCCCCTGTGGACATGAACCATTAGAGTCTGATGGCAGTTCTTCACTTTCTAATGCTCTACATTGGTTATTGATTAGACATTTCTTCTGTCTTGATCTGCATCAAAAGAGTGTTTCATGATATTAAGTGGAGAACACAAACTTCTTTTCAGTCATGCCATCATGTGCTTTTGTAATGCCAGTATAACTCAAATTAAATTGATAATAGACTTGTTGTGTTGATACCAAAGGTCTTGTAAAGCCGATGCTGTGCTCTTTGTTTGCATTCCAAATATATCCCAACAGAAAGCAGTTTGGATAATCTGATTGGGGACATGTGGGCCTCGTCACTGCTGCTTATCGTGTAGAGATAATTGCAGCTTCCTGTCTGTGTGCCCACACATGAAGCCTTGGGGGTTTTCTGTCTTTCAGACCAATCACAAATAACTGAATCTGTGGGCGGATGCAATTACATAGTCCCACAGAAAAAAAAAACACAGTGGTTCAGCAACTAAATGTATTTTCTCATGATTGAAGGATTTTTAAAGGCGGTGTTTGATAAATCTCATCCAGATTAATTTGGTTTTCTGTGTCAACAGCATTGGTGGAGACTCTGTCTGTCCTCAACTCTTCTGCTAACTGGAGGATGTTGGACGACTGGAAGGATCGCGGCATTAAATCAGAGTGTATCCGCTGTGCTGTGGTGGGAAACGGTGGGATACTGAAGGAATCAAAGAAAGGGAAGGAGATCGACGGCCATCACTATGTCTTCAGGTACATACGAACTCTGGCCTCATCAGGTCATAAAGAGTTTCCTTCCCAGAGCTGAATTATACCCCGACAATCAAATCCATAGTTTTTTGTTGGTTTCTAACGTTGATGCCCTCCACGTGCACAGCAACAGTTACCATCTTTAACAGTAAGATGTCTTATAAAACAATCTTTTAAATATATAACAACCATTCTGTACTGTTATATAGTAAACACAATAAAAAATCTTCATACAGTCAATGATTTTGTCATAATGCACCCAATTTCCAATAATTACACCTCCCACTTCCTATTTGTTAAAATAATCTTAACATTTTTTATAAACACTGCTACACACACACATTTTGTAATTTTATGAATAGTATATAATAAATAAAAGAATGAGTAAATAATAAAAATAAATAAATATAAATATGTGTGTGTGTACATATATATATATATATATATATATATATATATGTGTGTGTGTGTGTGTGTGTGTGTGTGTGTGTAAAAATATGTATAAAAATCTGTAATTTTCATGCATAAAATTGTTACAAATTTCAAATGTTGTTATGGTGTCTATGACTGTTTATTATTTATGGATCCCAAAACCTGAATCTGCAGGTGCAAAAGTAAATAAAAAACACAACTGTAATGCATGTCATCCTCTCACTTCTCGCTCTCTAAAAAATAAAGCAGAAATACCAAAAAAATCTTCAAAATAAAGTAAAAAAAACAAGTCACTGATTTTATTAGAATGTCCCAAAATCCCAAAAGTATAGTAATAACCTGTTAAAACTGTAATTCCTATAATCACAAAATCATCTATAATGCCCCTAAATCCTAAAATTTAACCTTGGAGTTGCATAATAGTTCTAATAAAAGATGGAATCGCACCTTTAAATAATGTTTTAATCAGGGCTGTCAAACCTAAAACTAATTTCTGTAACACATTAACACAACTTGCAGTTTTTAGGTTGTCAGTTTTAAAGCTAGACTGAAGATACTGGTATCATTGGTACCAACCATGGTCCCTTGACCTCTGACCTCCAGATACCTCCAGATTGTATCCGGCTCAGTTTTAAAGCTAGAGAAACATCACATGAAACTAGAAAACCTAATGAATCCCTCAGTACCAACTTTGTCACACTGGCTTATCTTGAATAAGGCTCCAAACACCCAGTTTCGGCAAGGAAAACGGTCATGTTCATTTTCAAAGGGATCCCTTGACCTCTGACCTCCAGATGTGTGAATGTAAATGGGTTCTGTGGGTATATAAATATATACATATATTTGCATAAAGCAGCATATTTGCCCACTCCCATGTTGATAAGAGTATTAAATACTTGACAAATCTCCCATTAAGGGATATTTTGATCAGATAAAAAGGTGTGATCAACAATAAACTCTTTTAATCAATTGACAGCCCTAAACTCAACACAAACAACCAAACTCAAACTCATTTTCCCTTCATTGGTGCCAAATTACATAAATCTTTCCAGAAAACGCAAATAAAGCATGATTAATCCATATTAGTCATGGACAATTATGCGATTAATTGCAATTAAATAGTTTAATTGACTGACAGCCCTAGTTTATAATAAAAATATTTGCTACTGCACCTCTCATGGGGCTTTGAACGCGTCATTCTGGACACTCGTACTGGAACATTACCAAAAACCAGCTGGAGACTGCTGTGTGTTCAGTACATTGTCAGATTAAAGGATAATTCATAATTTGTGTGTTTTCATCTGTGATGTTCAGGACCAATGGGGCCATCATTAAGGGCTTTGAGCAGGACGTGGGGTCTCGGACCACCCACTACACCTTCTCCACCAATACACTGATGAACTCCATGAGGAGCTACTCAGGCCTCGGGTATAGAGGACCCCCTCTGTCTAAAGTGAGAACCACAAAAAAATAAGTCTTTTCTCCATAAAATGTTAAACTTCAGGCTTGAGTCACCACATGACACTCTGCTGCTGTCGACAGGAAACGCGATACGTTTTTCTGCCGGATCACGACCGTGACTACCTGCTGATGAAGGCTGCAGCGACACACACTCTGGTGCCGAGAGGACCTGAGCGGGCCAAAGAGTGAGCAACACATGCAGGCTGTCACAACGACGGTCACAGTCACGTCATGGTCGTGCTCTTTAGTGTTTTTCTTCATATGGTCAGCTAGAAACTCCTGTTGTTAAAAAGTGGTGACGGTTACCATGGTAAGCTGATCAATAAGGTTATCAATAATGTGAAAGCTAGCACTACATTAGCTGTACATACAGTCAACATTAGCTGTAATAAGTTTGGAAATAACTAAAAGGGTTAGTTTGGATTTCTCATCCAGCATTATTTTCTGATAAACTTCACCCTCTGAGACCCACGATAGACCAGTTTTAGTCTTCTTTAGGGGGTCCAGTGGGTCTTTAGGGGGAGACAGCAGCTATCCATCCTCTGAATGCTCCAGGGCTCTAGTTACCAGGATGTAGAGTAGTACTAGTAGTAGTACTAGTAGTCAGTCTATCTAGTAAAGCCATCCATCCTCTGAATGCTCCAGGTCTCTAGTTTGTGGCTGTAAAGTCTCATGAGGCTGTGATTATCCTGGAGGTCACCACAGGTCAGTTTATACAGGGAGGTCAAGTATCAGAAAATGGTCTCAGCTCAATGAAATGGCTCCTATGGGGACTAACATCAGCACACATGAATGCTGTTGGACTCATTGGATCCACAAGAGTCTGAGCTTTTCAGCGATACACAATTTATGTGGTTCAAGACTGTTTATGGACCCCAGTATGCAGAACTACTCATTCAAAACTGCATGTGATTATCATAAAGTGGGCACGTCTCTAAAGGGGAGACTTGTAGGGTCGTAAGGTCAAAGGTCAAGGCAAACTTTAGCGTAACTTTGGAGCATAATTTAGTCTCTTTGCCGACATGGTTAGAGCCAGAGTATTCCTCAGGTTTTCTAGTTTCATATGATCTAACTCTAAAACTGAACCTGCTACAGTGTCAGAAGATTGTTGTCTTTGTGCAGTAATACTATATTTTATTCCACAGTCCATCCAAGTACTTTGGAGAGGACGTGTCAGCAGAAAAGCTGAAGATGTACCACCCGGATTTCATCCGTTACCTCAGAAACAGGTGAGTGAATTTTCCAGCGAGCAGGCGAACGCAGTGAAGGCAGGCTCACATTTCAAATAGCTGGAAATGAGATTAAAAGAGAAGCAGAGGCTAAAACCGGAGAGAGCTGCTGAGGGAAGTTCCCACAGTGACAGAGGGGGAAAGATGAGCAATTTCATTGTGTTTCTGCAACCACAGTCACTTTTAAGTCTCCTAAATGAAGAAAAATCATCTATGAATCTTAATTTTAAGCATCAGAGTATGTCATACACATAAACAGGTACACAAAATTACATACAGTGGTTCAGATTTTAATCTGTAACATGTTTATTTTTTATGGTTTTCATCACTTTCTCTTACTAAATGCTCTTACTGCAACATTGCAAGAATTTTCATTTTATACATTTTGCTTTTTTAATTTTTCATATTTTTAAGACATAAGACACAACCATCGCACATAATGGCTAAAACAGGGCTCTTAGGCTCTTCATTGGAGGTGGAAAACTAATAGAGGACACTTCTGATCAGGCATGAATCTCTCCACTGTGACTTATTGTCCACACAAAGGTAACCTGGTACCTGATGTCATGATTCAGAGAGGTTTTAAAGACATTTCAAACAAGTCATTTGCTAATTGTCATCTATTTACCAGCAGAAATTATAAGCTTATAACAAAAAAATGTTAACAGCTAAAAATGCATGCAAAAATGACATGAAACGTTCAATTTCAAGTATATAACAAGAAAAATGTAAAGTTATAAGCTGAAAATGGAGGCAAAAAGAAGGTTTCATGTAATTTTTGCATCAAGAACAAATCTCACCACTGTGTGACTTATTGTCTAATGTAACCTGGTCGCTGATGTCCCGATTCAGGGAGTTTTTTAAGAAATTTAAAATGAGTCATTTGCTAAATATTATCTGTTACATTCTTTTTTTGTTCTTACTTTTTGTACTTTCAGTGCAAAATGTGTGGCTTTGTGTTAATGTTATCACTAACTATCTGGTTAGCGTTAGCTTAGCTGTGGTTTTGAATGTGTTTGTCTAACTAACAGTTAGCCAGTTAGCTAAACCAGAATGAATTGGATGATGACGCTAACACTACTTAAGTTCAACCCCACATAGGTGATTTGAGGAGCGCTGTATAATAGTGCTATAGTGTAGCTTATCTTATCTTATCTTATCTTAGCTTAGCTTAGCTTAGCTTAGCTTAGCTTGCTTACTGATGGCAGAGTCGTAACCTAGCAACAGCAGCAGTTAGTGGCTGTGTGATAGTTTAGACTTTATTTTTTTCTGCTAAGTAACTTTAAATAAAATAATAATAATAATAATAATAATAATAATAATAATTTGAATATTGTGTAAAATATATATGAAACAATTCCATTTGAAATAACTGAATTAACTCATTTTATGTATCTCAACATTGAGACCACAAAAAAGTGGTGTTTGGACCCATAAAATGCATCATACTTTTTTATTAAATCTCATTATTTAGTAATTATTGTTATGCCAAGATGGGTGATAACATTGTGCGTATAGTTATCAAGCATTGTGCTGCAAATTTTAAAATAAACCCAAAATTTCTGCAACTTCCAACCTGTTTACGTTCTGCTGTTTGACTTTTTTCTTGTTTCAGATTCCTTCGTTCTAATGCTCTGAATACCAAATATAAGGACATTTACCGTCCGTCAACAGGTGCTGTGATGCTGCTGGCTGCGCTGCACACCTGCGACCAGGTGGTATTCAGCATTTTCTTTATGGCATATTACTGTCAGTCAGCTGTTAATCTACTGTGGGACAACACTGAACTTGCCCGATGGCGTGACAGTGTTTTGACTCATAGCAGTTGGCCTTGTACACACACATACCTCTGATATTGTGTAGCCTTGATCATGTGCTGCCAGTGACTAACTCAAACAGCTCTGTGCACATGAATTTGTCCTCAACTGTAAGATTTACTCATCAGATTCCCTCAGATCCAGTGTCATCACTGTCTAAACCTGTTTTTCAACCTGTGTGGTGGGAATGAAAATGAGGGAGTCAAGTCAAAACAGGACTGTTTAGATGACATAATGTGTTTTAACCTGACCGTAGCTTTTGTGTTTCTTTCGTTGGTGAAGGTGAGTGCGTACGGCTTCATGACCCCAGACTACAGGAAGTACTCCGACCACTACTACGATAACAGCTACCGCCCAGTGGGTTTCTTCATCAACCACGACCTGCGTATGGAAATGACTCTGTGGCAGCAGCTGCACCAGGCCGGCCTCATTCGACTCTACATGCGCGTCTGAATCCAAGTCGACCAGAAATCATCACCAGCATGGTGTCAGGAAATCCACAGATGGACGACCCTGCCCGGCTGGTCTTCGTGACTCTGAACTGAGCAAAACAAAGAAAGTAGCTGAATTTTCTTTTTATGAAGGATTCCTTTTAAAATGGCTGCTGCCGTGATGGTTCAGCAGGGAGATTTAGTTTTATTTTATTGTTTTTTTATTAGTATTTGTTCTAATTTTTAAAAATGAACATTTCATTCACCCAGAAAGCATTTTTTTGGTGATTTGCAGGACAAAACAGGTCCAGACATCAACATTTAAACCACACCAAACTATATGATGGATCGCCATTATATTTGATACAAATATTCAAGGTCATCAGAGGATGAATCTTATTGACTTTGGTGATATCCTGATTTTTTTCATCTAGTCCCATCGTCAGGTCTACATTTTAATTTGTCCAATAGACCCCGTTTCTCTTAGTAACCATGATGAGGTATTTTGTGAGTGGAGCGTAAAGTGGAGGCAGAATAATTAATCATATCTGATCACATTAGCTAACGCTGGCTAGCAAGAATTGCTCGCTTGTTTTGTTTAACAATGGCTGAAGAAAGTACTGGTTTCTCTGTCACTCAGTCTCCGTCAGCGTTAGTTGAGGAAGTTAACATTAACCAATGGGACCAGATTAGCCGACCCCCTCGCTGCTAGAGGCTACTTCAGGAGGAGTAGAAGGCTGGCTAGTTAGCTAGCTAGCTTGTCTGCATCTGGAACTGCTAGCTTGTGTGTGTCCAGGACTAGTTAGTTAGCTAACCAGCTTATGTGTCTCTGGGACTGGCTAGTTAGCTAGCGAGCTTATCTTTCTCAAGATCTGGCTAGTTAGATAGATAGCATTAGCGTGTCTGTTTTCAGACCTGGCTAGTTAGTTACCTAGCTTGACTGTCTCCGGGACTGGCTAGTTAGCTAGCTAAGTTGACTGTCTCCAGAACTGGCTAGTTAGCTAGCTAGTCTGTTTCCAGGAGTGGCTAGTTAGCTAGCTAGTTTATCTGTCTCTGGAAGTGGCTCGTTAACTAGCTAGCAAGCTTCTCTGTTTAAGGGACTGGCTCATTAGCTTGCAAACTTGTTTGTCTCCAAAACTGGCCAGTTAGCTAGCTAGTTTATCTGTCTCCGGAGCTGTCTAATTTAGCTAGCTAGCTAACTGGCTAGTCTGTCTCTGTAAGTGGCTAGTTATGTAGCTAGATGACTTGTCTGTCTACAGGACTGGCTTGTTAGCTAGTTAGTTTGGCTGGAGACTCATAAGCAGCTCTAACATGAGCTCATACTGCACTGTGTCAGGAGGATAGATGGCTCTCTTCCATTGGGAATCTACATTTAGTGTAGCTCTACTGCTGTCCGGGTGGAAACACCAGGACTTTAGATGCTGCACAGTGCCAGAAACAGGCTAAGATAATGACAAAGGGAATTAAAAGTGGGAAAAGTAGGAGTCTCCTGGGAAATTTGGGAGTGTTGGCTCAAACCTGGGTTGCCAAGTGTGAAGGAGAACAAAGATGGCCGACGGGAACATGAGAATGTCCCTCCATAGAGCCGGTGTTAAACTGTAGAAACATGGTGGACGGCTCCGTGAAGGGGACCCACTCCCTATGTAGATATAAACAGCTCATTCTAAGCTAACGCAGTTCTTATTATCATGTGATTATACACTAAAGAAAACATACTTATTAACATGATATTTTTTTTCAGCTAATAGATCCCCCTAATTGTTACCCACTGCTCCTTTAAGCAGGAAGACGGAAGAAGAAAACAACATGTTACTGGGAAATGAGTCGACCTGCCTTCTGAGGTTAGAAATGTCATCATCGTTAGTACAGGTCGATCAGCTCTCAGAGGGCTGGAAATGTAGGATTTTATTGCTTTTATTTGAACAGATAACGTTGAAGCAGTGAGGGTACAGATTTATTATCAACCCTGATAATTTTTATGGCTCCCGAGAATCAAAAACAAACTTTGGACTTGAACTTTTTTATACTCTGACTCAGCCTCACAGAGCTTGTATCGTGACAGGGTTACATAATGGATTTAAAAGCTGCTTCGAACTTAAATAGTGGCTGAAATGTCACCCAGATTTAGCAAATCACCAAAACTATGTTTACTAGGATGAGTTCAGAGCGTGTCACACAATCAGTTAAAGTGGTTTATTGTTACTGTGCAGTGTGTTGACAAGGGACAAGACTGCAATTGAGTTGGCTGCTTGCTTAAAATATCCCGTCTCCTCGCCATAAATAGACAGTCGGAGCGCTGCTGGCAGTGGCCAAGGTCTATTCTGACATTTACTCAGATTATGTCCTCTCTCCGAGTCGGTCTGTTTTACTGTGGAAGGTAACAGAAAATGTGAACCTGGAAGTGTATTTAATTTAAGGGACTTAATGCAAGTGTACTTTTATTGTTTCTCACAAGGTGCCACACTGATGATAAGAACACTGTGTGGCCTCTACTGGACTTTTAGTGCCTTTTTTCTGTTAATGTGAATCAGAAGTTTGGATGAAGTACTGGATGACACTTCATTTTACAGGACCGCACATTTCATGGTAATTAGGTGATGATTAGCAAGTAACCTGTTTGAAATTTCTTTGGAAATACTGCCACATTACCCCAATATTTACCTCAAAATGTACTTTATTATAAATTGGGTTTAATAGTTATATGCTAAAATCGCACATAATGGCTAAAACAGGGCTCTTAGGCCTTCTGATCAGGCACGAATCTCTCCACTGTGACTTATTGTCCACACAAAGGTAACCTGGTAGCTGATGTCATGATTCAGAGAGGTTTTGAAGACATTTCAAACAAGTCATTTGCTAATTGTCATCTATTTACCAGCAGAAATTATAAGCTTATAACAAAAAAATGTTAACAGCTAAAAATACATGCAAAAATGACATGAAACGTTCAATTTCAAGTATAAAACAAGAAAAATGTAACGTTATAAGCTAAAAATTGTTATAAATATGACATGAAATGTTAAATTTCAAGCTTATAACAAGAAAATGTAAAGTTATAAGCTGAAAATGGAGGCAAGAAGAAGGTTTCATGTAATTTTTGCATCAAGAACAAATCTCACCACTGTGTGACTTATTGTCTAATGTAACCTGGTAGCTGATGTTTTTTTAAGAAATTTAAAATGAGTCATTTGCTAATTATTATCTATTTATCAGCAGACATGGTAATAAAGTAGATCAATTAACTAATAATTACTAATAAAGTAATTTGATATTCTGGGGTAAATGTTGGGGTAATTTGGCAGAAGCTCCAATGAAATGTCTAAGAGGTAACTTGCTAATTATCACCTGATTACTATGCAGTTTGTGAAGCTGTAAAATGAAGCGTTACCGAGCTCTGAGGCTGAGGTGGAAGTTTCTGAGCTGATTCAGGACGTTTCCACAGCAACACAAACCAGGAAGTGGTTGGCATTTTCACTCTTTGGATTTTGTGACGGTCTCCGAGGACTCGTCTTCTGCTTCAGCCGCCACACCTGGACTCAACTGTGAGCCGTGGCGAGGAGGAGTCAAAGATCTTCAACGTTTATCATCACCATCCTCTGAAACTGGACTGACGCGTCACATCCTCAATAATAAGATAGATTTTACTGTATCAACAGCAACGACAACATACTGTAGGTGGAGGACGGAGGGGAGAGAATAGAAACCAAAGACAAACTGCAAATCAGGGAATGTTTACAACATTTACTTTTTGTATAATATCAAATCAATACATATTCAGACAAAGTGCTCCAGTTGTCTGAAATACTGGCTTGTATTTTTACAAAGTGCAACAGGGGAAGAGGAGACCTTTATCGTGCAATTTCTGACTCTGATTTTAAAATCAGTATAAAAGTAAACTGTGATTTTATCTCAGTGGGTTGTGATTCTTTCTTGGTTGATCACAGTCAAAGTTAATGTGATAATAACAAATTTGTTTTAACACCACTAACTTCTCTAACACATTAACACAATTTGCTATTTTTAGGTTGTTTAGGCTCCAAACACCTAAAGAATCCATCGGTACCGATCGGTCAGATTAGCTTGTTCCAAATAACGCTCAAAACTCCAAATTTAGTTGAGGAAAAATTATCATGTCCATCTTCAAAGGGGTCCGTTGACCTCTGACCTCCAGATGTGTGAATGTAAATGGGTTCTCTGGGTCCCCACCAGTCTCCCCTTTACAGACATGCCCACTTTATGATAGTCACAGTCAGTCTGGATCAAGTCCTAGTCAAGTCAGCACACTGACAGCTGTTGTTGCCTGTTGGGCTGCAGTTGCCATGTTCTGATTGGAGCAGATTGTTGATGCTAAAGTCAGAACCTGTGAGGGTGGGCGAAGGCGGGTTCACCCTGGACAGGTCGCCAGTTCATCGCAGGACACATAGAGACAGACAACCATTCACGCTCACATCCACACCTACGTCAAGCCATCAATTAACCGAGGAGAACATGCAAACTCCACAGGGAACGGCCCCAAGCCAGATTCAAACCTGCGACCCTCTAGCTGAGGGGAGAATGGTAACCTCTGCACTGTGCAGCCCCAAACTCAAACAAGTGTCTCAAAACTTTATTTTTCTACTCAGTGATGCAAAGTTACATAAATCTTTCCAAAAAACTTGCATAGTAATTTGACCTGTAAAATAAAGCGTCCCCAAACTTTCTGTGTCACAAAATCCAGCAGGAAACAGGAACAGAGACTGTCATTCTGGTTTTTATGTTTGTTCCTGTTTTATGATGCTGCCTTAGAGGGAATATGTATTCACATGACAGCTGTGTGCTAACACCTCCTCTCTAAGTTAGCAGGCAAACACTGATTAAGGGTTAATCATTGGCTGACCGCCTTGAACACAGCTAATCTTTAACCGTCTGAGACATTAGACCTGTTTTAGTCTCCTTTAGGGGGGTCCAGGGGGTCTTTATGGGGTGACAGCCAGTTAACTGAAGATTAATTTGAGGTGCTGCTCAGCATGTGTCAAGTCATTAATGAGGAATAAACATGAATTAATTAATTCATCAATTAACATAAATTGTAAATTTGTATCAGGGTGTAGATCATGATGATAGATTAAACTAGAGGTCACCACATGTCGTTTTATACAGTGAGATCCCCTATGGGGCCGAACATCATCACACATGAATGCAGTTAGACTCAAAGTGGGCATGTCTGTAAAGGGGAGACTGGTGAGGACCCAGAGAACCCATTTACATTCACACATCTGGAGGTCAGAGGTCAAAGGGCCCCTTTGATAATGGTCATGACAGTTTTTTCCTCACTAAAATTACACTGGACGGCTGTTTAACCTCCTTCCCAAAGCATGACATGGTTGGTTACAGTGGATTCTTCATGTTTTCCTTCACTCTGGCCATAAAACTCAACCGGCCACAGCCTCAGAAAGACAGTAAAGTCGGTCGGGATCAAGGGTTATTAAAGTGGCTATGTTTTTTTTTTTTTTTTTTTTTAACAAATTACCTTTTTCACAAATCTTTTAGCATAGCATCAAATATTTTAGCATTATGCAAGCTTAAAACAGTCGTCACACTCCTCTAGTTCATGATCCACAGAGAGACGAGAGCGTTGTGTAGGGAGGGTAGGTCTGGTATGCAGGGCCTCCCTGTTTCCTCCTCTTATCGTTCACACTCTCTGTAGTAACTTCTCTGTACTGCTACAGATAGATTAACCATGTGACCTCCTCGGCTTCCTCTCCATCTTCAACATGTCTGACAGCTCTGAGAGGTGGAGGGAGACGTAGAGCCAGATGTGCATGGCGTGGTGTGGTTGGGGTGGGGGCTGCATTAGAGAGTCACTGAAGCCATGAGTCAGGCTTGGCAGCGTTGCCAAAATGTCTGGCAGCAGGACGTTGCAATTACATAGTGCAGTTGGTAGAGGCAAGATGAGGCCTTATTCAGACTGGAGTATAAAGAGATGCATTTAGGTTCATGAACAGATTCTCAGTTTGCATGATAGGGATCTGAATTTCCATAAATTTTCCATCAATACAAAGGTGTGTATGCTGTATAAACCTCCTCTTGAGCCCACCTGATGCTTTTTGTTCCACAATGAAGAGTGAGCTGCAAAATGAAGGGGAAAATTAACCCTCTGAGACCCACAGTAGACCGGTCTTTGTCTTTTTCAGGGGAGTCCAGGGGGTCTTTAGGGGGAGATAGCAGGACAACAGTAGAACATTATGAAGTTAGAAGTATGTGACTTTCTGATTTCTGCTTTACAGTGCTACCCAGAAGATGCAATTCAAGACTGTCAATCTTATTTATGATACAAGAAGTCACCACATGAGCCATCTTTATAAAAGCTGAAGGTAGTGAGCTGCTGACCTCTAGTGGTGTCAACAGGTCAGTGCAGCAGCGAGGCCCTCACCTCCATCAGTACAGACAGCTTGAATTATGGCCTCCACCTCCTCCACAGAAAGGAAAGCTTCATGATTACATATATTAAATACTTTAGATTTTTGACTCTGTAAATCATGAGTTTATAACTGTAACTGTGAAAGCTGTATTTCATCTACACTATATATAATAATACACTTTATTTATTTATTTATTATTTATAAGATAAGATAAGATAAGATAAGATAAGATAAGATGTACTTTATTGATCCCCAGGGGGGATATGTGGGTGTTACAGCAGCACTGTTATAAAATAACAACTAGTCCAGTGTAAAAAGGAAGACTTAATAAAATACTAAATAAAATAGACTAAATGAAATAGAATAAAATAAGAATAAAATAAATACAAGGTCTATACAGTTATTATAGTTATTAATAAATTATTATATGCACTATCCAAAACAGAAATACTCAGTTTTTAAGAAAGAAAACAAACCAAAGAATTAAAGGTCACAAGGTTCATTTATTTCTCATTTTACAGGGTTGGCCATTGAAGTATATGGAGAACGAATCTACCAAAATACAAAAAAAAAAAAAAAAAAAAAAAATGAATATGTAAATAAATGACTCAATAAATAAATAAAAATGTCATCTGATGCATCAAAAATTATACTGAAAATAAATCTAGCCAGTGAACTGATAAAATGTGACATAACATTTAATTTGCTTCTTTATTTATTTATCTTTGCATTAATTCCCTTATTTATTTACTCTTCTGTTTAATTTTCCTTTTATTAATTTATTAATCTATTTATTTATATTTTAGCATTATTTTTATGTATTTGGAACATAGCTAAGATAGCTAGCTAGTGTTGGCGACGTATATTGTATGAGATGAGAGATGGAGTTCGCTGAGCGGTTTCACACTAAACTAAGTGATACTACAACACACTGAGACTTTCTGGACTTGAAAAAAATATTGTTTAAATTGACAAACATCATATGTGTGATCAGTCCAAACAGGATCAGAAAAATATTTATCTCTCTCCCCTGACAACCATTCATATTTTTCCCCAAATAAGGTCCCATTGGTCACAATGTCCAATAGAAAACAAGAGACAAAGACTAAAGGTGAAGACTGTGATTCCTGAATTTCTATTTGTGTTTCTATTTTCAACCAGTGTGGCATTTTGATAATATACAGTGACCTTTCACCTACTAATACTCTTTTCAGCAGATAAACAAACTCATATCAATGTTACTTATCCGATCTGGACACAAGGCGGTCGGCCAAGACAGTATTAATGTGTCTAACAACTTGAACTAACCCAAGTTTCCCCAATCTTCAATGAAGGTCGCCACACTCCCTTCAGTCTTGATCCAGGAGGAAGATCAACCTTCAGGAAGACGGTCTTCCTCTCTTCTCACAGCTTAACCATGTTCACGTCTACTTCCTTGGTTTCTTCTCCGTCTTCACCATATCTGAGAACTCTGCGAGGTGAAGTAAGGACACACATAGAGCCAGAAATCAGTGTTTCTGTTGGCTGCATCAGGGTCTTAATGAAGCTGTGTTTTCCAGAGTTCATTTTGTCTTTCTGCTCTCTGTGATGCACTATTTCAATAACTAAAAACTACTGCAATATGTTGGCGTTATGATTACAGCCCCTCTGTATCATGCTGTATAAATACTGCGAGAAACCAGCTGACTTTTTTTATTTACTGTACACAATTTAATGTATGGTTCAGCTTTGTGAGGTGAGACAGTCACTAACTGCTGACCCTCTGTGGTGACTATCAGTCATGCAGCTGACAGGCCCTCACCTCTGTAGTCGATGCGTCCGTCTCCGTCAGCGTCGACAGCCTGGATTATGGCCTCCGCCTCCTCGTCAGAGAGAGGAGCTGATGGCGTTGCAGTCGGTACAGTCGACAGAATGTACCTATGAACAGATTTAATCAATCAATCTTCCCTTTACAGACATGCCCACTTTATGATAGTCCCAGTCAGTCTGGATCAAGTCCTAGTCAAGTCAGCACTCTGACACACTGACAGCTGTTGTTGCCTGTTAGGCTGCAGTTTGTCATGTTCTGATTGGAGCAGATTGTTGATGCTAAAGTCAGAACCTGTGATGGTTTCTGGACAATATCTGTCCTTGATTTGTATTGTTAATTGATTTCTAATAATAAATGTATGCATACATACATATACATAGTGAACTGGAGGGTGGATGCTACATTTGCACGAGAAAAAAATAGTCCCCAACAAATGCACTATTTCCTCCTGTTTGACCAGCTGTTTTAGGAAATTCCTGAGCCTTTTTGTACTAAAACAGATGTGTCTTCAGTCTTCTGGGCAGCTGAAAATGTTGGTTTTCACGTTTTCATTGGATTTGTTGAAATTTAGAAAATCTCTTTTAAATGAGAGGAGGGATCATACTTGATCTCGTTCCACTCTATGTAGCCGCTGCCGTCTTTGTCGAGCATCATGAAGGCCTTCTTGATGGCCTCCTCTCTTTGCTCGGAGGTCTTGAACTGCCTCATGTACTCCAGAAACCTGCTGTAGTTGAAGTTTCCTGCAGAGGGTCACAAAAGGTGACATCAGACGGTGAAATCATCGTCATGACTCACGTGTGAGCGCCTCCTCATCCATCATACGGGACACTTTTTATGCATCACTGCCACCTCAAATCCACCACACACAGGGTGTCACCTTGCTGTCTCATCTCCCGTGGCATGTGGTCGATGTCCTGCTCTGTGAGCGAAGCGCCCATGGCCACAGCCACCTTCTTCACCTGCGGCCGAAAGTCGTCCTGCATCTTATTCAGGCGTGTCCCGAGCTGTAGATCAGGAGAGGAATAATCAGACAGTTCAACCTCTGACACCCACAGTAGACCTGACCTTTTTAGGGGGGTCCGGGGGGTCTTTAGGGGGAGACAGCAGGTCAAAGGTTGATGTGGCATAGAAGTGGTGAAGATTAATATGAGATGCTGCTCAGCACTGAGTGTCAGGTTGTTCGAGTCATAAATCAGAAATAAACATGAATTAATTGATTAAAATAAATTGTGAAAGTGTATAAGGGTTTAGAACATGATGATGGAAGTATATGAAGCCCATCCTCATGCTCTGTTATGCCTCATTAGTTGTTGCAGCACTTTTGGGGTTAAATAGCATTTGTTACACAGATTTGATGCTAAATCTAACCTTTTTTTTTTTTTTTTTTTACCACTGGAGAATTAATAAAAATTATCAATAATCCCCCCATAATACCACATTACGAGACCAAGACCTTGAGGAACACCATAGAGTCATGCTGTGATTTGGGATCAAAAACTTTTAACTTTTGGAGATTTCTGCATTTTTTGGCGATTAGATGGCGAGCACTTGTGTTGTGTAAACTGCTCAGAAACCCCCTTATTGTCAGTCTATTTAGTAAAGCCATCCATCCTCTGAATGCTCCAGGTCTCTAGTTTGTGGCTGTACAGTTTCATGAGGCTGTGATTATCCGAGAGGTCACCACAGGTCATTTTATTCAGGGAGGTCAAATTTCAAAAAACAGTCTCACTACAATGAAATGGCTCCTATGGGGACTAACATCATCACACATCAATACAGTTGGGCTCATTGGATCCACCAGAGTCTCAGCTTTACAGTGAGACCCAGTTCATGTAATTCAAGACTGTTTATGGACCCCAGTATGCAGAAATATTCAGATACACCATTTTTGATAAAATGTGATATAAACTGATTTTTATTCATTTTCTTCTTTATTCATTTATGTTTATATTAATTCCTTTTTTATGTACTCCTCTGTTTAATTTCTCTTTTTATTAATATCCTTATTGTAATGTAATTGTTTTATTCATTCATTCATTATTATTTTTTCAATTGATTTGTTTATTTTTATCTTTTAAATTAATTTATTTTTGATAATTAAAAGGAGAATAATAATAATAATAGAATAATTAAAAGGAAAACAGAAGAGTAAATAGATAAATGATCTATTACAAAGATAAATATAAATAAATAAATAAATAAAGAAGCAAATTAAAACAGAAATATCAGGTTATGTCACATTTTATCAATTAATCAATGTCTACATTTATTTTTAATATTATTTGGCTAAATTTCAAGTCATAAAGTAATTTATATATTTTTTCATTTATTTTAGATTTTTGCAGGTTCCGTCTTCCATATTGATCACCCTGCGATGACTGAAGTTGTGTGCTAATGGTTTACTACATCTACCTCTTCATTATGACTGAATCTCCAACAAGCATCTGCTGTTATTTGCTTTAACTTCTTGGCAGAGGCTTGTTAATCATCGCTGACACTAAACGTCGCCCTGCGCCAAATGAACACAAGCTCAATTACCTGGTTAAGTGATTAGTCATAGCTGGGTTACTCATGCAGGGGTAGGTCATAGATAATTTTGGTCCCCATCTTCATCATGTGCTGATCTCAGAGGACACGTCATTTCAGTTTGTGAGTATCAGAATATTTCTGAGGCACTGCAGGTTAGTGTTGCAGGGAATCAGTTGCCACATAAAACAGAGTATTGCTGCGTTTCCAGCGCTTGTTTCATCACTCCTCTTCCTCTTCTACTCTCTCGTCCAATTTCACACCATCATTTGCACTTCAAGAACTTTCTTATCAATATGAATGTGTGTTTTTTCTTCTCATTGCCCCGAGCTTATACAGACATAGATCAAACAAGACAGTTCTAAAGAGAAAAGGCCAGAAATGAAACCAAGTCTACAGCCTGTTTAACACTGTGATAACAAGAGAGAAACATCAGGCGAAGCAGCTCAAAAGATATTGGAAATCATTACCAGTTACACCACCAGATCCATCCCATCACTTCCCTCTTTGAACATATCCTGTCCAGTGCTACTCACCAGATTCAAGGTTTGCTGGTACAGTACCCTGACCCTCCCCCTCTCTCTGGCTCTTATATATGGGAAGGATGCACCCACCGGTGGCCTTGCACCTGTCTTGCTATCCCCGGTGGAGCCATTCTCCATTAAAACTTTGGCTGCTGCTGCAGAGAGGACGCATCGCTCCAGATGTACTGGGACAAGACCCCACATTAGGCCTGTTTATGGGGTTGAACTGGAGGACAGACGCCCTGTGGTGGGCTTGAGCCTTGGCACGGGGCTTGAAAATGATTCATAATGTTTAGTGCATCGGTAGTTTGTCTGCAGTGCAGACATATTAATGATTCCTGAAAGCATCTGCAAGATTTCATGAATATCTGGTGACAGATATTCATCTCAACAGCCACCTCGCCAGCCGCTGTTTTTAGTCCCAAGAATTAGTACACGTATAAGTACTATTACTACATTGATATTAGTATACTTACTAAATAAAGTATGCATGGTAAATATACTTGAACTTTATTTCTGTATGCTTCAACTTTTTTGTAAGGATCAGCTCACAAAAATATATATATATATACTCTGAGTTGTGCTGATAGTTTCTGCTTTATTTGACAGGATTTTCAGATTTTTCATAATAGTTCGGTATGCTGACTTCCTTTAAAATCCTCTAATGTAGATACTGTCTCCCTCGTCAGGGACAAACAGCATGAAAGAACCAAACACGTAAGGTTAAATGTTGAAGAGATGGAGAGTAAATGTTGCTAATATTTAGCCATCTGCTAACAGCAGCCATGAGCAACTGACCGCTGTTATATCTGACCCTAAACATCTGTAGCTACCCTTCTAACGCGAGGAGACTGAGAAGACCATTCCACACACAGCATCCCCACTTTGATCAGAAATCGCTGTTACAGGAATAAATCACTGCCTGCCGGCATCACAGCAGGCAGGTAATCAGGTTCACCGCCTGTTCGCCACACTGACATGCAGAACAAGTGCTGCAGAACAGAGAGCTGGCGGATAGAAATGGGGCTCTGCAGAGAAAGTCTTGAGCTACACAATTATATAACTCAGCTGTGTGTGCTAATGTGCGTTAAATAACGTATGAGTAGTGAAAGCCTGGGCGACCGCATGTACAGTAGATCAATCATCACACCAGAGCAGATAATGCCTACAGTGCAGCACGACCCATAAGGCTGGGTTCGATATTTGTGAGAATTTCCTGTGTTCCTCGGTTATTTATAGAAGAACAAATGTCTGCAGGCCCGTTGAAGCCTGTCAGATTGTATGTAGAGGCTTTGAGTGTGACTCCTGCTGCATATTGATCCAGATCCAGTCTGCCTCCATGACTTCTGACAGAAACTCCAGAGCTTTAAAATATTTTTTCGAAAGACTGCACCAGAACAGATGGGAATGTAAAGTACTAAAGAAACTGTGAATAATACTAAAGTTAAAAGGTCAGTTAAAGGAAGATGATGGACTTTTGGTTTTATTTTGGAAAATTTTTTACTACTTGTCTTTCCACAAACTGTATTCTTGTTGGATAATCCACAGATGTCATTGTGTTTCTGGAAACAGATGTTGCTTCTCAGGTTTTTGAAATGCCATTGTGTTTAAAGCTTTGAATGAAATGAAAATTTCATTTGGATGTCTGGATATTTGAAAACTGCATGCTTAATGGGCGGCAGTAGCTCAGTCTGTAGGGAGTTGGCTTGGGAACCGGAGGGTCACCGGTTCAAGTCCCGACATGGACCAAAAAACTGAGTGTGAACTGGTAGCTGGAGAGATGCCAGTTTACCTCTTGGGCACTGCCGAGGTGCCCCTGAGCAAGGCACCAAACCCCCAACTGCTCGGGGCGCTTGTCTGGAGCAGCCCCCTCACTCTGACATCTCTCCATTACTGCATGTGTGTGTGTTTGTGTGCATGTACCATGTATAAGTTAAAACAGTGTAAATTGAATTTCCCCACTGTGGGACTAATAAAGGTAGATCTTCTAATGGACAAGTATGTAACATGCAGGGTTGGGTCCATATGAACGCCTCCCTCATGTCGTATCACGACCTCGTCAGTGGAAAGTTTCTGAAAGCTCAGATTTCATGACGCGTGACGTGTTTGTTGAAATGGTGGAGCCCATGGAAGCTCATTTATCGCAATAATAAGTTAATATTGTACATTATATTGTAATTTTAATCATACATTGTTTTTCTTGGTCATTTTGTAATATGTCTGTGGAAAATGTTGATATTCTCGACTACATCATCTTTCTCCTCTGTCATTACGTCTACCCACTAGCTAGCTTGCTAAATTGTTAGCCTGTGTGGCTTCTATACCCGAACAGTAAAGTTAATATTGCCGTTGCTTAGCAACAGTGTTCTTCACATCTTAACCACCAGTGTATACAGTACGCTACTTTTTAGTGAAGCGTGTTTGTGCAGTGTATACAGTACACTACGTTTTAGTGAAGCGTGTTTGTGCAGTGTATACAGTACACTACGTTTCAGTGAAGCGTGTTTGTGCAGTGTATACAGTACACTACGTTTTAGTGAAGCGTGTTTGTGCAGTGTATACAGTACACTGCGTTTTAGTGAAGCGTGTTTGTGCAGTGTATACAGTACACTACGTTTTAGTGAAGCGTGTTTGTGCAGTGTATAGAGTACACTGCGTTTTAGTGAAGCGTGTTTGTGCAGTGTATACAGTACACTACGTTTTAGTGAAGCGTGTTTGTGCAGTGTATACAGTACACTACGTTTTAGTGAAGCGTGTTTGTGCAGTGTATACAGTACACTGATGTCATTGATCTGAAGGTTCGGTTTTCAGGAGCTCAGACTGATAATTCAGTGTGACTTCACTTCACCGGAGGATGGAGAATTAGATCCACAATCTTTGTCCCCACCCTTTGAAAAAGTCTTTGGCACAAAGAAAAAGTGTAATTAATCCCATTAAAATCCCTGAATTGGATGTCTGAAGGAGCCGTCCAGCGAGCCTCGGAGCCTAATTGAAATTGACTCCATAAAGATTCATTCAGCTGAGGCGTCACATTTAACAGACAGACATTAGCGGTGGTGGATTAGCACGTCTGACTTTTGCAGACAACTTCCTAATGATGTGTGAACACATAAAGCTGTATCCTGTCACAGTGGGTGTAACACTATTCTGCAATGTATGCTGTGTGAAAATATGTTTTTTTTTTTATCCCTGCAAGATGTACAGCACTGAAGAAATGGTTTTAAAAATACACAGAGAGAAACGACAGCATCCAGAATGACTAAAGAGGAGCGCTGAGCTTCAACCATGATTAATGTGCAGGTCATGTAATGTCGGGGTAATTAGACAGGCCTCCAGGTTGATGCTAATGATATATAATATTTTTAGGGCTGTCAATGTCTTGGCCATTGGACTTTTTTTTTTTTTTAATAGAGACTATCTTGTGTCATCTTTTTAGTGCATTATTGGTTCTGTAATTGTGATTTTGGTTTCTTGGATTTGGGGTTTTCTGTTATATTCATTCATTCTAGTGTTTCCTGTTTTATTTTATCACTCAAGAGGTGACTGTCATGGTCCTGGGTTTCTGTCATAGTTTCTTTACTGTTTTATTTTGAAAGTCCCTCACCTCTTGTGTCATTTCTTGTTTTATTTCCTGCCTTTTTGTGATCGTTTGCTCCTCCCTGATTTGCTTCCTCTGTGAGTGATGGGCCTGTGTATTTAGTCAGTTTCCTCTGTTTCTTTGTCAGTTTGTTGTCAGTCCCCGTGTGGACTGTGTCACCAGAGTATTTCCTAGTGATTTTTTCTGTATCTCCAGTGTATTCTTCTGTGTTGTGGTATTATCCTGCCTGCGATCCTCCTGTTCCTGATGGTCCTCGAGTCCTCTGGTGTGTGATTTAATTTTTGTTCTAGTTTAGCTCTCAGTCTGTTTTCATTTGTACTTTGTTTTGCCACAAACTGCACTCGATTTTTGTGAGATTACCTGTTTGCCTGTTTCGACCACCATCACTTTAAAGACATTAAATATGAGTCAATTGATGAAAATAGACTTAATAGCACATTTTATCTGTTCAAAATGTACCTTAACGGGAGATTTGTCAAATATTTAATATTCTTATCAACATGGGAGTGGACAAATATGCTGCTTTATGTAAATGTATATCGATATTTATTATTGGAAATCAATAAACAACACAAAACAATGACAGATATTGTCCAGAAACCCTCCCAGGTTCTGACTTTAGCATCAATAATCTGCTCAAATCAGAACATGGCAAACTGCAGCCCAACAGGCAACAACAGCTGTCAGTGTGTCAGAGTTTGCGTTAATGCATCATTATTAATAACTGTTAACTTTGACAGCCATAGCAACTTTTTAAAAATGTTTTTACATTTTTATAATTCACTGCGGATTGATGACTTTTTTAGCTGTGCATTTAATTATGCTTTCTTTGCATAACATATGATATTTTAGGCTATTTACTGTCTATTTAATATGAATAAATGCTTCAAAACTATTATAGTTTATTGTTTGTTTGATGTTGTTCGATGCTCCATGTAACCTGGGTGTCATCTTGGACCCAACTCTCTCATTCTAGTCCAAGTCTATCAAGTCCAAGTCTATCAAGTCCATCACCAAATCCACTTTCTTCCACCTAAGAAGCATCCCTCTCCTCCGGCTGTCAGTCTGACTCTGTGACAGAAACCCTCATCCACGCCTTCGTCACCTCCAGTTCGGACTACTGCAGTGGAGTTCCAAAGTCCACAGGCTCCAGTATGTGCAGAACTCGGCTGCAAGGGTTCTTACCAGCACCACATCGCCTCCACCTCCTCCCGGTCAAGTCCCACATCACCTACAAAATCCTCCTCCTCACCTACAAATCACTCAACGCCCTGGCTCGTCAGTACCTGGCTGACCTCCTTCACCCCTACGCACAGTCCTGGAAGCTGAGATCATCAGAACCGGGTCAGCTCTCCGTCGCCCACCAGGGACAGAGCTTTCAGTGTGACAGCCCCCGCCCTCTGGAAGTCTCCCCCCATAGAGCTTCACAGCACCCCATCTCTGGACACCTGCAAAAAACTCCTTAAAACCCACCTCTTCAACATGGCCTATGGCCATCAGCTAGCTACTGTCACACTGTTTGTTGTGTCTTTTGTGTCCATGTTAAGCATCTTTGGCTTCCTTGAAAGGCGCAATATAAATCCAAATTATTATTATTATTATTATTATTATTATTATTATTATTATTATTATTATTATTATTATTATTATTATTCATTATTATTATTCTTCTTATTATTATTATTATCATTATTATTATTATTAACACCCACACCTATAAGCCAAGGTTTTTTTTTATGAGTGTGATATCTCCATCTTTGGTTTGATTAGGACACATCATGGGGATTTCAGAGTGGTACTGGTTTTGGATTTAATGTAACTGACTTCATATCACAGTCTATGCCAGAAGTCTGTCCAACATTAGGCTAATTGACCCTGCTTCCAGTCTATGTGTGAAATTTACATTCACACATAGACTGAAATTCCGAAATACACATTTCGGTGTATTATTTTTTATGCTGAAAACTTTTAT
The DNA here is from genome assembly GCA_947000775.1 of Pterois miles. Lineage (NCBI taxonomy): Eukaryota > Metazoa > Chordata > Actinopteri > Perciformes > Scorpaenidae > Pterois > Pterois miles. The sequence goes on along the minus strand of CAMQGK010000299.1, from coordinate 19,317,240 downwards.
TTTCTCATTTCCTGTGTAAACAGGATGTTGGAGGAGGACCAAATTCAGCGAGGCACCATTCAAAAGAGTAAACCAATAGAGAGCCAGTTTAGGAGAGAGGGGCTGTTTGATTTGATAGGAGTGGCAGAGGGGGCGGGACATCTTAAATGTTTGTAATGACATCATTGGTTAGATTTTATGTTCCAGCCAATCACATCGGAATGATGTCACAAGTGTTCCTGGACTTTTTGCTGTTTGGTTTTTAAACTGTAGAGAAATGAAAGGAACCCGGTGATGCCTGTAAGGTGAGTAAAAACGCATTTCACCGACAAATTATGTCATAGCATGAGGCGCAAAATGGTTCACAGTAACGTTTTAGTAGTAAATGGGCCAAAAACATGCACATTCAGCAAAGCTGGAGGTTTCAGAGCGTTTGGTTTTTGAGACTCAGAGGTTTGATTCCTTCTGTCGGGTCCAGAAACAGACTGTGGAGCAGCCAGCAGGGCTCTTTGCTCCTGATCCTGTAAACTGCTTCATCTTATTGTTTATTGAGTGTGTCACTCTGCTGTTTAGCTGTAAAATGGGAAAGTTTGTGACCTGGCAGCCATTTTGGGATCAGTTGAGGAGATACCAAGCACCGCCCACCAGAAAACTCATCATTTTACAGCTAAACAGTAACTACAAGATGTTTCTGAGAACATGTGAGGAGTCATTACAGTAACAGACTATTGATATTTGATCAGCGCTGCCTAGTTTGATTATTTGATCTGTGAAATGACCTGTGATTGGTCAGTGTCCTGTAACAACTATAACAACTATAACTATATTTTTTAAAGCCTGAAAACAGCCATGAGGAGGTGCAGAACACTTGAACTACAATAAGATAAGATTATTTATTGCTTTATTAGTCCCACAGTTGGGAAATTTGAGGGGTACAGCAGCAATGGGCTAAAACAAAAGACTAAACAACAGTAGACAGCCATAAAATAGGACAATTTAAATAGAAGGAAGTTGGATGTCTAAATCTAATAGTATATTTCACATGCTTTGCTGTAATGTTAGCTGACCTGTCCAGCAGGAAGTTTGAGATTTTGGGTTTTTTTGATACCTAAAACTAAACAAAGGTCCGTCCCTGAATCGACGGACCGGCTGATGTTGATCTGGACCAGAGTGGGCAGTTGTTTTAGGAGGGGGGCCACATGAGAAACCCAGATTGTTGCCGGGGGTCAAACAAATACTGTCAGATGTAACCTCTATTTTATCACTACAGGAGTCATACTGTTATTCTTATTTTTCAGCATTTTTTCTACTGAAAATCACTCAAAACATCATTATTATAAAGAAGATGACTTTATGTCCAGGAGTCTTTGAACCAGGACGGACTGTTTAGGGTAGTAATGTTTCCATTAACAAAACATGTAACTTAACATTAACACTTACATTTAACATTAACTGAACATTAACACTTAGATTTCCTTCTGTGGTTCCTGCAGCTTTGTGAATTTCTCCATTGTGGGACTAATAAAGGAATATCTTATCTTATCTTATCTTAAAAAGTCCTCTCTGCTTTAGTATCTCAGCCAGCAGCCCCTCGGCTGTCCTCTCCTTCTCGTCTCCAGACAGCTTTCTGGATTTTTCTGTGTTTTGTCTCAAAGTGACGGTTCTAGTTGTTTTCTTTGAATTCAGCCACATGTTTGTTGCAAACTAAGCTCACAGCTTTACTGCCAACCTCTGCAAAAAAATACTTATCAGTCCATGACTTGTTATAGATGTGCCACCTCAGCAGGTGACGCAAACTCAAACATCACTAATGTCAGTTTACATTAGTTTCAAGTGTGACAGGAAGAAGCACACTAACAATACACAAGTATTTCAAAACATTTCTTTACTTTTTTTCTTTTAGATTTGAAAGTAATAATGTGTGGTTTGTCTGAGACCTCCCGCGTGGGGCAGAACCATCATGAGGACTGGTTCTACGGGCCGTATGATGCCCAGGTCTGATTTGGACACATTCCTGTTTCACAGATGGGCTTCATGAGATCTAACGTTTTTTTGTGCTTCTGTGGAGTTTGTGTTGGAGTCTTAGCTGTGGTGGCGTCTCGTTGTTTGTTTGCATTGGCGACCAACCGTTAGCTATCGTTAGCTATCGTTAGCTAACGCTGAAGCTGCGCTGAAGACACACGTGAACAGGCGTGATGACGTCACATCTGCTGGGACGCCGGCCGAGTCCTTCACATAAAAAGTAGTCTACAGGCTGATGGAGGAAACCCAGAAAGTCGCAGAAGGTCTTGTTTTTTTAGGTTCGATTACAACCTGTTCACACATTTGCAATAAAAAACAAAAAAACAACTTACGTTACATACAGTCCCTTTAATTGTCCAAAAAGACATGTTGTCTCCAGAGCAGCTGTGAAACTCAAAACAAGATATTCTGTCATTTTGCATATAAAGATCTGCATTTGTTGTGTTTCTACACTCACACATTGAGGGATTTTCCCTTAATTTGACAACTATCTGCACGTCAGGATGAATTAATCTTCACATGGAGGTACTGCACAGCTAAATGTGATTTTTCTCTCATCTACCTCTAGAGATAAATGAGGAGAGAAGGTGATGTATGGGTTGTCATCTCTCTTTGATTTTCATACAGAGTCACGGTTTGATGAAGAGGAACTCAGAGGAAGAGGAGGAGGACGGGTTTGCATACAGGTTCCTATTTTTGGACATTTGATTTCTGTGACAGGATTATTCCTCCTGAATCTTTTCACTCCTCCCCCTCCTCTTGTTTCACTGTCTCGTCACGTCATATCCCACTTACTGATACATCCATGTCTGCTGTTTCCCTGGAAACAGAAAGCTGGAGGAAGATGAGGTGGATTTCAGAGGCTTTCTAGTCACTTTACATCTTACATCAAATGTGCTGAGCGTCAGGTTAACGATCACAGTACTTTTTTTTTTTTTTTTATCAGTTCATACACAAAGCTAATCCCGCTGCTCCCCGCTGAGGAGCATCACCCAGATCTGATCATGTTTTCTGGATATCAGTCTGTTTCGTGTTGAGGAAAGCAGAGCTGGACTTCCACCAAAACGTCACATACTGATGCTCAGCGTCACTTCGCTGTCGCAGTAAACGTGATTAATGCTGTGAATTAAATAAAAACACTTCCTTAGGTTCAGGCAGTAAAATCACTTAGTTAGAGTTTGGAGAAAAAGACATGGTTCGGTTTAAAATTACTATTTTTGTACAGTGAAAATTAAACTGACAAGGTCAGAAATCAATAAATGTCTTCATAAATAAATAAATGTCCTTAAATGTAGAAAAAAATATATTCAAAATAAATGTGACATAAATTGATATTTCTGTTTTTGCTTCTTTATTTACTTATCTTTGCATTAAATCCTTATTTATTTACTCTTTAATTTTCCCTTTTGTTTTAAATGTATTTTTTCATTTATTTATTTTGCACTTATTTTTTATATATTTTTTTAATATCTATCTTTTTAAATGTGTGTATTTATTTATTTATGTGTTTATGTATTTATTGACCTTTGCGTAAAGAGGAATAAATGTAAAAAATGTATAAAAAAGAACACAGAAATAAATACTGGTGAAATGCAAAGGGAAACTTGTGCAGAAATAAATGAATTCATAAATGCATGAATAAATACATAGATTTAAAAATAACTTAAAAATTAAATATGACTCTAAATAAATAAATGTCATCAAATGTGACAAATTATGTTAAAAATAAATGTTTTATTAATAAATTATTCCATTAATTAACTGATAAAAATTCACATTTTTGTTTTAATTTGCTTCTTTATTTATTTATTTAAATGTAAAAATAAATGTATAAAGAAAAGAATACAGAAATAAATAAGTTTGGGGAAAATAAATGAAAATAAATGCAAAAATAAATAAATATATGACTATAAATAAATTAATGTTATTAAATTAGCAAAATTATGTGAAAATACAGATATTCATTAATTGATAAAATGTTACATTAAGTGATATTACTGTTTTAATTTGTTTCTTTATTTTTCTTTATTAATTCCCTGCATTTAATTTTTTATTCATTTATTTTTGCATTAATATTTTATTTATTCAATATTTTTTACACATTTTTTAATTTATTTTATATTTATTTTAAAATTTTCATATTTATTTCTGCATTTATTTATTTATTTCTGCAGGATTCTTCCTTTGCATTTGACCCCTTATTTATTTCCCCAAACTTATTTTTTTTCTGTATTCATTTCTTTTACCCATCTCTTTGTAAATGACTCTGAACGGGACGTGAACAAATAGCAGACTGTAACGTGACACACAGGACGTGCACTGCGGCCTCCTGGGTAAAAACCTTGTGTTTGCTGGACCCATCCACTCTCTCCTCCTGCCCTGTCTGAGTATTTTTGCTCTGAAAGCTATGTCTCCACACTCCACGTTTAACATTGATGCAGATGGGTTTTCACTGTAGTTGATGGGAAGTCCGGTGCATGTTATACCGGCGCTGAAGGGTGCTTTATGCATTGGTATCTCATGCAGACGGCTGAGACAAAGTGTCGCTATTTGACGCTCTGGGAATGAGGACGAGCTGGTTGCACTGGAGGAATTTAAACAGTCGTCCGCCCCGTCCATCTCCATCCTCACCCCACAATCCAGATCCCTGGGGGGTCATGAGGGAGGATACCAGGGGCACGGAGCCCAGCTTTAACAGCTCCCCCCAGAGCCTCGCTCACTCTTCACCCGGGCAGCTGCTCATGCCGAGGTCCTCCTCTCCGGTTTCACTGTGTAAAGAAAGACTCTGTCTCAGCCTGGATACGCTCCACCCGGCCTGGAGCTCCAACGCTCTGATGTCAGTTTAAAAAATTGGCTTTTACTCCGTTTGTTCCTGAGAGCATTTCTACGACTGCTTGAAGAACGGTGTGGTTTACATCTAAAACTGCTTTGTGGTCAGTGTGAAAACAAGGCTGCGTTTAATGGCTCCTGAGGAGCTGACATTCAAAGACTCCCAACACGCTGATATTCTGTAAACAGAGAGATTGTGTCGCTCCATCCATTCAGGAAAAATCACTGCTGAACTGCTAAACTTTGTTTGCATCATTTCCATTGATGTAGGCTCTGTTTCAGTACATTACACTCAAGATTCAAGACCTTTATTTGTCCCTGAGGGGTAATTGGTGTTGCTGCAGCAGCAATAACAACAACAGCAGCTCACCGCATTGTAAAGGACAGAGGGTGTCGGATCCTATAAGACTGTAAAGCCCCCTGAGGAAAAATTGTGATATTGGGCTATACGAATAAAACTGATTTGGCTTGACTCATCACATCATATACACATACATCAGCACAGATCGCTGCCCCGTGGTGTGGTGGTTAGCACCGTCTCCTCACAGTAAGAGGGTCGCAGGGTTGATTGATTTTCCTTCCTTGAACCACGTCCACCACAGCTGCAGTTCTGGAGATGCTCTGACCCAGAACTGCAGCTGTGGTGGACGTGGTCGTCTAGCCATCACAGTTTGGTCCTTGTCAAAGTCGCTCACATCCTTTCGCTGCCCATTTCTTCTGCTCCCAACAATCAGCTTCAAGGACAAAATGTTCACTTACTGCCTGATATATCCCCCCACTGCCAGGAGCCATTGTAACGAGATGGTCAATGTTATAGGACAAAACACATTTTTTTGTGTTTTATGTGTTTATAATACATATTCATGAGTACACGAGTGTGCGTATGCATGTCCACAAGTACTCATATGAACTATATGTATGTATATGGATGTGCATGGGTATGTGTGTGTATGTATACACAGTATATGAAGGTGTATGTAGATATAAATGTGTGTATGTATACATATGTATACTGTTTATGTATATTTTATCCTCCTTTTTCCTCAGTTATCCATTTACTGTTTGATTTTATCTTACCATACCACTAAGTGTTTCTGCAAACACACTACTGCAAAAATATTGCATATATTGTAGATGAATAATTCACAAGAAATGTGCAATAAAAGTATTTTTAAAAAATGTTATTTGCATACTGTATATATCGATTAGTTTTGACTGATGGTTGTCTGAGGCGGGAACCAGAGGGCAGACACTTAGATTGTGAATGCAGGAGGTGGATACTGTCCTAAATAATGGATTCTGCTTTCTTTATCAACTGTTTGTTGTACAGGTCAGACTGGCGTGTCCGCTGAGTGCCAGTGATTTAGATTTTTGACTTTAATCACCTGTGTTAGAGTTTTTCTGTTTGAGGATGAGGGATTCATACCAGCAAATAAAAAGCAAAGTGTAAACGGACTCAGTAACAGATTTATCAGTACTTATGTTTATCAGTGTCATCAGGGGTTTGTCAACCTGGGAGTTTGCTAGCTTCCTCAAACAAAAGAGATGCCGCTGGCTTTTCTTACTCACAGATCAACTTACTGCCAGTTATGATGCTCAAATGTAGAACTCGTCCCAGCATCTTGTCTATTGATTGCAGTGTTTGCAGTTTGTTAGTCGTTGACTGAAATCAGTGCACATGTTAAAAAGGCTTCATTACACCACTTTTTTCATTATAATTGGGTCTGTCAAAGTTAACACAATAATAACGTGTTAACACACAATTTCTTTTAACACCACTTATTTCTTTAATGCATTAACGCAAACCTCAGGAATCCATCAGTACCAATCAGGTCATATTAACTTGTCAAGGAGGTTAAATGACACTCCAGATTTTAGTGAGGAAAAACTGTCATGTCCATTTTCAAAGGGGTCTGTTGACCTCTGACCTCCAGATGAGTGAATGTAAATGGGTTCTCTGGGTCCCCACCAGTCTCCCCTTTACAGACATGCCCACTTTATGATAGTCCCAGTCAGTCTGGATCAAGTCATAGTCAAGTCAGCACTCTGACACACTGACAGCTGTTGTTGCCTGTTGGGCTGCAGTTTGCCATGTTCTGATTGGAGCAGATTTTTGATGCTAAAGTCAGAACCTGGGAGGGTTTCTGGACAATATCTGTCATTGATTAGTGTTGTTCACTGATTTCCAATACAAAATATATACATACATTTGCATAAAGCAGCATATTTGCCCACCTCATGTTGATAAGAGGATTAAATACCTGACAAATCTCCCTTTAAGGTTCATTTTGAGCAGATAAAAAAATGTATGATTAACTATTCTGGTCGATTGACAGCTCTGGTTTTATTGTTTTTGTGACTGCAGAGATCTGACCCTGATGCAGAGCCTTCAGGTGAAGAGCTGCATGGATGAGACCTGGACTAGGACTCCTGAGGAGCTCACTGGACTGGACGTGAAGCTGCAGGATTACAGAGGACAGATGGAGGTAGGTTTTGTCACACTCACACTGAAACTGAAAGCGAGAAGTCCAGAAGATAGCAGTTTTTAATAACACCCCAACAAAGACTCAACGTCAAATGGACTTAAGATGTCGGAGGGTCTGGGCCTCGTTCTAGGTCTCATTCACATGGACGGATGAAGGGAAATAACAGCTATTAGTGCATTTTACAACTTTTAGGACCTAATGATTTAAAACGGGTCATTAGAGTGTTTGTACTGTTCTTAACCTCAAAAAATGATCAGTTGAGTTACAGACGTCTTTTCCTTGAAGACCAGAATAGTAATTATAGGAGAAAACTGTGGGGGAAGTGAAATCTATGATCACAATAGATGACTATGACTCACTATGACTTACTCATAGTGGAATCACGTCTTTAGTGATTTAAATTGGAAATAAACTATTCCCAATTTTTCTGGAGACCCCCTGAAACTATGGAGGATTGAACTTGCCAAAAAGCATAAGTAAATAATTAAATTACTTCATTATTATTATTATTATTATTAGTAGTAGTATTATTATTATTGATGATAATAATATGTTATTAAATGTTGCAAAAATAATAAATTATATAAAAACAATAAAATATAATATATACATATAATAAAATAAATAAAATTTTACTTTATTTTACATTTTATTCATTTTTTTGCACTATTTTTATTCATTTATATTTATTTTTAAATGTAAATATACAGTATATCTTTATATCTTTAATGTATGTATTTATTTTCACACATTTCTTATTTATTTTAAATTTATTATTAAATGTATGTGTGCATTTATTTATTTATGCATGACTTTCCTTTGTATGCCATCCCTTATTTACTTCTCTGAAGTTATTTTCTGTATTCCTTTTTTTTTTTTTTTTTTTTACACATTTCTTTATGAATTTCTGCCTCATTAAATGAGGGGCTGTCAGTAAATACATAAATACATACATTTAAAATAAATATAGATATAAAAAACTAGAAATAAGTGCAGAAATAAAAAAATTGATAATTAATAAAAATAGATAGATAGATAGATCGATAAAAAGGAACATTAAACATGATAATAAATAAATTAGGGAATTACTTCAAGGATAAATAAATAAAGAAGCAAATTAAAACAGCATAGCAAAACAATGTTTTTATTGTTTTTGCTGCATTTATTGATATTCATTTATTTATCGAGTCATTTATTTATTCCTTCAGTTATTTATTTTTTAACATGGCAGGTTGAGTCCTCCATACAGAACCCCTTCCTGGTTGAGGACCACTGGGTTATGTTGTGCACGTGCAGCTGATTGAGTTGATAAATGCATAAATGGAGAGAGTGTTGTTAAATGGACCTTTGCAATGATTTTCTCATAATTGCTTCCTTGCATCACCATTTTTTATTATCATTCGTACATGGTGTCTTTAAGCTGCTGCTTTATATGTGATCTTGAGTGCAGAAAGTCTTTGAGACTATATATGTCTATTAATTATGAATATTACATAACTCTTCATCCACACAACAAAGAGCAGCGTGAACAATAAGAGCGTGGATTTGTGCGTGGACAGATCTTTCTCTCCGTCCGTGGCAGCTCAGTCTGTGACATCTCTGTCGCTCTGCGTGGGCGAACAACCACAATCCTAGTTAGCCTGTAAGATGCACGAGGAAAAGTTAACTCCCTCTACTGCCAGGAAGCCAGTGTGATGGAGGAGAGGATGAGGGAGGCAGGGAGGAGGGAGGGGGCTTGGGAGAGGATGAGTGTTGCTGCTGGGTGGGGGAGGGGGCCTCATCCAGCGTGTATGAACAGTGGGATTAGAGTGGGGATAGTCCGGAGAGCCAGGCCCCCGCTGTGCGCCTTTCCCCGGTGTTACATCACAGTCTGTTCAGGGGAGATGTTTTTATATCTCATCTTATCTAACTGAGGAAGAGGAGGAGACGGTTCATCTGCCTCCAGGACGACAAAAACACACAAGTCCTGACAGAAAAACCAGTCTCAGCCTCGGAACACAAAACAGGTGTCTTTTTAACTGCAAAAACAGACACCTCTCCCACCAGCCGACTCTGCACTGTGTATTTCAGTCAGCTGAACATGCTGAAGCAGCACAGTAGCCTATCCCCAGCCTCCTCCAGCCCCCTCCCCCCTGCACAGACAGCGCGCAAAAATACTGCTCCATAAATTCTGTTTGGGCGCATTACCGAGCAAAGATGGCGCTCCTGCCGTCAGCACCTCGGACAGCTCCCGGCTCCTCGGACACCAAACTCAACGTTTCAGCCACTCAGGTGTCACGTGACTCATCTCGAGCTTTTCACACGACGTGACTGCATCCAGGTGTCGCGCATCCAGAAAGGGGAATACAAATCTGGATCAACTTGACTGCTAAACAGGACTTTGTCCTCCTCCTCCTCCTCCGCAGCGACAGTCTAGATTGAAGACTTCAGGAGGAGATAGATAACCGGCCTCGGTGCGGTGGCTTCACACCGGAGGAGTCCGTCCTAATCACACCGGTGCGGAATGGAGGAGCCGCCGGTTCGGAAAGGAGAAATGAAGCAGTGTCCAAGAAACAGGGCTGCCTAGTTGCTCAGCCTCCGAGCCCCCACTTTCACTTTATTTATTTTTTTTTTCCTCTTGCATCGCCGGTTATGAAGATGTTGGTGCTGCTGGTGATGATGTCCTCAGTGGTTTTCAGCCGCGGTTTTGATCTCAGCTCTCATTTCAGCTCAGGTGAGGCGACGTTCCGCTGCTAACATCCCCGAGTAACCCCGTTAATGTGCTGTTATTTCATCATCTGCATGAACGCGAGCCTGTGCCTTCAAATCATCTCAGTACATGCTGCAGTTTTCATCATCGGCAACTGTCAACACCGTGTGTCCTTGTGCGTGTTGAGATTTGGGATACTGGAGGAACACGATGGCGCAAGCTCCTAAATAACAGACTCTTATATATTTTAAAGACAAGCAGCTGTTGGTTTGTTTCCCTCTGCTGCTCCGGTCAGCTGACTCTAAAGGTGAAAGACAGGAGTGAAGGTGAGAGGTGAATTGTGAGGTGTCCACTAATTGGAGCGGGAGGATGCAGCTGGTGTTATCAGTTAGTGCTGGAAAAGAGGAGGATTGTGGGAGATGATGATGATGATGATGATGGTGATGAATGGAGGCCTCATTATGGTGAAATAATCAGAAATCACTGCAAAGCAAACAGCTATTTTTTTTATTATGCAGCATAAGCAGCTGCTGGCCTGTCATTCAGCTGGTTTCTATGGCAACCAAAAGGTGCAGCAGTCGCTCTCGTTTCCAACAGTGAGAATCTTCTAGAGGAGCATCGTAGTGAGGACTCGGCTGTGGTTTGATCTGGACTGATTTTGAAATCGACGTAAAACAGAAGCCTATTTTCAAATCCTCCACATACATTTAAGTGGGTCTCTACTGCCTTTCTTGCAACGTATTAATGCAACTTATGATTTTTAGGGTGTAGCAGCTCAATTTAAAAGCTAGAGTGAAGATACTGGCATCATATGAAACTAGAAAACCTGAAGAATCCATCGGTACCAACCAGGTCAGACTAGCTCGCTGCACAGGAGGTTAAAAAAACCTTTTCATGAGGAAAAACTGTCCATTTTCAAATGGGTCCCTTGACCTCTGACCTCCAGATGTGTGGATGTAAATGGGTTCTCTGGGTCCCCACCAGTCTCCCCTTTACAGACATGTCCACTTTATGATAGTCCTAGTCAGTCTGGATCAAGTCATAGTCAAGTCAGCACTCTGACACGCTGACAGCTGTATTTTATGAACATATTTCTTATACAGAGGGTTTCTGGACAATATCTGTCATTGTTTTGTGTGGTAATAAATACATACATACATTTGCATGAAGCAGATTTCACGTCCAACAGTGAGAATCTTCTAGAGGAGGACTGTAGTGAGGACTCGGCTCTGGTTTACTGGATTGTTTTTGGAATCGGTGTAAAACAGAAGCCTATTTTTAAACCCTCCACATACACTTAAGTGGGTCTCTGCTGCCTTTCTTGCACTGGCTGCCTTGGTTTCATAATGCCCTCGTGCCCTTTTTGCAAACACATTAATTGAATTACATAAATGTCTGTTCCAGAGGTTTAGTCTCTGCAGCAGTTGGTTCGTACCAGATAACCAAACATGACTTTCTGTTGCTGGGTTTGTTTGTGTTTTCTGCTCTCAGAGCTGTTCACACCGGCACGCTGACCCCAAACCAGCACCTCCGACCGGCGATGCAATACGTGTCATGATAAAGGCTTTACAAGCCAAAATATTGTCATATATTGCGATTTTCTTTAACGTTTAATGTTAACATTGCCTGTTGCTGCAGTTTGCCATGTTATGATGTGAGCGTATTTGTCCACTCAGAAACAATTGACTTTAATAGTTTTAAGCATTTAGTCATGTTAAAAATAAAAATCTAAAAATATCTGTTATGCAAAGAAAGCATAATTAAATGTACAGCTAAAAAGTCATTGATCCGCTGTGAATAAAAAAAAATAAATTAATGCCGTTAATGCACATACACAATACACATACATTTGCATAAAGCAGCGTTACATGTCAGTGTTGACCCATCCGGCGTTCATACACTGATGTCAGAGGCTTCAGGTCCAATTTGGGATTCAGTGTCTTGCTCAAAGACACTTAAGCATTTGACCGGAGGAGCCGGGGATCGAACCGCGGACCTTCCGGCTGATGGATAACCTGTTGTCCCTCTGAGCCACAGTCTCAGCTGCTAATATCTGAAGGGAGCATCAGATGATTTTAATGAAGCGATGTGGATGTGAGGGCAGGAAAGTAGCCTGGTGGGGCTGAGAAATAGGAAAGTGAGAGAGAGAAGGGAAGGAAGACCTGTCCTATAACTTCCTGTTGTCATGACCGTTGCGAAGGGGGCGGGGTGCAGCGATGACATCACAGCCCAGTGAGGGCAGGGCTTGGTATGGGTGGTGGGTGGTGGGTGGTGGAGGGGTGATTTTACTGGCAGTGCTGGCTGGGTTCCCAGGCCCCAGGTTGTCTGTTTCACATCTCAGAGAGCTCCTGGCTGCTCATACAGAGGAACGCTCTGATTATATGGACACAGAACAGACGGGGAGGCAGGACAGAGTGTGAGTGGACGCCCGGTGGACTCACCTCTCTCCAGGCTATCACTACACTACCACAGGACGCAGCATGAGCAGGTAAGCCCAGGGGAGAGGGGCTGCTGGTTTGGAGGGATGAAAGAGTGGATGTACGTGCTGTAGCTGGAGGTGGAGCACAGAGATGGGATCTGATTGAAGAGGAAATAGCCCGAGAGGTCGCATCATTTCTCAACAGCAATAATGATGTTTTGACTGAAAGAGAAGCTTCCAGGTTATTGTACATGATGTACAGTTGGCAAGCTGAAGAAGTGGAGGAGCACAAAGCTGTGGCTGTGATCTGGATTTATGCCATTTACAGTAATTTCTCCTCTGATTCACACCTCAAAACCTCCCATCAGGAACAACACTCAGCTGAGCTGAACAGATGAGAGGACTGTGGTGGTCTTAAGTTGTGAATATCAGCCAGCAGGATTTGTTTTTTTTGTTGTTGTTTTTGTGGAACAGCTTGTTCACAACATAATGATTCCCATAAGTGAGGCTGCTGCAGACATGATGCCTCTGACTGCTAAAGCTTCTGCACCCTGAGAGAGCCTCTTTGTGTGAGTGAGTGAGAGTCATTGATTGTATAAAACTACTTTGGTTGAAGGAAACAAACAGACTCCACTCATTCAGCTCCACCTTTTGTTGACATTCATTTAGGTGATTAAAGTGACTTCCTGTCGACCTTGAATGAATGAAAAGGGATGTAAAAATTGTCAACGTATTCTCATACAACGGTTCCTGTGATATCTTATGAAAAAGTCATTCCTATTACGCTCATTTTCTTATGAATAGCCAGCAACACAGGTCAGTTTCCTCCTGTTACATGCAGACAGTATTTCCAAAATAAACCTCCCTCTTCAGGGGGAAACAACGTCCTTAAGTGGAAGCAGCAAACCTACTTAGTTAGGTTCAGGCAACAGCTAATAATGCTTGATTATTTATCTTTGTATTAATTATTTTATTTATATACTCTTCTGTTTAATTTTCCCTTTTATTTATTTATTTATTTGAGGACTAATGTTTCATAAAACTTGGGTCTTATTTTTGTAGTTTTGGCCATTGTTTCCATCAGTTAAGATAAGATTGTAGAAAGATCGGGAATGATGGAGACAAAAAGAAAGAATATTTGTCATTGTTTTGTGATGTTAATTGATTTCCAATTATAAATATATTCATATATTTACATAAGAAGAAGAAGAAGAAGAAGAAGATCAACCTTTATTAGTCCCACAGTGGGGAAATTCAATTTACACTCTGTTGTTTTTTTTTTAACTTATACATGGTACATGCAGACCTGAAACACACATACATGCATTAATGGAGAGGTGTCAGAGTGATGGGGCTGCTCCTGACAAGCGCCCCGAGCAGTTGGGGGTTTGGTGCCTTGCTCAGGGACACCTTGGCAGTGCCCAAGAGGTAAACTGGCACCTCTCCAGCTACCAGTTCACACTCAGTTTTTTGGTCCATGTTGGGACTTGAACCAGTGACCCTCCGGTTCCCAAGCCAACTCCCTACAGACTGAGCTACTGCCGCCCCCCAAGAGTATTAAACACTTGACAAATCTCCCTTTAAGGTTCATTTTGCACAGAAAATAAATGTGCAACGAATCGCTATTAACTATTTTACTTGATTGACAGCTCTAGTTTTTACAAATATATTTCTAAGGTTTTATAAAGCAAACTTTCTGCTCACTAGTACCAGCAGTAAAACGCTGCACTGTTTGAGCCCCTGATGACAATTATAGACGATTATAGCAGCTTGACATTATTATATTTACCACAACAGGAGTTTTCTATCTGCAGTGTGTTTTATCTCCGGATCCTCCCACTGATTGTCACTATTGAAAGAGTTTGATATCTGATGCAGGATCTCTGCAGTGGTGCACAGTTTACCAGCCTGTCGCCTCCATCTTGGCCTGGTATGGACCTGACTGATGGGATAGATGATGCAGAGTGACACCGGTCACCTGTTTAGGTCTCCTCTGAGCTGCAGCTCCGTCCCCCGGCCTGAACCTCGGCCTCTGCAGGTCCTCATCAGGGCCACAGTGTTTCCCCGTGAAAGTTGAGTTTGATGAGAGAGATTATGTTGTTGACAAACATGGCAGGCCTGATGGGTGTGTTGTCCTGTGAGCCAGCTGAAATCGAAGGAGAAGAGGAGGAAGTGGGAGTGCTTTAATAATAATACAAGATACTGTGTTGGTGTTTCAGCACCACGGACAGCTGCCACAGTCAAACACACTTATATTAGAAGAAGAAGAAGAAGAAGAACAACCTTTATTAGTCCCACAATGGGGAAATTCAATTTACACTCTGTTAAACTCATACATGGTACATGCAGACCTGAAACACACATACATGCAGTAATGGAGAGATGTCAGAGTGAGGGGGCTGCTCCTGACAAGCGCCCCGAGCAGTTGGGGGTTTGGTGCCTTGCTCAGGGGCACCTCGGCAGTGCCCAAGAGGTAATCTGGCACCTCTCCAGCTACCAGTTCACACTCAGTTTTTGGTCCATGTCGGGACTTGAACCGGTGACCCTCCGGTTCCCAAGCCAACTCCCTACAGACTGAGCTACTGCCACCCCCAAAGTGTGACAGTGACAGTATTACAGTATTAGTGACAGTATTACTTTTTAATGTATATCTTGTACAAATATCTTGGCAACACTTCATTTGAACACCAATGACTTCTGTTTAATTTTTTTAATGACACGTTGATTGACAGCCCCTTTATTTGCACAATGAAGCAGAAATGCATAAATAAATGTTTAAATAACAGAATACATTGAACTGATGACGTTTTTGGAGGGAAAATCAAGCCTAAACAAATAAATAAATGCAAAATACATAAATAAATACATGCATTTAAAAACAAATATGAATTAAAAATAATATATATGCACATATATATATGCACACACACACACACACACACACACACACACACACACACACACACACACACACACAATATATATATATATATAAATTACCGAATTTCCCTCCCTAATAAAAGTTCATCTTATCTTATCTTATCTTATCTTATCTTAATGTGCTTATTTATTTATTTTTGCATTTATTTTTATGTATTTGGGTATTTCTAATTGAGATTTTTTTTACATTTGCAAATAATTGTAAAATGAAGAGAATAAATAAATAAAAATGCTAAATAAATGTAATATTATGAAGAGGAATAATTAAATAAATCAATGAATACTAAATTTATGCTTCGACAATGCTACACAATATATGTCACATTTTATCATTTAATTAATGGCTACATTTATATTTAATAGTAGTTTTGCTAAATTTAAGGACATTTAATTATTTATGGTGTCATTAATTTATTTTTGGTTTTGGCGGGTTCTGTCCTCTTCACTTACAATGAGAGCAGGAAATCTCCTCAGAGCTCTTTATGAATCAAATCCATCCCGACGGGACGACCGTCTCAGAGGCTGCCTCACGTATCACACCGACGTCCTCTTCATGAGATAAGATAGCGAGCCTCAAAATAAAGCAAGTTGTTTCCGGATGAAATCTCGCAAGCTATTATTTCTTTTATTACTTTGCCTCTCTGTGTAATTATGGGTGCACTGAGGGAATAATTTCATTTCCTGCTTCCATTTTAGCCTCTCAGCTGAGGCATTAATGACAAATTGATTTGCTGTGGGGCAGTACACGGTTGGAGAGACGTCCAGGTATCATCTGGGCTCAGTTTAGTCTGATCACTGGACTCCAGGACAGGAGGGTCGTTGAGAAGAGAACTGCACTAACTGGCTGAGCAACTGCAGTCAATCAATAGGTGTTGATTTATTTTGATCCTGTTCTAGTCTTCTTTTGGTTTTAATTAGGGATGTCAGTCAATTAAAGGATTTAATTGCCTTTAATTGCATGATTTGGACTCTTGGTTTTGCACTTATAGTTGAACTTTTCTAGTCTTCTGACCACTCGAAGCACTTTACATTAAACGTCAGTGTTCACACACAGCTGATGGCGCATCCCTCAAGAGCAATTTGGGGTTCAGTATCTTGTTCAAGGACACATGACCGGGGATCAGACTTTTTTATCTGTTCAAAATGTACCTTAAAAGGAGTTTTGCCAGGTATTTAATACTCTTATCTACATGGGGTGGACAAATATGCTGCTTTATGCAAATACATGTATATATGTATTATTGTAAATCAACAACACAAAACAATGACAGATATTCTTTCTTTTTGTCGCCATCATTCCAGATCTCAACAATTATCTTGATTAGTGCAGTGTTATAACTGATGGAAACAATGGCCAAAACTACAAAATAAGACCCAGGTTTTATGAAACATTAGTCCTCAAACTCTTAATATCTTGTGATGATTAGGATTAAATTATTTAATCCTGATTGTTCAGGATCAATCACAAATTAATCACTCATTTTTTTCTGTTAAAAATGTCCCTTAAAGGGAGATTCATCAAGTATTTAATACTATTATCAACATGGAGTGGACAAATATGCTGCTTTATGTAAATGTATGTATATACTTATTATTGGAAATAAGTTAACAACACAAATTAATGACAGATATTGTCCAGAAACCCTCACAGGTTCTGACTTTAGCATAAAAAATTATGCTCCAATCATAACATGGCAAACCCATTTACAAGAACCCATTTACATTCACATATCTGGAGGTCAGAGGTCAACGGACCCCTTGGACATGACAGTTCTTCTAGTTTGGAGTGTTAAACAAGCCAGTCAGACCTGGTTGGTACCGATGGATTCTTTAGGTTTTCTAGCTTCATATGATGCCATTATCTTCACCTTCTTTG